>CM052539.1:137467002-137477068 GCA_028533065.1 Trachops cirrhosus | reverse complement strand
GCCTTGGTGTGTTCCTCCTTGGGTCCACCTTCTTTGGGACTCTCTGAGCTTCCTGGACTTCCTGGAAGTCTATTTCCTTAGCCAGAATGGGGAAGTTCTCCTTTATTATTTGTTCAAATAAGTTTTCCACTTGTTGCTCTTCTTCTTTCCCTTCTGGTACCCTTATAATTCAGATGTTGGAACATTTAAAGATATCCTGGAGGTTCCAAGCCTCTCCTCATTTTTTTGAATTCTTGTTTCTTCATTCTTTTCTGTTTGGTTGTTTCTTTCTTCCTTTTGGTCCACTCCATTGATGTGAGACCCAGCTTCCTTTCCATCACTATTGGTTCCCTGTACATTTTTCTTCATTTCACTTAGTGTAGCCTTCATGTTTTCATCTATTTTGTGACCAAAATCAACCAGATCTGTGAGCATCCTGATCACCAGTGCTTTGAACTGTGCATCTGATAGGTTGGCTATCTCTTGGTCGCTTAAAAGGGTTGGTTTTGGAGCTTTCATTTGTTCTTCTGTTTCAGCCATCTTTTTTTCTTTTTCTTCTTTTTTTGTCTGGTCACACCTGTTACATATGAGGGGCAGAGCCTTAGTTGTTCACCAGGGCAGGGCAACCCATTCACTGGGTTGTGATGCTGTATGTGGAGGTGGGGTCCGAGAGGGAACAGTGGCACTTGCTCCACTCTCTGCTGAACTTCAGTCCCTTCTGCCACTTCCCCCAAGCAAACTGGACCTTTCTGGTGCTGATTCCCGTGTGGATAGGCTTGTGCACCCCGTGGATCTTTCCAATAACCACTCCTGTGTGGCTGGGAGTCTCTCCCTGTGCCTCAACCCCCATAGGTGTTTTCAATCAGTGCCCTAAGGCTCCATTTCCTGGTGCTGGGACCCTGGGACTGCCGGGTCAGCCAGCCGCCTTGTGCGCAGTGCCTCGTTTCACAATCGCCACCTCACTGGGTCTACCAGTTGCCATTCCTCGGCCGGGGCCTGCCAGCCACCGCTTGCACACCCACAGTCTGCCCGCTGCGGTCTTACGCACCCGGTCCCAAGCTCTTTGTGTCTTGATCACTCTTCACCAGGCTGCCTGACTCTGCCCCTCCTACCGGTCTGGATGAATGTGTCTTTTTTAACTCCTTGGTTGTCCGACTTCCATACAGTTCAATTTTCTGTCAGTTCTGGTTGTTACTCTGTTTCTAAATCGTTGTCCCTATTTGGTTGTGCGAGGAGGCACAGTGTGTCTACCTATGCCTCCATCTTGGCTGGAAGTCCCCGATATATTTCATATAAGCTTCAGAAAGTATTCGCTGAACTACCTAGGATGTTCCACCATAGATTCATTGTGAGTCTTCTACCTAGACTGCTCTCTTTTACATGCAGATATGGGATTCAACCACCAAGTGGAAATTTCTAGAATGGAACATATAAAGGCATATCCTCATATGTCAATACTCCAGTGTGAAACTATGGGTCCAGTTGCTTCTGTACTCAGTTCTCTCTCTCTTTTTGGCTTCCTCTCTTTCTTCACCTCCTTAATTTATACAGATCTCTCCCTTTCCCCTACTGTATTCTAACCTCAAGGGAAGTATTTTTCACCCCTTTCCCCCATTCTGCCTCCTCCTGTCGCCTCCCCCCCTCCCATTTACTCTCCCTTTGATTCTTTCACAAAGCTCACTTTTGACAAATACTTTTGAAACATCCCCTCCTGCCACCTCTGGGACACTGTGGTCTCCTGGTTCTTTCCCTCCACCTCTGCACCCGCCTCTTCAGTGTCCTCTGTTGGCCCCTCCTCCTCCTCAGCCCAAGACTATAACTGATAGTGTTCTTCTGGGATTGGTGCTTGGCCAATTTTCTTCTAACTACATTCTCTCCCTAGATGATCTCATCTATTGTCATCGCTTTAAATAATATCTATATCCTGACAACTCCTAAATTTACATTTTTAATCTAGACCTCTTCTCTGAGCTCCAGACTCATATATCTGACTGTCTACTTGACATGTCCACTTGCACACCTCACAGGATCTCAAACTTGACATGTTCGCAATACAGCACCTGATTTCTAGTGCTGTGCTCCTCTCCCCAGTTCTTCATTTCCCTGAACTCTAAGCCTGTTCCTGTCCTATCTTATTTATCCTGGTTAATGTCACCATTGTCTACTAATTGCTTAAGCTACCTGCAAAATACCTTGGATCTACTTTCAAAATGTTTTTAGAATCTATTCATCCTTCTCCATCTCCAATGCAATAGCCTAATCTTTCCCCAGATGTTTCTTAGAAGGTAAATCAGTTATGTGACATCTTCTTAAAGTCTTTCACAAGCTTCTCATTGCAGTTAGAAGCAATTATAAAAGACTTACCATAGTTTTAGAGATCTGACCTTAACTGGTATCAAATGACCTCTCCAATCTAATTTTTCCAGTTTCTCATCCCTGCTTACTCCCTGGTCACACTGGCCTACTTTCAGCTCCTAAGCAAGGCAACGTCTTTTCCTGGAGTCCCCTATGTCTTCTCCTCTCCCTGGGAAGTTCTCTGATAGTCCTCCGCTCCTTTGTACCTTTAGAACTCAGCTATTTAGAATACCCTTCACTGACTGCCACATCAAAGCCCTTCTCCTTTCCCCCTCCACTTTCTATCATAGCAGCCTGTTTATCATCCTGATCATAATCATTGTGATCTTTAATTATTTGCATAAACTTTTGTTTGACTATCCCACAACATTGTAGTCTCAACAAAGGCAAGACTGCATACTTGGTTCACTGTGGTATCACAGTGCCTATTACAATGGCACTTAGTGAGCACTCATTCGGAGTTTGCAGAATGAATGAAATGTATGCACCTATACCAGTGGTTCCCAACACTCATCACACATTGGAATTACTAAGAGAGCTTAAAAAACACCAATGCCCAGCTTCCACCTCTAAAGATTCCAATTAAAGTAGTGTGGCATGGGACTTGGCATCAGTATTTTTGAAAGCTCTTCAGATGATTCTAATGTACAGCCCAGGAACAGAATCACTGTCCAAAATGAACTGTGGGGGACCATTAAGATGTTACTAAAATCCTAACTAGGGGACTGATTTCTCAGACTCAGTTTATAATTGACAGGATAAGAGAGAGGAACTGACTTGCATGGGCTCCATGGAACAATGAGCGAGGTCAGAAATGTTACATGAAGAAAGTTGAGGAATACGATGAGCCAAACTGGAGGCCATGAGAAGTGGAAGGCACTCCTGGTCCAGGAAGGTGATAGTGTGAGCAAGCTGTGGGGACTGAAACCATTGGTGGCCTGATACAAAGTATTGCTCCCTTTTTTTCCTATGTCTAGGGTCTGGAGTGCACCACATGAGGAAATGTGAGGGGCTCATAACATTGTTACTCTGGGCAGTGTGGAAGGTCCTGGCTAGACAGCAGGACCTCTCTCCCCTTCCCTTCTCCCTGCCTTCATGCCTCAGGACTAGACAGCTGGAGAAATGGCCTGCAGTGATATCAGCACTAGGAAAGAATCCACAGGGTAAGTGGGAGAAGGGAAAGGAGACCAAGGAGGAAGATGTTTTTCTCTGCTGTGAGGGAGGCAACCTGGGCAGAAGGAGGAAAAGAGCTGCCCCCTGGGGGGTGTCTAATGAAATGCCTCCCACTGGAACTAAAGGACCTCCTAGTAGAGGCTCTAGCCTCTGAGTGTGAAATTTATTGGCTCACATTCAGAGGGTTTGAGATAAGGACTGTAAAATCCCCACCTTTCCACATCAGGATTTAGAGCTGGGGTCTCCATGAATATTACAGCTTTAGATAGACCTTCCCAAACTTCCAGGGGCTTCTGGGTACCGTCTGTAGATTGAAGGGGAGTGAGGGAGTCTGTGATTCAAGTGACTGTTCATCCCCAAACATCACAAACTGTGAGTCCATGTGACCCTCAAACATGTTTTTAAAAGTTATTGAAAATTTTGGTATTTAAAAATAAGGATTTGGAGCCTAAAAAAAAAAACAGATGATTTAGAAACACTAGGCCTTTATCCTCTGCAAGACACAGATTGGAACTGGCTCCTTCTTTTCCTTTCTCTCGCCCTCTTCCTTCCCTCACCCACAAAACTTTATTGAACACTTGCTTTTGCAACTAGTCCAAAGATAAGATATAGCATAAGCACAGGGTCTGTGTGTTCCTACATATACTCTGTGCTCACATTTTCTTTGCATTAGACTTGACCAAAGGCCAAGATAATATCTGGGACTTGGATTAAATTCTGCATTCTCTGAGTCATCTCACTTTTCACATACTGTTAGCTTCGTTGTCCGTTAGAACTGTCAAATAATTTGTCTTCCAAATGGGCTGTTGCTCTGAATTTTATTCAGAAGCTAGCATGAGATGGCTATGCCATTTAATAAGCTGTTGTGTCTTGGCTTCAGACCAGCTCTCCTTTTCTCTGCTTTGTGATGCTGGGTCAAGACTCCCCAGACTCCAGTTCTGCCTCAGCAGCTGCTTCCCACGAGGCTCTGCTAATGGAGAGCAGGGGTGGGGGCAGGAGAGGAGGGTCTGCTCCTTCCTCTTTGCTGCAGGAATAGCACCTCTCCTGGCACTCAAGTGGGAGTTCCCCAGACCTCCCCACACTTCCACAGCCACCTCGTGGAGTCCTGTGACAGTGCATTCTCTTCAATGGTCTGAGACCCAGTGCCCTGGGTCTTTCCTTAAGCTTCTGGGTTCTGCAAACTCCAGACTCTCTCCTTGGTTCTATGGGCCATAGGGATGGTAGCTGTTTTCTGAACTATGATTTCTGAGTTACCTCAGGGTCTCCTTTTCATTTTTTTTTTCTCTAACACCTGTTTAATCAATTCCCACTTACCCTGGTTCTCAGATTTGAGCCTGCATCAGAATCACCTGGAGGGCTTCTTAAAGCACAGACTGCCAGGCTCTGGCCTCACAGTTTCTGGTTCACTAGGTCAGGGATTGGGTATGAGAATTTGCTTTTCTGTGAACTTCACAGGAGTGCAGATCTGCTGGTCTGGGGACCCCACTTTAAGAACCACTCTAACTTTATATGCCCTGCCTTGGTTGATTCAATGACCTTCACTAAAATAGAATACCACCCAGCTCGGTTTGGCATGTCGGGTGGAAGGAAGTAGTGCCAACACCCACTTCTGACCTGGACTATGAGATTGAATCACTATCTAGGCCTGCCCATCCACACCCGGTACCTGCCCTCTGCTCCCCTGCCCTGATTGCAAAGCCCTTGGCTTCCCTTGATGAACTTCCCTTTAAGATCTTCCAGCCCCTCCCTCTCTGGCCCATGTCCCACCACCTCTAAGGGCCTGTTCTGCTAATTCCAAACCATTTGATTTCCGACTTCTCAAACCTATACTAAGTGACCAAGTTAACATCTTTTGGGCTTGCTTTTTCAAGTCCACAGTACATACTAATCGTTTATTGTGTGCAGAGCCTCATGCTGGATGCTTTTGCTAAAGACACAAAGATGAGGAGTTAGACTCTGCCCTCATAGAGTTAATCATTGCTGCACAGTTTGAAAATGGTATTATTTGCTTGTGAAAAATCTGGAAAAAATACTAGTAGAACCCCCACCGGAGAGAGAACTACTTTGGTAGTGTGTATCATTTGATTATTAAGAAGATGATGAGATAAGACCAGAAGAAGTGAGCTCAAGCAGTAACGGCCAGAGGCTCAAATGCCTGCTAATGAACAGGCTTTGTTTCATGGAGAGGGAGCTATGCAGTCTGTGGCTGGACTTGAATTATGCAGAGGGAAGGGAGTGATGAAGAGAGAGAGAAGGGGCCTGGGGCCTGGTGACAGTCAAAGGTAAATTCAGAAGAGAATGAAACAGAGGGGAATGGGGACTTTCAGTCCACTCTTTGCTGGTATGTGATATCTCTCTCACACCTCTCCAAGAAATTATTAATAAAGCTACTTGCTTCCTGGGAATATGACAAAGTATTGTCTTTTTACAACTTTGGAGTGGGATGAAATCAGAGACATATTTTATTTTGTAATTTTTTCCTTCTTGTAAATATATCCTAAGCACCCTGTGGCCTTGACTAGCTTTTATATTCTCTTCATCATCCTGGTTTATGAGTAGCAAGTGTTTGTCAAGGAATTAGTTTCTGGGTTCAGAATGTATCCTTGCCCAGCTGCACCCACCACTGGGCTGCACCAAGTACTTACAGGCCTGGAATATGGCAACTCACACATGGGTGGAACACTGGTCCTTTGCTTTTGTTGATGATTTTGATTTATTTTTCTGATTATGTATAAATAAATGCACACTATTGAACATTTGTAAATACTAAAAAGTATGAGAAAAAATAAAAATCACCTGTAATTGCACTACTCAGAGGTAACTACTGACAACAGAATTGTCTCTGTCTCTATATATCTTTACCTATAATACATATTTATGTAATATATATGGAGGCTATATAGAGTATATGTACAATATAATTTATATATATTCTCTCTACATATACAAATCAAATTAGTTCCATGTTTATAAAAGTTTTATATTGCTTTTTTTCACTTAACTTTTGATACAAGCATGTATCCTTTTGATCACCTCTTATTCAAAAATATAATTTAATGTCACCATCATATTTATTTATACAGACACCATAACATATTTATTGAAATCTCCACTGTTGGATAATTATATTTTTCTCTACTTTTTGCTATCATATATAATGCTACTGTGAACATTTATGTATGTATATCGTTACTCTATATTATTTGAGTACATCTGTATTTGACATTGAAAAACACATTTGCCTTCATAGGTACAATTTCATTCTTACCTGAAATGAAGCTCAGAAGGTACAGCCCCAGTGGACCATGCAGAGTCTCAAAAGGCTTGCCAAAAGCATTGTACATGAAGAAGGCTGTGCCCACCATGGTCAGGACGACCAGAATCAGAGAGAAGAGAATGACGTTGACGTGGATGCTCACAGGGATTGCTTTGAGCAGATCTGGGAAAACTGAAGATGAAACAAAGATTAGAAGACATTTAATTAGCTGCTGTTTGCAAGAGGAATTTAAAAAATTAAATTCCTATATTTTTAACTTTAAAAATCACTAAAATCCTTCAGATGAGTACCTCCTCGCTTCCTATTTACAAGGGAATTATAATAAGATTTAAACATGTGGTTATTTTATAGAACTCACCAGTAAAATGTAGCAAAGGAGAAATTTGAGGGAATTTTTTTTCCTGCTTTGGTTATATGCAATTACTTAAATAAACAAGTGCTGGCTTTATAAATAAAAACTGTACATCAATTTGATGACTAAAATTTGAATCATATTTCTCAGTCTTTTTTTTTTTTTACTCTATCTTACCTATAATGACGTTTTCAGTTTGAGGAGCTTTGGGAGGGTTTAAATAGCAGGAGGTTTTTACACATCCTTTGCTACAAAAGATTGTTTCTAGCCCATACCAACTTTAAAAAATAGGATATTTTCAGTCAACTTCAATATTTTGATGTAGCACAAGCTGTGGGAAAATAATTTCTGGTGACACAAGAAATATTTTCCATTTGGAAAACATGCCAAGTCTATTCCTAGATTTTGTGTTCAGGGTAAGTTTTTCTTGTTTGCAGAGGAAATAAAATGCTTTATAAATGTAGGGTTTCTCTTATCTGGTGAGCTTTGGACATGCTTAACATGAGCAAACCTGACCAAACCAGCCTGGGTAAATTTATTTCAGTCCCTTTTAGTTTCCTAAACATTTACCAAGTGTTTAATTTATTTACTGAACACATACTATGTGCCAGGTATCCTTGTAAATACTGGAAATAGAACCATCAGACAAGATAGATGAAGTCCCTGCTGTCTGTGGAGCTTATAACCTAATGAGAGTAGAGAGACAATTAACAAGTAAGCAAACAATGTGAAAACTTATTGCCAAAGATGGCCACCATAAATTCCTTTCTTTTACACACTCGTAATTTCCCCTTTAAGAGGTAGAATTTATTCCTCAATTCCTTGAACCTGAGCTTGTCTGTGACCGTCTGACCACCTGAATATGGCAGCAGAGTACACTGTGCCAGTTACAGGCCTAGCCTACGAGAGGACCAGCAGCTCCCACATCTTTACTTTTGGAGGATTGAGCTGCCGCTCAGGAGGGCCAGGCTACTGTGCTGGAGAGAGGGGCCACCTGGAGGGGCACCAGGGGCATGGGAGGGAAGAGTGCTGGATGTCCAGCCCAGCAAAGTCTCCAGAGGACGTCAAACTCAGCAGCCATTTAACTGTAACCACAAGAGAGAACTGTCCAATTGAACTAATAAACCTTTGATTTAAGCCTCTGAGCTTTGCGGGAATATTATGTGACTGATAACAATAAGAACTTTCTGATGGTGATGATGCTATGGATAAATAAAACAGGGTAATGGGATTGGGAGTGACTGGATGATTGATGGGGGTGGTCAGGAAAGTAACACCTGAGCTGATACCTGAATGTTGAAAGGAAGTGGCTGTGGAAAGATCTGGGAGGAGCATTCCAGGGAAGAGGAGTACAGCTGGGGCAGGAATGAGCAGTGAGCCCAATGAATGGGGGGAGGTGGAAGTGAGATTGCTATGCTGAGCTCAGGTGGCTGTCCCTGCTAGATGCTGGTCTACTGGCCATGGAAGTGAGTCTGCTTTTAATTCTAAATTCATTTGGAAGCCACTGGAATGTTTTCAGTAGGAGAGAGTCACCATCTCCTTGATAATGTAAAAATACCACTCTGGCTGCTGAGAAGTGAGCATAAGGGGATGGCGGAGACCTGGGGGACAGCCAGACACACCAGCCAGAGACAGGGCTTGGCCTGAGGGAGTAGGAGTTGAGGTGGTGAGAGGTTGTCAGATTTGGGATATATTTTGGAGATAGAAGACAGGACTTGCTAAAAGAGCAGAATCAAGGGTAACTAGAATTTTGACCTGAGCAACTGAATAAATGGCAATGCTATTAACCAAAGCAGAAATAGAAGGAGCAGTTGCAGCCATGGGAATGAGAAATGATGCAAGAGTTCTGTTTTAGATGTTTTAAATTTGAGTTGCATTTAAAACCTTCAAATAGAGATGTCAAATAGGATTAATGTGTTGGAGCTCCAGGGGGAAGACCGGAGTGTGTAACAAACAGGGTGGAACTAGGGTATCAAACTCAAGGAGATGGTCACTCTCTGGGACCACCCCTGAACCTGCAGAAACTGCGACAGAAGGTCTCCCTAAATTGTATGTCCTAGCTGCCTCAATGGCCTCATGCTAGTCCTGGTGCCAGTACTTAAAGCTATGAGAAGGTTATCACCCATGGAGAAGCTGTATAGTTAGAGGAAAGAAAGGCTGGGAAGGAGCCCTGGGGCTCCTCCATGTTTTCCCACACAGAAGAGAGGAGAAGTCAGTCAAGGAGATAAGAAAGCTTGTTAGGAGTAAATCCATGAGTGGGACAGAAGGGAAGAAAATGTTCCAAGAAAGAGGAAGGAGTCAGCTGTGCAAATGTGTGGTCAGTAGCCACAGTGCGCTGCTCTAGAAGGCATGTCAGAAAGGGACCAGGTGAGGGAGTTGCACTGGTTCAGAATGAGCCCTTCACCACTGCTAGATGTAACTAACTCCCTGTGTCCATCCATAAAGTATGCTGAGTGCTGTCAGACAGGGGCACCACTTCATGAGCACGGAGAAGGGCATTTGTACCCAGGCAGGGTTCGCTCAGGGCACCCAGTCAGATGACATGGATGTGTCATTTGACTGCTGAGGTTTAGTTGCACTATTTTTTTTTACCTTCTTACAATAAGAGAAATAAGTGTACATTATAAATCTATGAGATACCATTTTTGATGAATCGTATTTGCAAAGATCAAAATTTTTAGCAATGTTCTGGTTAACTGGGGTACTGAGAAATGGGGGCCCTTGTGCATTTTCTTGGGCAATACCTATAAAGCATTGAAATGCACATTTTTAAAAATGTATTTTATTGATTATGCTATTACAGTTGTCCCATTTCCCCCCCTTCATTACCCTCCACCCTGTACACTCTCTCCCACCCACATTCCTCCCTTTAGTTCATGTCCATGTGTCATAAGTCCTTTAGCTCCTACATTTCCCATACTATTCTTGCC
>CM052539.1:137453567-137466902 GCA_028533065.1 Trachops cirrhosus | reverse complement strand
ATTTTTATCTTGGGTAATGTAATTATGATGTGCCTTGGTGTGTTCCTCCTTGGGTCCACCTTCTTTGGGACTCTCTGAGCTTCCTGGACTTCCTGGAAGTCTATTTCCTTTGCCAGATTGGGGAAGTTCTCCTTTATTATTTGTTCAAATAAGTTTTCCACTTGTTGCTCTTCCTCTTCTCCTTCTGGCACACCTATAATTCAGATGTTGGAACATGTAAAGATGCTCTGGAGGTTCCTAAGCCTCTCCTCATTTTTTTTGAATTCTTGTTTCTTCATTCTTTTCTGTTTGGTTGTTTCTTTCTTCCATCTGCTCCACTCCATTGATTTGAGTCCCAGTTTTCTTCCCATCACTATTGGTTCCCTGTGCACTTTCCTTCATTTCACTTAGTGTAGCCTTCATTTTTTCACTAATTTGCAACCAAAATCAACCAGTTCTGTGAGCATCCTGATCACCAGTGCTTTGAACTGTGTATCTGATAGGTTGGCTATCTCTTGGTTGCTTAGTTGTATTTGCTATGGAGCTTTGATTTGTTCTTCCATTTGGGCCATTTTTTTTTGTCTTGTTGCACCTGTTATGTATGAGGGACAGAGCCTTAGGTTTTCACCAGGGCGGGCCAACCCACAATGTTGAGTCTTGATGCTGTATGTGGGGGTGGGGTCTGAGAGGGAACAATGGCAGCTGCTCTGCTCTCTGTCAGATTTCAGTCCCTTTCGCTGCTTTCCCCAAGCAAACTGGGCCTTTCTGGTGCTAATTCCTGGGTGGGCGGGCTTGTGTACATTCTAGAACCCCGTGGGTCTCCCCAAGGAACTCTCCTGTGAGGCCAGGAGTCTCTCCCACTGCCTCAACCCCCACAGGTGCTTTCAATCAGTGCCCCAAGGCTCTATTTCCTGGTGCTGGGACCTTGGGTTGCATAGTATGTTTTCACCTGGTTTATCTGCATGTGAATGTGGGACCACCCAGTTAGCCAGCCGCCTTGCGCATGGTGCCTCAATTCACAATCCACGCCTTGCTGGGTCTGCCGGTTGGTACTCTGTGTGCCCAGGGTCTGCCTGCTGCAGTCTTGCTAACCTGGTGCCAGGGCTTTTTGTGCTGTGACCCTTCTCCGCCCGTCTGCCCAACTCCGCCCTTCCTGCTGGTCTGGATGAATATGTCTATTTTAACTGCTTCGTTGTCTGACTTCCATAGAGTTCAATCTTCTGTCAGTTCTGGTTGTTATTTTGTTTCTAAATTGTTGTTGTCCTTATTTTCATTGTGCAAGGAGGCACAGTGTGTCTACCTATGCCTCCATCTTGGCTGCAAGTCCAAATGCACATATTTTTAAGCTAAACAATTTTATTTCTAAGGGTTGATTTTATGGGTATTTTGCACATTACTCCACTAAAATATTGCAAACATATTCATTGTAGTGCCTTCTTTTTGGTAAAAACAAAAGATTAGAAATAATGTCTATCAGTATGGCATCCATACAATGGAATATAAGTCAATGATTACAAACAATGAAATGAATCTTATAAGAAAAGGTATGGAATTCTCATCTAAATGTGATGTCAGATAAAAAACAAACAAATAAATAGGTGAATCATTCTATCATTTAGGGACAAGCCAAAGGGAAATGTATGTAATAATAAGTAATTATTTAAGTACTTTACTTATTTGATTTAATTCTCTCAGTAACCCTATAAGATAGATAGGTACTATTACTAGTCCCACCTTTCCACTTCCCAGAGGAAAAAACTGTGGGTCAGAGGCAATATAACATGCCCAAGATTTATTCTTAGTAAAACAGCTTCCTCAAAGAACAATATACTTAGTCAGTGGCAGAGTAGCGATTTGAATTCATGACCTCACTCTTAACCACCAGGCTACATCAGCCTCAGGGACAGACATGCTTGTGTAGACCATTTCTAGAAAGTTATGTGTGAAGCTGGTAACCTTGCTTCTGGGGAGTGAAACCAAGCGATATTTCATTATACACCTTTTAGCACTATTTGGGAAAAAATTTCTTTTTACTGCCCTAAAAGATTTATGTACTTAATGAATACATAATACTTTTAAAAATTAATTCAAGAACCAATGAAGACAAAATATTCCTGTGATTCTGGATTAAAAGAATCTTAAGAGATGTATTAACCAAATGAAGTGTATGGATATTGTTTGTGACTTGATCAAACCAGGTATGACACATTTTTGAGATACACAGGAGACATTGAACATGGACTGAATATTAGATGATATTACATAAGTATTGATTTTGTTGCTTATGTTAATGTATTGTGGTTGTATTTTTCAAAGTCCTTATCAATTAAAAATGATATGGATGAATGGAGAGAAAAGAGAGAGAGTGGGAGAGAGAATAAGGAGAGTCCCCAGTTCTGTCTGGAGGAACGCCAGAGGGGCAGTGCGGGTCAGAGCTCACAGGGGCTGAGCTCCTGCCATCAGTGACTGTGGTGGTCTGTGATGCCCGTGTGCTGGGCATGCAGCGGGAACCAGCCAGTCTTGTGCTACAATAGCCTGCCCTCTGGTACTTCCAACTGCTGAGACAGCTCAATCAATCCAACCTGCTATTCTTGCACTTAATCAACTGTCAACTTGGTTTTTACTAGCAGTTACCAAAAAACTACTTCCCTTTATCTCCCCACTTATAAAAGAGGTGGCAACCTTTTCATTTCCAATAGGGTAGCTAGGTGAATCCTGTCTGAAAGTTGAGGGTTGTTACCACATCGAAATAAATGCAGAAAGAAGTTGCACTGATTTGCCTCCTGGAAAGAAAAGCCAGAAGCTAAAATAAATTATGTGGAGCATTTTAATTCTTATGAAGTCTCTTAAAATTCCCATGGTGGTAAGAAAGTCACCCAGAGGGTTAAAATCATCCCTGTATGTTACACTTATGTTTTATCAGGTTTGTTTTCCTTTCTTCTCTTTTCTTTTTTTAATGAAAATTCCCTCTGTCTGTAATGATCATCTGATAACAGCCCATCATTTTTCCAACCAACAATAATACAACGTTTCCTTGGTTGAAGCTGAGAGCAAACCATTTGAATAAATATTGGGAGGTGTAGCTTTAATGGCATTGGATATTGTTTTTCTAGGATGTAGATTTGTTTGGCCTTTTCATTTTTTTAAATTTAATCTTTATTGTTTTTCCCCATTACTATTTGGTCCACTTATACCTCCTGCCCCTAGCAATCTTCACACTGTTGTCCATGTCCATGAGTCCTTTTTCCTTTTTGCTTAATCCCTCCACATACTAACCTCCTTCACTACTTCCTGTTATTTGCTTTCCATCTATGAGTCTGTCTCTATTTTCCTTGTTAGTTCAGTTTGTTCATTAGATTCCACACATGAGTGAAATCATATGGTATTTGTCTTTCTCTGACTGTCTTATTTCACTTAGCATAATGTTCTCCATGCTGTCACAAAGGGTAAAATTTTCTTCTTTTTTATGGACTAGTAGTATTCCATGGTATAAATGTCCCATAGTTGTTTTATCCACTCATCTACTGATGGACATTTGAGCACCTTTCATATCTTGGTGATTGTAATTAACACATAGGGGTGCTTATGTTCTTTTGAGTTAGTGCTTTGGGTCCCTTCAGATATATTCTCAGAAGTGGAATCACTGGGTTAATTCATTTTTAATTTTTTAAAATTAAATAAGGCAGATAATAAGGCAGATTCATTTTTAATTTTTTGATGTATCTCCATACTGCTTTCTACAGTGGCTGCACCACTCTGCATTCCTACCAACAGTGCAAAAGAGTTCCCCTTTCTCCACATCCTTGCCAGCACTTTTTGTTTGTTGATTTATTTATGATAGCCATTCTGACAGGTATGAGGTGATATCACATTTTGGTTTTAATATTCATTTGTCTGATGATTAGTGATGTTGAGCATCTTTTCATATGTCTATGGGCCCGCTGTATGTCCTCTTTGGAGAAGTGCCTGTTCAGGTCATTTTCCCACTTTTTAATTGGGTTGTTTGTTTCTTTGGTGTTGAGTCTTGTGAGTTCTTTATAAACATTGGATATTAACCCCTTATCAATTGTATTGGCAAATATGTCCTCTCATTCTGTGGGTTGTCTTTTTACTTTGTTGATGATTTCCTTTGCTGTGCAAAACCTTTTTTGTTTGATGTAGTCTCATATGTTTATTTTTTCTTTTGTTTCCCTTGCCTGGGGAGATATCTGGTAAAATGGCCTTTTCATTCTTTTAGGTTTAGGATTACAACACTAAGAAAATTTTGTCCATTTTTAATGTGTGGAAGGGCTTTCATTAATGCAGCAAGACAATTCTGGCCTCCAGAAATTCTCCAGAAATTACTTGATTCAATGTTTACAAGTGAAAAAGAGTTATTTCTTAGGATGGGCAGATGATGTCTCATTAGTAGCACAGGACTGGACTATGTGCTCAGAATTACTCCTTCATTCTCTTACCACTGGTTTCTTCTACTTTGTCTATGAGTCAATGTGTCTAGGTCTCCTCGTACTTAAACCACCCTAAGCCCCTAATTACCCTTCTTTTCTCCCCATTATTTCATCACCAAACTTCTTCAAAGAGCAATATAAAAGAGTAGTAAGAAGAATAAAAATAATAGTCAATAATTATTTAGCATTTTCTATGTTCCAGGTACTTTATAAAAATTACATAAATTGACATTAAATTCTCACAACAATATAAGAATAAGGAAGGTACTATTTTATCTTCAATGTATTGATTTTTTAAAACCAGGACACAGGGTAGTTGAAGTCATACAATATGTTGGATGCCTTTACTTTTACTTTTCCCCATTTTTAAGATTAAAGGAAAATTAACACACTAAAGAATTTTCCTTTCTGGTGTATAGTTTTGTGAATTTCGACAAACTCATACTGTTGCATAACCAGCACCACGAAGAAGATCTAGAACAATTCCACTTCTCCCAGGGCTGCTTGTTTCCCGTTTGCAGTCAGCCCGTCCCTCTCCTTCAGCTCCTATGCGTGTGACTTTATAAGAAACTGCCAGGTGTTTTCCAAAGTGGTTGTACCACTTCACCTTTCCACCAGCAATGGAAAGGAGTCCCAGCTGCTCCTCATTTTTGCTAGCACTTGATAGGTTTTTAAAAATTGTAGCCATTTAATAGATGGGCAGTTTATCACATGGTAGTTTTTATTTGCATTTGCCAAAAGGCTAATATTGTTGAGCATCTTTTCTGAGAGTTTCTTTGCTTCCCATATATCTTTCCTGCTGAAGTGTCTGTTTGTATTTTTTGTGCATTTTTTATTGGATTGTATTACTATTATTATTGAGTTTTGAGAATTCTTTATGCGTGCTCAGCCCTTTATCAGATAAATAACTCACAAATATTTTTTTCAAGTCTGTGGCTTGTCCTTTATTCTCTTATCAGTGTCTTTTGAAGAACAGTTCTTATTTTTATGAATTCCAATTTATCAATTTTTTATGTATTATGTTTTGATGTCAAATATAAAATGTCTTTGCCTAATGTAGCCACAAATATTTTCTCCTATGTGTTTTTCCTAGAAGTTTTTTAGTTTTAAGTTTATATTTAAGTCTATGGTCCATTTGAGTAATTTTTTTTGTATGTAGCTACAGTTAATTTTTTTTTACATGTAGATACCTAATTGTTTCAGCACTTAGAAAACTGAATGTAGACCTAACATAAGACCCCACAATATCATTTCTATATTTACCTAAATGAATCAAAAACACATGTTTACACAAAACTCTGTATGCAGATGTTTAAAGTGGCTTTATTCATACTCAGCAAAAACTGGAAACAACCTAAATATTCATCAACTGGCAAAAAGCTAGGTAAACTGTGGTCCCATCCATATGATAAAATACTGCTTGATAATAAAAGGGAACAGACTACTGGTGCACACAATAACATGGATGGCTCAGAAATGCGTTATGCTACGTGAAATAAACTCAAAAGGCTACATAGTGTATGGTTCTCTATATATGACGTTCTGGAAAAACCAATCGGATAAGGACAAAAACAGACCAGTGGTTGCCCAGGTTTGGTGATGGGAGAGGACACTGACCACAGAGAGGGACAAGGTAAATTTAGGGGGTGTTAGAAGTGTTCTGTATCTTGATTGTGGTGGTATTTATATGTCTGTATGCATTAGTCAAAATGCATAGGCCTGTACACCTAGAAAGGGTAAATTTTACTGTATATAAATTATACCTCAGTAAGCCTGAATGCAAACAAAAGAGAGTAGGAAGAACAAAGTCTGGGATGAGTAGGGCCTTGGAGATTTGAGAGACAGCCTCAGCAAAGGTGTCCATTTGGCAGGGAAGATGGGGGATCTTAGGAAAAGACATGAGCATGAGGCCAAGAGTCAAACACTCAGGTTCTAGGCACTGTGGGACCTTCAGCAGGTGAGGGGGGTCTATTTTACTCCTTGTAAAGTGAGGGTGTCCCAGGGACAGCCTAAGAAATGGTCAAGCATTTGAAATCAGAGGTTTGCATTATAGTTTCTTGTCTAACTCTCTGAACTTCCTGAACCTTGATTTGAAACCTTACCTGAAAAATAAGGCTAATTCTACCTATGTCTCAGGTTTGTGAGATTTCAGTGATGTCAGTGTAGGTGGCCCATAGGAGGTACCCAGCAGAGGTTGGCTGCGGTGCCCCTACTGAAGGTCCATCCCACCGCTGTTCTTGATCTCACCTCCTCAAAGACTCTGCTGAGGAATGCTATCCTCTCTCTGTCAGTCATCAGTCTCCCCCTCTATTGGATCCATCCCATCAGCACATAAACATGCTGTCATTTTCTCATCTTAAAAACAAACCTCACTCAAGTCCTCCTCCAGCTATCGCTCTTGAACCCACTGTACAAATGTGACATTGCTCAAGGCAACAGTGAGCTTCCAGCTGCCCAGCCCAATGGTCAGTTCTTTATTCTCATCTTGCCTGGCCCACATTTGACACAGTGGCTGACTCCTTCCTCCTGGAAATGATTTGTTCCCCTGGTTCCAGAGACTATACTTTCTTCGTTTTGTTGCTCCTCACCAGCTGCTATCTTGATCTACTTGTTGGTTCATCCTCATTTGAGTCATCTAGAGGCTGACACAGTTCTCATTTGTCATCTCTTCTCTCTCATCACTTGCTCCCTTGGTGCTTTATCCAGTTCATGACTTTTCCTAGAAGCACTCTCAAATGGACATTTCCAGCCCAGACTTCCCCCTCAATGCACACTTGCATGGCTTCTAATTACCTATTGAATATCTTGAGTGGGATATTGAATAGGCATCTCAGTGTATCCCAAACTGAACCCATATTTTTTCTTTCCTTGCACTTGCTTCCTTTCTCTTTCTTCATATGAGTGGCTGACAGGTCCATTCTTCCTTGGCATTATCCTTGATTCTTCTTCTCTAATTCTCACATTTAATATGCAACCCCATCTGGAAAACCTGTTGGCACTACCTTCAGAATCTGGTCACTTCTCACCATCTCCACTGTCCCGCCCTGGCCTGAGCTGCCACCATGTCTCACTGGCGTGACTGCAAGAAGTCCCTAACTGATCTCCCTGATTCTACCCCTCCTTCCTACAACCTGCTGTCAACCCAGCAGCCAGAAAGACCTCTAAAAAATGAATTGCTTGATATCAATCCGCTGCTCAAACCCTTCCAGCTGGCTCTAATCTCAACCAGAGGATAAATCAAATCATTACAATGGCCTATAAGGTCACACATGATTGGACTCCTTGTCAGACCCCTAACTACCTCTGCTACTGATTTCCTTGCTCACTGTGTTCCAACCACCAGTCTCCTTACTGTACTTAAGACATGCCAGAACACTCCTACCTCAGGGCTTTTGCATGTTCCTTCTGCCTGGATATGCCCCTAGATGTCCCCCTGGCTTGCTCTGCCACCTCTCTGTCTTGACTTAAATGTCACTTTCTCAGGGAAACCTCCTTTAACCACCTTATCTTAAATTACAACCCCCTGTCCAGTCACCTCCCCACTCCCAAACCCCTTTCCTTGCTTTATTTTTCTACACAGCATTTATTACCATTGACAAATTCTATATTTTTATTTATTTGTTTATTCTTTGTTTCCCTCATGCTATGAGGGCAGGTGTGTTGGTCTATTTTATTCATGCTGTATTCCTAGTACCTCGAGGTGCCTGGCACAGTAGATCAGTATTTCTCAACATTTTTTTTATTGTCACCTTCTACCCCAGGAGTCTTTGTAGACATTTCTCCTAATTACTCTTCCCAAGGAAATTTTTAATACTGCAGGTATATTGTATATTTGTTTCTGTGTTGTATTGATATCTGTGTTTTAAATACAGAAACACTTTTTAAGTAGGGCATTTTTCTCAAAGAACCAACTTTCACCTCCCCAGGGGTACACTTACTGCTGTTAAGAATGCGTGATGTAACTGTTGAACACACATTTGTGGGATGGATACGTTTTGCTTAAAGTAGGATGCAAGCATGGAGCCTGAGGCCGTCAGTAGGTCTCAGGTTCCTTGGTGGAAGCCACTGATTCAGTCTAAGGGAGTTAGCACCACAATGGAGAGGGGGAAGAGAGAAGAGCAGATAGTCCATTTAGCAACGTGGGCCAGAGGAGAGGTAGAGAGAGGTTAGCAGTGTATAGTGTGATGGGAGTTCTGGTTAAGAGTCAGAATTTGTTTGTTGAGTCAGGCAGTCTCTGCTGACCTTGATGTAAGCTGTTTCTGGGGGCTGGTGGTAACAGACGCTGCACTGAAAGTTTTTAGAGAGAATCTAGGGCAATGGAGATAAAATAAAATAGTCACCAGAGGTAGGTGATAGAATCCAATAAGTTTTGTTTTATTTTTTCAGTAGTTGAAAGACCTTGTTAGCAACCGGAATGGAATTTCAAATCTCTTTATTAAAAGAAAATCTTTAATCCAACATACTTGGGTGATTGTCGACATGTTACATGGAAACTGACTGCTGTTTAATACCAAGTTTAAAGTTTGGGATTTGGGAAAAGAATTCATCTCAAACCTGAACATGACAAAGCTCTTTTGTTAGCAGGGCCAGAGGACTGGGGCCTTGCTCCTTGTTCCTATTAGTTTGTCCAAAGCTCAAACTATGTGGAAACTTTCCTTTCTAATGAATAACATTATAACAATGAAATGGAAATTAAGATAAAAATTTCACCCACAATCCTACCAACATAAAAAGGAAAATTTTCCTTTATTTTCATTCCTTTGAAATCTTTGTCAATGTTAATATTTATTTCCTATATTACTATAATCAAAATGTAGTTTTGAGGTCACATTCTGTTCTTGTTCTCAGAATATAAGCATTTTCCCATGTTATAAATATTGTCTTCAAAACTATCATTTAGAGAACTACATGGATTTTCCATCAAACTGGTGTAAGACGAACTACAGTCTTCTACTGTTCCAGTATCCTAGCTAATGCTTTCATGAACATCTTCAAGTGAATACCATTTTTTCTTATTATAGGGTGGATGATGAATTCCCAGGAAAGGAATTACTTGAGTCAGGGTGCTTTCTAAAAGAATGTGTGTCCCCTGCCTCTACACCCCCTCTACAAAATTTATATATTTATATATGAATAATATATAATATACATATATAATATATATAAATTATATATATAGAGAGACTTAAAGAACATAGTATATTTTGTAACAAACATATTACATTCCACCGTTTCAACCCTGGTTCAAAGCTCAGTTCCTCCTCCATGAAATCTTGAAGGCAGAAGTTTCTGATTAGATTTCTAGTCAGAAACAGGGAGGTAGAAGAAACTTATCATTACTTCACTCTCCTAATAGGAGAAGGTGCCCAAGTCTCAGAAGGCAGAGGGGAAGAGAGGTAGTTTACATTGCATAAGTTGCTCAGCGTGCAGAGCAAGGCTGCCGTGTTCTCATTTGTATCATCTGCTATTAGGAATCTGAGCTAAGTCACAATAATGACATAGAGTGAAAACACAGTCCCCAGGACACTCTCTGTAGGAAATTTACCCTTCTGCAGTCATTTGCTGGGGGCCCTATTCTTTGGACTGTGTCCCCTGCCTCTACACCCCCACACTCCTGGTCAGATGGTGACTCCTCAAGCCTCTGAGCTGTGGTCCCCCCATTCTGCAAAGCCTTTTTCAGTCTTTTCATCTTCTATCCCTTGTCAAATATTCCAAACTTACCCCCACTCCTAAGCACCTATCACATCCCCACCTCCATTTCCTTTAGTCTTATATACCTGCCTTCCAAAAGGCTTAAAAATCTTTAGTAAACTGAATTCTTCCATTTCACAGAGCAAACACAGGCTATCAGGAGAATTCTCTCAACATCTGAGTCCCCTGCTGCTATCCACCCACACTTTCTCTTTGGTCCATGTCCAACCTTTCCTGCATTCTTAGTGAAAAAAATTTTCCCCTTGTCTAGGGCTTGGCCTTCTCCCTGTATCAGACCCACCCTTTTCCACCTTTGCAGGGTACTTTCTAGATCTACAGACGACCTCTCCTATCTGTCTTCAGCCTTTCCTTCCTACTGTCTGCTCCCTCAGCATAGAATCATGCTCAAAGCTCAAGATCCTCCCATTATAAACACACACACACACACGTGCACCAAGCCTGGCCTTTGGGTTCTAGCTGCAGCCTGACCTAAGCCTTTCTCTGGGTCCTCAACTCCCATTTCCTCTTCAGCTGCTACCAGGACCTGCCTTCCCCACCACTTCATCAGGATTGCTTTAGAAAAGTGGCCTTGTGAACTTCTGGTGTAAAATTTCAAAGGACTATTTTCATTTGACATCTCTGTGGTGCTTAGGACCATTGGCTAGTCCTTCCTTGGTCAAGGTTTCTCCTGTGGTTCTCTTCCAGCTCACTGGAAGACCCTCCCCTCTCAGTCTCCTTTGCAAGTCCCTCTTCCTGTGCTTATACACATTGGTGTTTCCTAGAACACATCTTTGTCCACTTCTGATTCGATTCCCCTTCCTAGGAAAACTCCTCTTCAGTTACAGCTCCAACTACCACCACTAATATGCTGGTTCCCGCTTCTGTAGCTCCATCCTGGGCTCCTCTCATGCCCTCAAACTGTGCATCACCCATGGACGTCTCTGGCTGCTGGCCCATAACTGGTACCTCATTTAACATGACCACAGATAATGTCATCTTCCTCTAGGCTTTCTCCTCCTGTAGTCCTTATCTTTGTGAATTATGACAACCATCTGTTTAGCAGAAATCTGGGATTTATCCTGTCACCAAGTTCTGTTCATTGTTGCTTCTGACTATTTTGGAAATATTTCTCCTCCTTTCCATCCCTCTGACAATGCTTTGGTTTGGGACCTCAAATATCAGGGGAACTTGCTGACTGGCCTCCCCAATTCTCTGGGTCTTCTTCCAATCCATCTTCTGTTCTGTCATATACTGCTTAACATCCTTAAATGGCTTCCCATGGCCTACAACAAAAAGTTAGCTGCTTTGGTACAGCAAGCAAAGTCTCTCACATTCTGATCACTGCCTTCCTCTCCTGTCTTATTCCTCCTCCCCCTTTCTCTCACAAACACTCTGTATTGTGGTCACAATAGACTCTTCATACCTTAGCTCATGCTGTTCCCTTGCTTGGCAAAACTTCTTCAGTGTCATCTAGTGAAATCTAACTTATGCTTAAGAATTTTCCTCTGATTTCTCTGTGCCTTGACCTGAGAGTAACTCTTCTTCTTGGAGCTTTCTGGGTCTTCTTGGAGCTTTTTGTGATGATAACTAGTGCTATTCAACCATCTATAGTTCTGGTTCTTCCCCATCCTTGGTTCATGGTAGGATTGTACATCTTGGCCCCTCTGAAGTTAGGTATGGCCATGAAACATGACTTGGCCGACAAAATATTTTGTGAGTAGAAGTGGCATGTGTTTGTTGTAAGTCAGAATTTAGTTGCTACTGTGAAATGCTCTATAACTTTTTCTCTCTGTTACAACAAATGGCAACATTCCAGATGGTGGCCACATCCTGGACTGACTGACCTATAGCAGATCTCTGAAGAATATGTACCATGAGCAAAAAGTAAATCTTTGTTGACTTAAATCAGTGATATTTGGACTTGTTACTAAAACATAACCTAGCCCATTCTGACAGATATACCTGTACCACTCTTACAAGTGGTAGGTTATTTAAAAACACTTCTGCTAGCACCTGAGTTGTTTGTGAACAAGTGCCCTCTCTCATTCCCTTCATCTCCTCAGTCTAGAAAAATGCTTAGGAACATAACAGGTACCCAATGATCTTTTATTGTTGTTGGGGGAGTGAAGACATATATGAAGTCTTCCTGGAAAAAGTCCAGCCATAGTTAATATAACAAGAATGCTTTGCGTGACATCACTGTACCCTGGAAGCCAAGGAGAGTGGACTGGAATGTGCATGCTTGAGCAATGATGACCTCACTGTACTAGTTGGTGGGGATAGTAGATACCTTCGAGTGAGCATGTGTAATGTGTGGCCGTCACATTCAAAATGACTGAGCAGGTAGAGCAATGAATCTGCATCATATTTTGTGTTGAGCTTGAACATTCCTCGAAAGAAAATATTTGGATTATTCAGAAGGCCACAGCTAGGGGCAACTGGTGATTGGCAGCTTCATCATGACAATATGCCCACTCATGCATCACATCTCATGCAGTTTTTTTAAGAAATGTGAAATCACCCAGGTGACTCAGTCCCCTTACAGCCTAGGTTGGGTGCCCTGAAACTTCTGGCTTTTCCCAAAACTAAAATCACCTTCAAAGGGGAAGGGATTTTAGAACCTTGATAAATCCAGCAAAATATGATGGGGCAGCTGATGGTGATTGGGAGAACTGTGTGAGGTCACAAGGTGCCTGCTTTGAAGGGGACTGAGGTGTCATTGTTCTATGTAAAATGTTTATTATACTTGTATCTTCTTCAATAAATGTCTCTATTTTTCCTGGTACATACACCCTTTAACTTACAAAGAACTTGTCTTACATGCCAAGTAATGATATTTCAATAGATCATTAGAAGGTAATAAGAATTAGATAAAAAATTATTTGTTTTTATTAATTGCTAAGTATGCTTCTTTGTTGCTTGCCATTAACTCATTTTTATTTGATATCTCTAAATGTATGGCTTTCACTTCAGTTGCCTTAAATTTTATTTTATTTCTTTTTTTAAATGTATTTGATTGATTATGCTATTACAGTTGTCCCATTACTCCCCTTCATTCCCCTCCATCCTGAACGCTCTCCCATCCACATTCCTCACCTTTAGTTCATGTCCATGTGTCATAAGTTCTTTAGCTTCTACATTTCCCCTACTATTCTTGCCCTTCCCCTGTCTATTTTCTATCTACCTTCATTGCTACTTATTCTTCGTATCTTTCCCC
>CM052539.1:137407978-137453067 GCA_028533065.1 Trachops cirrhosus | reverse complement strand
GGATTTTTTAAGAAAAAGATCAAAACTATGAACATTAAAATGGCAACAAATTCACAACTATCAACAACTGATTCTAAAAAAAACACAAACTAAGCAAACAAGCAGAAAAGGAACAGAATCATAGATATGGAGGTCACTTGGAGGGTTATCAGCTGGGAAGGGGATGGGAGAGAATGGGAGAAAAGGTATAGGGATTAAGAAGTATAACTGGCGGGTACAAAATAGACAGGAGGAGGTTAAGAATAGTATAGGAAATGGAGAAGCCAAAGAACTTATATACACAAGCTGTGGACATGAATTAAGCAGGGGAGGGATTGCTGGAGGGAAGGAGGATACTGGGCAGAGGGGTCTAGGAAGAAAAATTGGGACAACTGTAATCAAGAAATATATTTTTAAAATATATAATCAATAAAATATATTTTTTAAAAAAGAAATCAGATTCAGGAAAGAAGAATTTTACAGTGTGAATTGAACAGGAATTTCTAGGAAAAAATGGAGAAAGAAAAAATTGGAGGAAGTAGGAGTTCAGCCTTTCACTATCTTTCGACCGTCTTGTTTTATCTTCTCAATAGTACCATCTAATTTGAGTGCTTGTGGCTGCTCCTGCTCTCTGGAACCCACCAACTCATTTTCCTAGATTTCCAAGACATCTCATTTATTTTCTCCTCTTTTTAACCTGCAATTTTCTACACCAAAAGTAAAAGGTTATGATGGAGAAAAAAGGAAGCATTTACTTTGATAATAAAATTCATTTCGGTCCTGACAATGGGTAGATATTTCAAATACTTTAAGAATCATGAGCTTTGAGGACCAAAGAGTAAAGGCACACAAAACTTACCTTCTGATGATGAACTAAAAATCTGTCAGCAAAGGCTTTGTGAGGCTGACACTAGAAGGGTCATGCAATTTTAAAGCTGGAAGGACCTTTTCTAGAATAGCTAGCCCCATATTATATAGATCATAGAGAGTTTGAAATGAAAGAGATGTTAGAAATCACCTAGTTTTACTCTCCATTTTATAGATGCAAGAGCTGACAGGAAGTGACATGATTTGCTCAAGGTCTAATCATCAGTGAGTGGCAGAGACCAGCCTCAAACCCAGGTTGCTTAATCTAAATAGTGTCACTTTACCAAATATTTAAAATACTGGGTACCTCTTTGGGACATGAACTGTGCTAGGTCCTGTTTGAGAGAGCACCAGGATGAATAATGCACAGCTCCTGCCTTCTTGGGGCTCAGGATCCCCTTGCAGAGCCATACACATTCTCAAATACTCATAATACAAGGTGATTTGAAATAATAGAGTGAACATCAAGGTCTGGAAAGGACAGAGGGGGAAAATTATTTGGCTGAGAGAAATTGAAGGATTTTCCTTTACACTAGTGCTTCTTAGATATCATTCTCTTCTATTCCACTAATCACTTTTTTCCGGTGGGTGGACAACAAAATCTCTAGTTGCTGGACAGTTTAAAAAAATTTTTTTATTGATGTTTGAATACAGTTGTCTCCATTTTCCCAGCACCACTTTCCCCTGCCCTACCCACTCCCATGCTGGACAGTTTTAATGGGTGAGTGAGACTAGATAGTGGGGACCTGAGCTAAAAGGCAGGTGGCCCCAAGCATGCTAGGTGAGATGATGCAAGTCACTTCCTTTCTTCATCCCTCTCACCAGACAGTCTTTTATTATACCCCCACTACTTCCACATAGGCCATGCACTAAGGTAGGGAGGAGAGACAGGCACTATTATCAGAAGAAGGTACATCAAAGAACTTTGCAGCTCTGTGTAGTTTGGCAGGGTGATGGGGAAGGTGCAGGGTGTGAGGATGGTGACCAGGAAATCACCTGGGGCAGGCAGGTGGGTTTAACAAGAGACAGCAATCACACTTGCAGGACCCCATGGAGACAGTGTCAGAGGTGACAGAGATCCTGAAACCCAACTCTTCTACCCCAAAATATGTTTGAGAAGCCACCTGCTTACTCATAGAAGTAGTTTCAACATTCCCTCTGCAGTCTGGACCATATGCTTTATTTGGTAAAAAAAAAAAAAAAAAAAAAAAAAAAAACCTCTGCTTATCTAAAATATGAAAGAAGCTAATCCTCTGTTAAGCTTTTTACACATTTTCAATCATTAAATTAAAATGCTTTGTATGACTGAAGTTACAAGCTGTGATACATGATTAGTTAAATTTTATTTTTCATATTCCCCTCCCCCCCAAAAAAAACTCCATATGTTTTTACCAGCTCATTTTACTGTCTTGGCAATGAAGAGACCAGCATATCTAGGAATGACTGATACCATATGATGCTTGGGTATCATATTTTGATGATGCTCTGTAGTGTTTCAAACCACCAAAACAGAAACCTACCCACACATGCTGAGCTCAAAACTGGCAGTTTTTGTCTCGATGGCATATTTAGAGTTTAAACATTATCATTAAAATTTTACAGGTGACATATCAGGAAAAATTAAGCCCGCCACATGTGTTGCTTTGAAAGAAAAACAGTTCTTCATTATAATGAATGAAATTGTGTGCTAGGTATGAATTGTAGTGACCTCTAGAAAATGAACCACTGACCCATAAATGGATGAGAACCAGCCAGAGTAAACGAGGCAGAAGTTTCCCAGCATATTTGTGCATGCTGGCAGGGAAGATTCTTGTTATAATTAAAAGAGATGGAGTAGTCAATAGGAACAAAAAGGACAACACTGCCTAACTATTTTTCTGGTCTATTCTTCATCCTCATGTTACACCATATATCTGGGTTTTAAAAGTTACAAAAACATTGCACGTAAAAATAACATACATAAATTTATACAGAAACCAGCAAAAATTCATCTAGAATATGGAGATTCAGAGTAAATCTCCACTTAAATTTGCACTCAGCAGTGTGACAGATCAGCCACCTTGAAATGACTCGTGGACATGAACTTGGCTGGTCTGACTTGAGATGTGCTGTAAGTACAACAGACACACCGGATTTCAAAGGTTTAGCACTAAAGAAAAGAATGCAAAATATCTCATTACCTTTTTATATCAACAGTTAAATCAACAGTATTCTGGACATCTTGGGTTAAGGAAAAATAGGTCATTAAAATTAATTTCACTTGTTTCCTTTTCCTTTTTTTTCTAATATGGCTACTAGAACAGTAGAAATTACAGATGTGGCTGGTATTTATGGCTTACATTACCTTCTGCTGGTCAATGCTGATCTAAGTGAAAAGTGTGGCAAACCAGGTAGCATTTAGCAATCCAACAAAATTGAAATATAAATTTACATTAACTGGTGATGACATGACAACATGAAGAAAACTGGCCACAAACTTACGGATACTTTGATGACGAGTTACCTTTTCCATTCCTGCTATGCTTGGGGAGGGTCTGCCAATCCAAATGTTTGCTTAATCAAGTTCTGGGAAATGAGTCGTGCTCTAATTTTAAGTTGGACTCTGAGCTTTTCAGTGTCTCTGGATTTTGCTACATGGAAGCCGTTACTGAGAAGACAGAGTTATGCCTGTCATTCTCCTGTATGGACAGGGCTATATTTTGCTATCAGGAAGAATATCAGAGAGCTCTCTCCCTTCAAGGGTATGATAATAGAACATCCTGGACAGGGTGATGGCATTTTGAGTGGTGAGATGTGGATCACTAAGCTGTATTGCAAGGGGAGTGTAAACTGGGCGCAGTGTGTCCTAAGGCACATCACTAGGAAGTCTTTTTAACACTGGGTGGGGGAGGGGGGTGTATTTAAATGAGCATTATGCTTTTTAGGGAGTCCATTGGATACATTTATTCTACAGTTTTCTAACTTTCTCTCATGTTCCATTGAAAAAGAGACTTTTCTGCTTAGGCAGAAAAAAAGTTATACTGTAAGTATATTTTGCCGGGCCTCAGAAAAGAAATGAGGTTTTAATATGTCTAGGATGGTGTATGGAGACAGTTGTCCCCACAGAGCAAGCAAGCAAATGTAAAATTTTCTTAACTAGGCTGGGGGAAAATGTTGAGTCTCATGGGGATTAATGTAATTCTGTGAGATAGGTGAGGGTATTGTCTGAAGCCCACCAGCTCAGGGCGTCCTCACAGAAAGCAAGGGGTTGGGCGCCTGATTAGATCAACATCATAGACAGGGCCAGCCTAGGACACAGCCATGAAAACCCTTTTGTTGAACCACAGAGGAATGTGGCCCCACGAGGATTAAATGAGACAAAATGTGCACAGTGCTTAGTGTCCAGCATGTGTCCAGAAAACATTATTGTTTTGAAACATTTCAGTGTAGAAAATGCAAAGACTCAGAAAATTCACTGTACGCTCCCTGCTTTTGTCTAAATTCATTTGTGAGAAGTGTTTACTCATGCTTTAAGCTGCCAGTAACTCATGGTTAAATCATTTCACTCATCTGTTTTCCTTTTTCTATTTTGTAATACAGTTGCCAATCTTTGACATTCTGCTTTGTTCTCTGCCCCCTCCCCCATGAAAGATAAGCAACACTCACAGTCCTACAACTTTAATAAACTAAAGCCATTCAGTGAAGAGTTGGTATCCACTTGATGAAATCTAGTGTATGATAATATCTTGAAAAACTGAAGACTAATCCTTGAGGAATCTCTGGTACCCTATGAAAATTCATATACTTATGAACTCACTATATGAGTTAAAGGTTGGTATCCAGTGACTGCTAAGAAGATATGAGGAATGTTGCAGAAATGTAAATAGGTCAGCACTGAAATTTAATTAGACACTGCATATGTTAATAATAAATTCAATTTATTTAGCCTTCTACCTATGCTAGAGGAAAAAATACCCAGACAAAATAATAACTCATTTTAAATGCCTCAATTGGTAACCTCCTTTCCTGAAGAGTGATTTATGCACTAATTTACTGGTTGTGTCTTCGAAAGATTGTTCAAACCAGCCCTTTTGAAATAATAATAATTTCTAAATGTGTGTTGTGAGAGATATAACAAATGACTTCTTATTAATTTTCATTTAATTAGTTGCCTATTCACATGATAATTTTTTTAAAGTTCTCTTCCTAAGATAAACAGGTTATAAATATTGAGGTTAAGACTTCTATTTCACAAAA
The DNA here is from genome assembly GCA_028533065.1 of Trachops cirrhosus. NCBI lineage: Eukaryota > Metazoa > Chordata > Mammalia > Chiroptera > Phyllostomidae > Trachops > Trachops cirrhosus. The sequence goes on along the minus strand of CM052539.1, from coordinate 137,447,985 downwards.
ATTGTGATGGAGAATCTGTTTCACATTGTCTACCTGATTTGAAGGTCAGTCATTTGCAAATTTTATATACTAAATAGGTAACTATTTCTTTTTCAGTTAGTAAAGCTGATTGTTTTAAATTTCTGTAGCCAAGTGACTCCAAATTGGTTTAAAAAAATATTTATCATCAGGAGAGGATCCAGCAAGAATAACAGAAAGGGACAGGAGACAAATTCATGAACAAGGTAGAAAAGCAGCCAAGGAGCCCACAACACTGACTGACCTTTTCATAAAGAACAAAACAGAAATCGCCTCTTACAGCTTTTCTATTTCTCTAAGTCTTTCCCTTTTTTAAAAGACCCATAATTTCTTATGTAAATATTAATATTCAAGAAGAATTTTAATTTTTTATCTTTTCAAAAAGTATAACTCCATAGTAACTCATTAACTACATGTTGTCATTATAAAAAATAGCAAGGATGAAATAATTAATAAAATAAACACAAAGTAATTAAAACTAGGGAGAAGAGATTGCTCAAAACTGTCCTAGGTAATTCAAATGGTTCATACCTGTATAAGAAATCCTGCAATAGGCAAGGCTCTTAAAAACAATTTTTTGCAACACCTGTGGGAGTGTTCCTAAGATATTAAAAAAACAAAATGCAATAGCTACTTACATGAGAACCGAAAGGGCCTTGCTCCTAATCCACACTGCCTCACGCCCTCTCCATGGAAAAGCCCGTACTGGATCTCACCCATGAACTTGTCCAGCTCCTGCCCTGAGGCATTGACTAGCAGAGCCCCTGTTTTGCAGAAGAAGGTGGCTTTGATCCATAATGGTGTCCCCAGGGCTGTCACAACTCCAAGGGCACACACGAAGCTCAATACCCCAGCCATGCAAAAAATGACTTTCTTCTGTTGGTTTGGCATAATGAGAAGTGGCTTTTGTGAGGGTGAGGTTCAAAACCAAGACCTTTGTGAGTGACGAGAAGTGACTGCCCCTTTGACAGCATTTATTACAGAGGCTGAACAGACAGAACCCAGCTGAAAAGGCAACTTCATCATCGCCGGAGGCTCTGGCCAGGTTAAATGTCAGCAGTATGCCAGGAAGAAGGCTTCTTCATCACATGTAGTTGGCTTTTCTCCTTTTTTGCTTTTACTTCTCTCTAATTTGAAATCTTTGGATGAAGAATCTGTAAAATAAAACTCTTTGAAACTGCCTTGAGTATCTCCTCTTGTGTCACTTGGTAACAAAGGTCTAAGATAACAGATGGAGCCCTCCGTGTAACTTGATAAATGCCTCCCCTTTCCTCAGCCTTTTGTCTGATTGGATGAGTTGAAACTTTCAGAAACAGGCTTGGCTCCTATGGCAAATTTTCAGCAACTTGAGAAGGTCATATATTGATATGTTTTTATTTTTGTGGGTTTTTTGTTTTGGGGGATTTTTTGTGTGTGCGCGCTGGAAGAGAAGTCTTGGCAGAGTTAGAACGGATATTGGTATTATCTGTGTTTGAAAACTGTTCTTTGTAGCAGGCCAAAATATTGGACTAAACTGGGTCCTGCACAGACAAGAAGTGTCCTACACCAACCAGTAGGGCTTGCCCTCCTAACTCCTTTTCTCCCAGATCTATGATTTAGAACCAATGTGTCAATGGAGAATCTGATTCAAGTTTTTCCTGGCAAACAGGAATATAGAGATGCAGGTACAAACAGCTAGGTTTCTAAATGCTTTCCATTAAAACATTTGGCTGCTTCAGGACAATAGCAAGGGAAGGTTATTCTGAGTCTGAGAAGTATCAGAATCTGTAAAGAAGACAAGGTCATTGTCATGGGAAGAAGAGACTGTGGTCAGATGGAAGGTTCTAAGAATTTCCCACATAAAAGCAAGGGTCCAAGCAGAGGTAATTCATTAGGGAGACAAAAAACAAAGTCATCAGCAAGATTAAGTAGGAATGTGAGTTAAATAATGGTAATTTAATTTTTAAATTATATTTTATTGATTATGCTATTACAATTGTCCTGATCCCCCCCACTTTTCCCTTCTCCATCCAGTGCCCCCCACTCCCTCAGGCAATCTCTCCACCATTGTTCATGTCCTTGAGTCAAAGTTCTTTGGCTACTCCATTTCCTATACTTTATTTTGCATCCCCATGGCTATTCTGTAGCTCCTATTTGTATTTCTTAATCCCCTCACCTCTTCACCCATTCTCCCCCTCCCATCTGGCAACCTTCTGGTAACTAACTTCTTTTCTCTTTCTTTTAAGAGTCTCTCTTTAACTTTAATCTTTGGCCTTTTAATAATGATGTGTTTTGGAGCAGACCTCTTTGCATCCATCATAATTGAGACTCTGTGCTTCCTGGACTTGCATGTTGTGTTGCGGCCATTCAAGTCCTGACAGGTTCACAGTATTCAGGCAGACAGAAGAATATTCATGGAGCTGTGGGAATGTCTGACATGCCTTTATTCCAGGGTGGGCAGTCCATGCACGCTGCAAGCTGTGCGTGTCTCTAGTGAGAAGCCTCTGCATATCTCTGTGTGGCTCACTGCATGTCACCTGTCCACTTATGTGGCACATGTTCTGGCACCAAGCAAGGAATCCCTACTTACTTGAGTACTAAAGACAAACAAAGCTGGCAAAAAGCCAAAAAAATTATATAACATAGCATGATTCTGCGAATGAGAGCCCACTTCATGTTATGGGGACCGTTTATCAGACCCAGTCTCAAGGCTGTGAGAACACTACTTCTCAGGTCCATTCAAGGTTATGGGAACACTGCTTCCCTTAGTTACCCAGACACCTGGGTGGGGAAGTCAGACTGCCTCCACTTACCCTACACATCTATTTCCTTCACCAAATTAAGGAAGTTTGCTTTCACTGTTTCTTCAAATAGATTTCCAATTTCTTGCTCTTTCTCTTCTCCAACTGACATCACTATGAGGTGAATGTTGGAACACTTGAAGTTGTACCAGAGGCTGTTTATGCTATCCTCGTTTTTTTAATTCTTTTTTTTCTTGTTGTTTTGAGTGGTTGCTTTTTGCTTCCTCCTGTTCCAAATCACTGATTTGATTCTCAGCTTCATTCATTCTACTGTTGTTTCCCTGTAAATTGTTCTTTATTCAATTCATGTATCCTCAATTTCTGACTGGGTCTTTATTATGCTGCTGAGGTCCTCATTAACTTCCTCGAGCATCCACATAATCAGTGTTTTGAACTCTACATCTGATAGATTGCTTATCTCCATGTCATTTAGCTCTTTTTCAGGAGTTTTGATCTGTTCTTTCATTTGGGCCATGTTTCTTTGTCTCCTTATTTTGGCAGCCTCTCTGTGTTTGTTTCTATGTATTAGAGCTGCTTTGACTTCACGTCTTGGTAGTGTGGCCTAAGGTAGTAGGTGTCCTGTAAGGTAGAGTAGTACAGCTGGACCTTTCACCAAAACTGGGTACTCAAGTGTGCCCTTTGTGTGGGCTGAGTATACCCTCCTCTTGTAGTTGAGCCTTGGTTGCTGTTAGCAGATCAATGGCAGGGATTTACCCAGGCCGGTCAGCTGCAAAGACTGGTTGTGACCACTGACCACAACCCTCTGCCTTCCATGGAGGATCGGCTATGCAGGGGCAGGGTAGTGGTGCTCTGACCTGGTCTGTAGCTGTCCACTGGGTGTGATGTGGGGTTTCCCAGGTGATGCAGGCCAAGGTCAGCCCTGACCTGTGTTTTTCCTGGGGCCACCCCTGCCTGAGCTGTAAAGCAATCTGAGATGGCTGCTACTTGTGCTGGGCTTGGAGATTCCCAGGTGAAGCCAAGCTGTGAATGTAATTTGGCTGCCTCTGGGGCTCACTGAAGCCAACTGTTGCTTGTTTGATAGGATTTAGGAGCCAAGACCAACAATTCTTATGGTAAAGCAGCTTGGGTGGGCTTGTAAATTGGGTGGGTACAGCCTCTGTGAATCTCCAAGGTGGATCACACAGTGTTAGCCAGGTTGATGGAGTTTCAGATATGGTACCAGCCTACAGGCTCCACGAGGGGAGGTTCAGCAAAGGGACAATGGCCTCTGCTTGCCCTGATGCCAGACCCTTCAGTCTCTCCCGGTATACCACTGGTGCCCTTCAAGCTGCCACCCCAGTGCTGATGCTCAGAGGTAGTGAGTCTGAGGAGGTAAGTTTGTGTGTGGGTTCCCCAAGAAGAACTGCTTAGGACTCCAGCAGTCTCCTCCACTGACTCAATCCCCACTGGTTTTCACAGCCAGAAGTTGTGGACACTTATCTTCCTGGCACTGGAATCCTGGGCTGGGGCCTCATGTGGATCTGGGACTCCTCGCACCCAAGATATCCCTCCTGAATTTTTATCCACATGGGTGTGGGGCCAGCCCTTTTCATGTCCGCACCCCTCCTATCAGTCTCAATGGATGTGGTTTCTTCAATTCCGTAGTTGTCAGACTTACATTCAACTTAATATCTGATGTTCCTGACTGATGGTTGTTCTATATTTTAGTTGTAATTTGATATGGTTGTGTGAAGAAGTGAGCCATGTCTGCCTACATCACAATCTTGACCGGTAGTCCAGTAATTTAATTTTTAATGTCCTTGTTTGGCAAGTTAAAAAATTGCCACACCTTTATCTTCTGCCGACCTAAAAATACAAAACAAATAAAACATCACTGGTCTATAACATGCACAAGTGTCGATACCTGTGAGGAAAGGATGAGGCCTAAAGGCTTGTGGTGGCCTGGATAACCTCTTTGCTCTAACTGGGTGGGTCTCCTCCTTGGCTGCTCAATGGAATCATTTGGGGAGATTTTAAAACTATTGATGTCTGGGTCATAATTCCTGAGATTTAGGCTTGTTTGATTTCAGAGTATGGACTTAGTGTTAAAGCACCCAGGTGATTGCAACGTGCAGTCAAGACTGAGAATCGGGGCTCGTACCCAACTCTCCCAACTAGGCTTTGCAGCTATCTTGGTGTTAGAATGCAAGGAGACATGAATGTCTAGTCACTAGAAGAGGGTATTCTCATTGTAAATTAATAAACTTACATGATCATTTATAGCTCAAACTTTCCTGGTTCTGTTCAGCACCAAGAGCACGATCTTGTTGAAATGTCTTGATGGGTTAGGCTTCCGCATATCCAAAATAAAAGACCAGGCCATGGATCATAGATTCACCCTAAGTCACCATGTGAATGTCAGTGGTGATGTCTCCTAGTTGTGAAGCAGCCTCTTCGGGTCCTACGCCCACCTCACCTCCTCTCTGCACAGCTTCCTTTCAAACTTCGATATCAACCACCCACAGGCTGCATAGTAGTATGTGTGATCCACCCTCTGGGAATGATATAATAGAACCTGGCAGTCATTATGCCTGACAGCATGCTTTTGAAATCTCATCTTAAATGTCCTGAATGACAGTGATGACACCATTTTTCCTTGCAGTCTCTCTGAGAATTTGAGTCATTAATGTCAGCAAGTTTTCACCAAGTATGCTACTGAAATCTTTACCTCTCAGTCTTAATAGCAATACACTTGGTGACATAAGAAAATGGAACTAGGCCTTTCCATCCTCCCCCATGACCCCTTTCAGATTCTGGATGATGATATACTTCTTCAGTGTGACTAGAAAAAATACAGAGAAAGGGTGCAATTGCAGGCTGTGTCTTTGCTTCCAGCAGAGCATTTATGCCTTTTCTCACGCTAATTTAGCTTCATTGTTTTTTCTTTATAGTCATTCAAACACAAAACCAAAAAAGTCAAAATCCAAAGACATAGGAATTCTCACCTGATCCACTCCCTCTGTGTAAGAGACGGCATGGCATGGTGTGGAGAGAACGCTGGGAGAAATATGTGATCCAGGGTCTGGGCCCAACTCCATCACTAAACTAAGAATTCTTTAATTTTTCTGACATGTATTTTACTCATTCATGAAAAAAGTGGTCTTGGCTAAATAGGTGATTCTCAAATTATTTTTAACCAGAGAAATAATTTCTTCAATTGAACACTTGGGTGGATTAAGAGGTAAAAATTGAGCTTCTATACTGGAAGGGATGGGATCAAGTGGCTCTACCACTGACACCCCCCCCTCCCCCCTCCCCCGCCTCTTCCAGCCCTAAAGTCAGCTCTGAGAAGCACAGTGGTAAGCATGGACCAGATGATCCTTTAGTTCCCTTCCAACTAAAAAAAAATGTCTTTTCTAGTTATGAAATTAAAATTTGTCCTTTTGCTAGATTATTTCTCTTCCTTTTTTCTTTTGATACTAACTTTTTATCTGCTATAAAATATCTGTTAAAATATTGCAAATATATTTGCAATAATAATTCCAACTATTCCAATTATTCCAATTGATTGTTCCAATTATTAATTTTTTAAATGAGTTTCTGGATTTTGTCTGATTTGTCATCGGTAATACTGACTTTGGTTTTCTTCCAAATGGATCGTTATACTCCAAGGCCTCCCTAAGAGAGATTCAGCAAGGGTTTATCAAGCTTCCTATTCTAAGACAAGAGGTCTTTGTGAATCTATCCCATTTTTCTCATCTTTAAAGCAAAATCTGGTAGGTTTGATTGACATTTCTTGACTAATTCGAGTTGCTGGTGATCCTCAAGTAGCATTGTAATTCTCTAATGACTGTAAGGGGAAAAAACCACACTCCTCGGAAAGAATTGATTGATTTATTAGGGGAAAATTACCACGTGTGCTAGGCCTTGATTGCAGCTATTATTTGTAGAGCTAATTGCTTGAACTAGAGGATTAAAAGGGATGAAGGAAGGGAAGAAAAAGAAAACAAAGTTCTGTTGGAATACAGATGAACCCACAGCAGACCTGGACTGGGAGGGAGAATTCAGCGCAGGGATTTTCGGGGTGGATGATAGTTGTGGGGATATTTAGAGTAAATGCCAGAGCTGGGCTTGCTCCTTTGACAGAGCAGATATAAAGCGAGAGCCAGAAGTGGAGGAAAATTGCTGCTAGTGTGATCTGTCAAATAAGAAGTGTGACACCCTCAGTGGTTTCTCAGTTTCTGGTTGGTATCTTATACCGAGGCTATGTTGATACTTAAACCTCAGCCCAGCAGAATGTCTGAGCTGTTACAGGAAAGAGGGAAAAATTACTTAATCTAAAGAAGTGGAGAGGGATGGCACAGTTTGAGACAACTATGTTAACAGTAATAGATGGACTGGATTCATGTCCTCATACAGAGAAATTGATACTAATTTTCCTCATTGCTATCACTGGGGGTAGATGTGTTCAGATGGCAAACTTGAAAGTAGTTCAATTCTGTAATTACCAATTATTTTTGTTGTGTACTTGTTTTCCTTTGTGTGGGTGTGTGACACTTAAAATACTGATAATTTCCTTGGTACTTGAATCAAAATAATACCAGCAGTATTAACAAAAATGTGATACACATTGGGACTTACTCTGTGTCAGCTCTATTCTAAACACTTTGTGTGTATCGATTTATTTCTTTTCAGTCACACTGGGGCAATTACTAGACTTCCTACCTCTCCTCTGTTAAGATGTGCCAGGTAGTAGGATAGCGTAGTTTTCAGTCAGACAGATCACAAAGTCTCCTAAAATATTCCTGTGCTGAAGAACTGGATAATAGTACAATTAGGTGGATTTATAGCTTGTCAAATCTCCTGAAACGAGGAGTGTTACCTTACGGAGCAATGCCAGCTAGAGGAATCTTTAGACTAATTCCTCCATACATTTTTATCAGTGACTTGCTTAGAAACCTAAACTATACATCATCCAAAATTTTAGCTTCATATCAAACCTTTATTTGAGCACTGACTATGGACAGAAACAGCTAAAAATAATAGAAGACAAAATGGAGATTCAAAGTTATCTCAGTAGTTTAAAAGAATGAGACCAAAGCAACAAGACTGTCATTAGGTTTAATAATGTAATTGCCTGGGGAATCAGGGTTGGCGGGCAGTCCTGTGAAAAGACAATTAACTAGACAATGAGCTCACAGCAGCCATTTGTGACGTGACCATTACAAATGCTACAACAGTGTAACATGCATGTTTGGGATGTCTGCCTAGCCCTCGACTCTTTCTTTGAGAAATTCCTTCAATACCCACAGATATAAAATCTGTGCCAGCTGCATTTGTGCTATGCGACCCATCCTTTCTAGCCTGTGTTGATTAAGAATAGACATATGGAGCAATCAGATGTTGCCTCCTGAAAATAGAGGCGTGGTGGTGAGAGATGCGAGTCAAGCACTGGACGCCAGTCAGTGGAAAGAAAGCAGGAAGCAGAGCCTTTGTCTAGGAAGAAGGGCTTGAATCGTCTTCTCCTACCCAAACTGATGGCTTCGTTTTTCTCCCAGCTATCACCCTTCTCCTTCCTGGAAGGCAAGTGTAGGTGTACACTTTCAAAGTTTGCTTGGTCTTTTACTTATTTGTTTCTAAAGAAATCTCCTGGGAAGCACTGATTTCACCTCTTCCCACGGTGTGGTTCTTGGTGTGGTGCACCTGGTGAGTCTGGCTGTGACAGTCACCGGGGTGAAGGCTGTGTGATGGCTGCCTGGGCCCCCATGTGTGGTACACAAGCACGTGTGTTAGCGCCATCTGTCCCCAGTCTCAGGGCCTCTGTGTCTAACACTGCCCTGACTCAGGAGCTGCTTTTTATCAGGAATGAGCCCTTTCTTTCATGCTGTCACTACCCCACTAGGTGTCCAGGTTGCACCCTCCAATCCTGGAGGAGCCAAGGGGTCTTGGGCTGCTGAACTTCCTGGGATTGACTTCATGGAGAGGAACAGAAGGAGGTGAGGAGGGCTGAACTCAGTCTGGGGCACAAACAGGCAACCCTGCTGTGGGTCTGCTGTTGGCAGCGTGCTGGCTGCTGTCCAGTGGTGGGCCTCACAGCTAACCACGAGAGGGACTGGGTAACAGTTCAGTGAGCTACTGTGATCAGGGACTTGTCTTCCACTCCAGGCCTAGCTCCAGCTCAGTCTCCCTATACACATAATTTAATCTTTCAAATAGGTTTCCTTTTTCCTTAACTCACTCTCTCTCTCCCTCCCTCCCATCCTCATTTTGATTAGCAAAAATAAGTATCTTGTCTGCCCATACGAAGATCCTGAATAGAGTGCTTATATGTACACCTTAGAAAAGCAATGCCTTGGATGGTAAAACATAGGCTAGTCACTAGAGCAGTGAAAAGTTAAAGCCAAACATTTAAACCTAGTCACCAAGACAGTTTCATTAAACACTTACAAAACAAGGCAAATTTGCTGTTAAGAGTCCCTTGCCAGGAAATGAAGATAGAAATAAATATATTTATTAATTTTCTCACTTCTCTGTATATATTCTCTGTGGATAGTACTTATTTGAGAAACAGTAAAGGTAAATTGTAGACCAAACAGCCTAGAGGACTGTGAATGCCTTATCTTTAACGTCTCTTTCCAGGATGAGCAGCCACAGATGGGTAAGGGGGTTGTGAGCGCTGGGAAACCCAAGCTAGACTGGGAACAGCCTATGGAATTACCATACTTGGGAGACAGGATGCTTTGACTTGTCACATGTTGAAAATCACCAGCAAGCCAGATCAGACAGTACACTGTGTCTTTAAATGATGTGAAATGCTTGGCACTGAGCCAGGACCACTCTGGAAAATAAATGTAAATCCTATGAACCTGGGATCCTTACGGAGAACCACGCTTTACTTCATGCCTTCACTTATCTTGGAATGAAAGGTAGACTGGCCAATGACTTTTTCATATTAGTGACACAAGAAATGTTTTACCATTTTGACAAAGATTATTTCAACAAAGATATTTAAAAAGGAAAAGCATACCTGATTCAAAAATTAATTAGAAGTGTATTATAGATCTAAATGTAAAATTTCTAGGGGAAAATCTTCCCCTAGAAATTGTGACCTTGAGTTAGGCAAAGGTTCCTCAGAGAAAAAGAGTATAAATCATAACATTAAAAAACAAATTAATAAGTTAAAAATTTCTACTCTTTGAAAGGGACTGTAAAAAATGAAGAGGCAAGCCATAGATGTGGAGAAAATATATGAAATGTGTATACCTAATATAGAACTTGTATACAGAACATATAAGTCAATAATAAGGAAACAAATGTCTCAAGAAAAAGGTCAGCAAAATATTTTTTAATTTAATTTTTATTGTATTTTTTTCATTACCCTTTATTTCCCTTATACCCCTCTCCCACCAGCAATCACCACTCTTTTCCATGTCCATGAATCCATTTTCCTTTTTTGCACAACCCCTCTACTTCCTAATATCCCCCCACTAGCTGTCATCCTGTTCGCCATCTATGAGTCTGTCCCCATTTTCCTTGTTAGTTCAGTTTGTTCATTAGATTCCACATATGAATGAAATCACATGGTATTTGTCTTTCTCTGACTGGCTTATTTCACCTAGCATAATCCCAGGTCCATCCATATTGTTGTAAAGGGTAAAACATTCTTCTTTTTTTAGAGTAGTATTCCATGGTGTAAATGCCCCATAGTTGTCTTATCCACTCATCTACTGATGGACACTTGAGCTGCTTCCATATCTTGCTGACTGTGAACAATGTTGCAATGAACATAGGGGTGCTTATGTTCACTCAAATTAGTGTTCGGATATATTCTCAGAAGTGGAATCACTGGGTCAAAAGGCAGATCCATTTGTTAATTTTTTGATGTGTCTCCATACTGCTTTCCACAGCAGTTGCACCAATCTGCATTCCCACCAACAGTGCAAAATGGTACCCCTTTCTCCATGTCCTTGCCAGCACTTGTTTGTTGATTTATTAATGATAGCCATTTTGATGTGTGTGAGATGACGTCTCATTGTGGTTTTAATTTGCATTTCTCTGATGATTACTGACAGTGAACATCCTTTCATATGTCTATGGGCCATCTGTATGTCCTCTTTTGAGAAGTGCCTATTCAGGTTCTTGGCCCATTTTTTAATTGGGTCATTTGTGGGGTGTTTTTTTTTTTGGTGTTGAGTTTTGTAAGTACTTTATAAATTGTGAATATTAACCCCTTATCAGATGTATTGGCAAATATGTTCTCCCATTCTGTGGGTTGTCTTTTTATCTTGTTGATGATTTCCTTCGCTGTGCAAAAACTTTTTAGCTTGATGAAGTCCCATTTATTTACTTTTTCTTTTGTTTCCCTTGCCTGGGGAGATATAGCCAATAAAAAATTTCTACAGTGTCCAAGATTTTGCTGCCTATGTTTTCTTCTAGGATTTTCATGGTTTTGGGTCTAACATTTCAGTCTTTGATCCATTCTGAATTTATTTTTGTTTATGGTGTAAGAAAGTGTTCTAGTTTCATTTTTTCTGCACATATCTGCCCTATTTTCCCAACACCATTTATTGAATAAACTATCTTTTTTCAACCCTCACCCATGGACAATTTTTTATTGCTTCTAGAGAGAAAGGAAGGGTGGGTGGGTGGGAAGGGGGAGAGAAGGAGAGGGGAGGAGAGAGGGAGCTGGAGGAAGAGGGAGGGAGAGAGAGAGGAACACTGATGTGAGAGAGAAACATCAACTGTTTGCTTCCAGCACGCTCCCTGTCCTGAGATAGAAACTGCAACCTAGGCACGTGTCCTGACCAGGAATTGAACCTTCAACCTTCTGTTTACAGGACAATGCTCTAACCAAATGAGCCACACTGCCCAGGGTAGGCAAAATATTTTAACAGACACTTCATAAAAGAAGACATATGGGTGGCAAATTAGCAAGTAAAATGATTCTCAATACCATTAGTTAAAATAAAACTGCAATTGGCCCTGACGGTGTGGTTCTGTGGTTTGAGTGTCAACCTGCAAACCTAACTAGTTCAATTCCTGGTCAGAGCACATGTCTGGGTTGCAGGCCAGGTCCCTGGTTGCGGGTGTGTGAGAGGTAACCGATCAATGTTTCTCTTGCTCATCTATGTTTCCCTCCCTCTCTTTCTCCCTCCCTTCTCCTTTCTCTAAAAATAAATAAATAAAATCTTAAAAAGAAAATAAAACCACAATGGGATACCACAACCCACTATTAAAATGACTAAAATTTTTGGAAAACTGATAATACCTAGTCCTAATGAGGATGCAGAGCAACTGGGACTCCCATATACTTGTACCTTGGTGGGGGCTGGAAATAGCATAGCCACTTTGAAAAACAGATTAGCAGTTCCTTAACAGTTAAATATATACTTTCAGTATGACCCAGTAATCCCACTCCAGATATTTATCAAAGAAAAAGGAAAGCATACAGCCACATAAAAACCTGTACACAAATGTTTATAGGGGTTTTATTTATAACTGCCTCCCAAATGGAAATGACCCAAATGTCCACCAACCGCAAGTGGTTAAGCAAACTGGTACATCTACACAATGAGATACTTCTCAGGAGCAAAAAACGGAACAGACTACCAACACGTACATCAAAACGATGAATCACAAATGGATTTTGTCAGGTGAAAAAAAGTCAGACTCTATTGAATGATTTCATTCACATGACATCTGGCAAAGGCAAACTGTTGGGAGAAAAATCATATTGATGACTGTTAGGGGCTGAAGGTGGTATTAACTATTGAAGAGCAGGAGGGAACTTTGTGAGGTGGTGACCATGGTGGGTTCCATGCTTCAAAAGATTTGTCAAAAATTTTAGGACTGTATACCTAAGAGGGGCGAATTCTGCTATATGTAAATATAACCTATAAGAAAGAAAAATAATTAATATATATTGATATGCCACCACTCAGCATATAGCTCTCCAGGTATTTTCTTATGCAAGAAGTTAAATGTGAATTAACCTCTTTCTTAGGATAGAAAAATAGGGCATCCTAATCAATTCAATATTTTCTTTAACTGAGTTATATATACTATTATATATAGGGATCACTGCTTCCAAAAGAATTCTAAATCAAGAAACACTTCTTCCAAAATTTGTTCTACTATAAATAGTCAATATGATTTGGAAGAAGTGACATAGCCAGGAGACCTGGGCTCAATTATAGGTCTTGAACCTGACTTACCCAGGACCATGAGCAAGTGACTTTCTTCTTTGTCTTTTCCTTTTTCCTGTTTCACACTGGTAGATTTGACATGATGCATGGTTCTCAACCTTCTCTCTGCCTCCACAGGTACAGGTGAGGAACACTGTCATTGACAAGAGTTTTCATCACAGACAGTGGTTTTCACTGGGTTGGGGGAAGCTGCCAAGGGAGAGAATAATTGCAGGGATGATTCAGCGTCTTTGAGAGTGGTGAGACATTTTCAAAGTTCCCACACATCTGAAATTCTTGGGAAGTCACCCCCAAGTTGTGTGAAAAATTACTGGATTTAATCATCTCTAAGAAGCATTTTAGCTCATTCTGCTGAGGGCATAAAATGTATAAGGCAGTGCCTACCTAACACTACCCTTATGCTGCACATGAGGTCGTCTTCTGTGATGATTCAGAAGACCCTCTAATACTCTGTGGTGACCGGGGTCATCACCACTGCCACTTGGACCATCAGCCATCATGCAGAGCAGAGTATAGTTGGTATAGAGGATTAGGCCGAGACTGTATCAACCTTATGACATGCTGGAAGTTCTTTTTTAATAAATCCAATTTGGTTTATTTGTCATGTGTTTCTTTTGCATGAAAATAGAAGCGAGAAAAAATTTAATTATTTGATTTTTCTGGTTCTTTGCTTTATGGGGTGGGGGTGAGAGTTCCAAAAATAAGAATGTGATCCGTATCTCCCCCAGAACTCTGAAAGATGAGCCATACAGTTATGGTAATTGGGTAAATCATTTAACAGGAGGAAAACAAAACTTACTCCCTGTCCCCAATCCTGAGCTTTTCCCATCTTGTTAAGGGCACCCCTGTTCCACCTCAGCACAGGCCAAAGCCCAAAGAGTTGTCCTTGACTTTTGGCATCACGCCTGCATTCAATCTATCAGTACATTTTTCCAGCTCTACCTCCAAAATATCCTGATCCTGACCATGTGTTACTATCTCCCCTGCTGTTACCCTAGTCCTATCATCATTGTCTCTAGCCTGTGCTCTTGCAATCACCTTTAACTTCTCTCCCTTGTGCAATTCATTGTCCACTCAGCAGACAATGATCCTTTATAACTGTAAATGCAAGTCAGGTCTCACCATGCCTCTGATGGATGCATTCTGGTGACTTCCCATTGCAGTTATAATACAATTATGGACTCTACTGTTGCCTGTGGTCCTGCTTGTCTACCCCATGACATCTCTCTTATCCCTCTCTTGCTGGTCTCAGCATTTGAGCCTGCTTTCTATTCTTAGGACACTCAGTGCTTGTGTCCACCTCAGGAACTTCACCCTTGCCCTTTTCCATGCTGACAACATTTATCCCCTGGACCTTCCAATATCTGGTCCTTTTTCTCCATGCTGATTTCAGAAAGAAAATACTGTCTTTTCAGAGGGTCCTTCTGGACCATTCCACCTAAACAGAACACTGTGAATAACCACTCTCCATGCCATTGGGCTGTTTTATTTTCTTCATATTGCCTCCTAAAATTGCATTATATGATTAATTTGGGGGGTCAATTTAAATAAGTACTTTGACCTGACTCTCTTCCTTTCCTCCGCTCTGATCTGCTGCTGGTGCTCTCATTGGCCAAACCCAACTGGATACCAAGGGTTTGCCTCTCAGGGCATTGAGCAGGGTGCAGAAGAGTGGACTGTGGATGTGAAGGGACAAGTGAAAGAAATCCTGCTGACTGTCAAAATCTATATTTGTCTATCTATCTATCTATCTATCATCATCATCGATCTGAAATAGTAATGCATATACATTGTTTACAAAATTTAAATGAAAACTAACTCTTCTATCCTTCAAAGACTCGCTCTCCCCAAGGAATTTCTTATGGAACTTCTTGTTATATTCTCTGATCATCTTAGTATAGATTTAAATACATTCTCCTTCCATCATCTGCTTTCTAAACAAATAATAATATACCACATGAACTCTTACACATCTGACTTTTTTCATTTAATAAAAAGTCTTTGTGAGCATTCTTATGGGAACATACATGTGATTGTTTGGTCTGTTTGGTCTGTTTGACAGCAACAAATTCTACTTACAACAATTCTGTTTGGAGCGATATCTCATTGACGATGTATGTGCCCTGTCCATGTATTCACAGCCACCCACTGCAACTTCCCCAGACATATACACCGTCTCCTTAATTCAAGATCTGGAAGCAGTTCTCTTTTGCATCTACATTGGACACCCTATCCTGGCAACTACTAATCCAAGATGCAAAAGGATAATGTTTCTAAGTTTGGACTCTGTGTACCAGGGGTGGAACCAAGAGCTTAAGTTCCACTTTATACTGTAACCTACCTGGGCAATTTACTCTCAGTCATGAAGCAGCTCCAAATATCTGATTTGGATGGGGCTTCCTTGCACAACTATTTTTGAAACCACTGAATGTTTTGTCACTCCAGAGTACCCTGCTTAAGTATCCCTTGAGTCTATGATACCCAATTTTAGAAGTCAGGAATGGTCATATGTTTAAAATGGGAGATAATAATGAACTGCAAGGATGAAATGGAATAATAATAACTGGCACATAATAAATGCTCAATAAATGTTAGCTATTCTTTATTATAATAATTGTTGTTCATACTATAATTACTTTCTGAGCTAGGGAGATGAATCAGTAGAAATAGTTAATATATTCAGCCTGTTTTAAGAAAATCAATGAATTAAGAATTAATTCTTGCTAAATATTAGTTTTTATTTTCATATTAAAAGTACTAAACATGAGACTTAAATTTTTGACAAATTTAAACTTAAAATTATTTTCTTGCCTAATGTCCTAGAACACATAGCTACTACCATTCTAATATATTTTTTGATACAGGTTCTCTCTGAAACATAACTTTAGGAAGATTTAAAGTTCTTAAATGGGTCTATTTTATTCCATTTTAGTTTTTGATAGCAGCTCCCAACCAGTGAATTCCCTAGAGAAATATCTAGAATTTAGTGTGTGCAATACGATTTTATTTTAGCTTCATAAAAATGGTAGACTTTGTTTTCCCTCTGAAAATTTGAATGATTTTTATGTACTGTGTGTGTGTGAAATAGAGTGAAAAAGAGAGATCCCATCCAATTGTAGTTTCATATGCCATCAAAGTCATCTCTTCACATCCTTATGACATTTGCCTCATTTTTAATTTGTAGAAGTAATATTATCCAGGTCACAGGAGAAAGAAAAATTGCCATAGCTAATTCTCCAATTGGAAGCTAATGTACATACAAACAATCCTGTTGGCATTTCCAGGGCATTGAATGACCTGCAACATATTTTATATTTAACTTTGGAGATGAACATACCTATATACCTATTATAGGAGAACTGTTAATTAAAAATGTTTATTGATTTCATTACTGCTGTGTTACACTTGGGCATTGTACAGCCATTTTGGGGGGCGTGTGAAAGACTGCTGTAACAAGGCTGCATTTGTGACGTAGCCCAGAATGAACTCCCAGAGGTGCGTCTCCCTTCCTGAAGCTTTGCCCCTGACACTGTGATATGCATGGCTGACTGCACACATTCCCTCTAGAGACTTCTATGATTTGGCAATATGTCTTTGCAGCAGCAGTTCTCTTTGTGTTTAAAAAATTTACAGAGTTTGGTATGGATACAGAGAATCATTGGAAGGAATACAGAAAATATTAACAGTGGCTGTCCTTGGGGAGTAGCACTGGAGTAAAGGAGGACAAGGGCAAGGGGCTTAACACTTGTTACTTCTTTCAGTTCTGCATTTTTGAATTGTTTACAGCCTGCAGGTGTTGTGGAAAAGAAGTAGGGCCCTGGCAGTGGGTCGGTTGGAGTGTCCTCCCATACACGAAAAGGTTGCAGGTTTGATTCCCAGTCAGGACACATACTTGGGTTGCAGGTTCAATCCCCTGTCAGGGTTGGGGTCCGGTTTGTGCAGCAGATGGATGTTTCTTTCTCATATCGATATTTCTCTCTCCCTCTCTCCCTTAAAAAGAGAAAAATCAATGCATATATCCTCAAGTGAAGATTTTAAAAAAAGAAAAGAAGCATGAAGCTTTACCATCCATTCAGTCTCCCAGCTCAGAATCCAGGGAGGCAACCCTGGCTGGTGTGGCTCAGTGGATTCAGAGCCAGCCTGCTGCTTCGATCCCCAGTCAGGCCAAGTCTCCAGCTGGGTGCATGGGATTGCTGTATACCTCTCTCACATTGATATTTCTCTCCTTTTGTTCCTCCCTTCCCCTCTCTCTGAAAATAAATTTAAAAAACAAAACAAGTAAATAAATAAAATCTTAAATAAATATATACTTATTTATTTAAGGAATATATATATATATATTTAGAGAATTAATATGTAAAAAAAAAAAAAAAGAAAGCCCTGGGTGGTGTAGCTTAGTGGATTAAGCATGGGCCTGTGAACCAAGAGATCACGGTTCGATTCCCAGTCAGGGCACATGCCTGGGTTGCAGGCCAGTTCCCAGCAGGAATGCACAGGAAGCAACCATACATTGATATTTCTCTCCCTCTCTCCTTCCCTTCCCCTCTAAAGATAAATAAATAAAATCTTTAAAAAAAAAGAAAAAGAAAGAAACCATGGAGGCAGACTTGCCTTTCTTTTCTTTTCCACTCCCTATACCTATTCTGTGACCAAGACCTGTGAGTTTACTTCCGAAGACACTTCTGCCCCCATCTCTGCAGCTCTGCCTAAGATGGGTGCTCATGAGCTCTCATACAACTAACGCAATGGCCCCTGAACCTGACTCCTGTAACCTCATTCATGTTCCTCTCAGCTCCTCAGAGGCAGCCCCACTTCTCCCCTCCAGCAAATCTGACCAGATCCTTTCCATGATTAAAATCCCCCACTCGGCATACCGACTCAGCTCTAACCCCTTCTCAATGGCCTTTTAAAATTTTGATTTGTTTCCAATTGCAAATCTGACCAACAATAGCTATAACCCACCCCCCTAAAAAAAGAACTATTCCTCAGCCTGGCATAAGCAATCCTCATGTCCCTATCTGCCCATCTTCGGGGCCTCACCTCCTGCAACCAGGCCCCTGCAAGTCTCCAGATACTTCATCTGCCGCCTCCTAACTGACCTCACCTTCTCTCCTGGATTGTTCTTTCCTACTTTGGCTTCTTTTGTAAGTTCCTGCTCTTTCACCCATATGAAGTCCTTCTTGTACCCTCAGGCAGATTTGGCTGATCAGTGCATTATCCCACTTTTCCCAACACTACTGTTTCTTTGAGGGTGAGAACTTATTTATTACTTTTGCTTAAATGTTTATACTTTACTTTTGGCATCACCAACATTTTCCATGTGCAGTCAATGAATATTTTTCTATGGAATGTTTATGCTAAATACATAAGTGAGTGAGTGAATGAATAAATGCAGAGAGCACAGACTTACTGGATTTGGGGAATTATTGGATTTGGGGTCTAGTTTTATTTCTGATACTCTGACTGGATCTTATTTTTCTCTCATTTTAATGGAACATTAGATACTTCTAACTTCTGTGATTCTAAAATAATAGTTTCTGTTGTAACTGGGGAGTCTGGAAGGACACACAGTAATCTCCTCAGTTTAGGAGGGCCATCCTGAGTTCAGGGCTGGCTTTTGAAGGCATGAGCGGCCAATTTAAGAAAAAGAAAACAAAATAATAAAAATAAAATAAATAATATTTTATCAGTTCCTGATTTCATTAGGTACCAAGTTGTGATTCCTGGGCATCTCAGAGTAGCTCCAGAGGCCAATTTCGCCCTGATGCCTCTAACATTTTTTGTTCCATAGTTTTCTTCAGCTTGGTAGCGGTGCCACTTTGAACAAGTTACTTAATTTCTCTGCATCTTACTTTCCTCAGATGCAATATGAGATTTATAATGTGGTTACCTCCTAGAGTGTCAGTGAGGATTAGATCAGGTAATGTGAAGTCCTTAGAACAATGTCTAGCATATGGAACACAGAATGTGTTCAATAAAGATAGGTAATGGTGATTTTTTTATGTTTCTGAGGACAGTTTGCACCTTTCTGCATAGGTGGAAGGTAAATTTTGAGGCATACTGTGCATTGCTGCATTCTATAATTTTTAACCAAGTACTGTGTCATTGTGTTATGACCAATACAGAGCTGTATGGCATAGACAAATTCATTCATCTGCAGTGAGTCAGACTTCAAAGACAGTACAGTGAACCAAGGCAACTTAACATTTTATTTAAGTGACTACTGTCATGTGTCTATAAATTTCTGTCACTAGAATTTTTATTCATTATTAACATAGTTTGTCCCCTTTTGAAATGTAGATATTCTAACAAGTAGGAATATATGAAATATATGAGCCATGTAAACCTTAGGGTGAATGAATTAATTAAATAAATCTTTTCCTGAGAACAGTGCTGATGGGAAGAAGAGAATTGGTCCTGAGAACCTAAGGAGTAGAGGGGTAAGAAGGGAAGAGTAACCTGTGAAGATCTCTCAGATGTGATAGGTTTGAAGACTGCAGCAATTCTTGCAAGGCTGGTAAGCAGGGCCAACCATTTGAATTGCAGACTGGCCTCCACCAGGAATTAGGTTCTGCGCAAGAGCAGCATTGTTCTGAGAGGTGCAAGCTCAGGCCCAGGACTGCCAGCCAAGGTCTGGCTGCCTGGTCACCCACTCTTTGAAAAGCTGTATTATTTTCTAAATCAATGAGGATCTCAGGTGCAAATGACTGAAATGTCAACCAAAACCTGATTTTGGCATAAAGGGAACTGTTTGGGTTCACACAACTGAAAAGATCAGGAGCAGTGACGACTTCGGGGTTAAAAAAAAATCGGCCATGCTCAATATCACTCCATCTCTTGTCTCAGCCCTTAACTGTATTGACATTCATCACAGGTTTCATGCCTTGATGGTGAAAACAGCTTCAGTCTCTACACAGCCTCAGGTTCAAGGCACATGGGAATAAAGCTTGCTTTTGCTTCAGAAATCTCAAGAAAATTTTTCTTTTCTCTCATTGGCTCTGAAAGGACAATGTGCCTATCTCTGAAGAAACTGTGGCTAGGGGAAATGTAAGCTGTAATGGGCCACAAATAAATGGGTAGACATCCTGTGTTTGTGAATTAAAAGACTTAATATTATTAAGATGTTTATACTACTCAAAATGATCTACAGATTTAATATAATTTCTATCAAAACCCCAATGGAATTTTTTTCAGAAATAGAAATATTCATCCTAAAATTTATACAGAATCTCAAGCAACCCTGAATAGCAAAGCAATTTTGCAAAAAACAAGCAAACCAAATTTGGAGGACTCACATTTGCTGATCTGACATTATTATGAAGCTACAGTAATCCAAACAGTGAAATTAACAGAAAGGCAGGCATAGCGATCAGTGGGAGAGGATAGAAAGCTCAAAATAAACCTTTGCTTATATGATCAAATGATCTTTGGTAAAGGTACTAAGACCACTCAATGGAGAAAGGAAAGTCTCTTCAACAAACAGAGCTGGGAAAATTAGCCATATGCAAAAAGAAATCAATCAAGTTGGACACTTATGTTATACCTTATACAAAAAACAATGCAAAGTGAATTAAAGACCTACATGTATAACCAAACTAAGAAGCTCCTTGAATAAAACAGGGGAAACCTTAATGATGTTGAATTTGGCAGTGGTTTCTTGGTTATGACATCAAGCACAGACAATAAAACCAAAACAAACAAATGGAAATACTTCAAACCTAAGACTTTTGTGCATCAAAGAACACAATCATCAGAATAAAAAAGTAATCTTTAAAATGGGAGAAAATATTTGCAAATCATATACTGCTAAGGGATTCATAGCCAGAATATATAAAGAACTCCCACAACTCAACAAAAACAACAAAAATATAATATCCCTCTTTAAAAATGGCTAAAGGACTTGAATAGATATTTCTCCAAAAACAAAGTATAAATGGTCAACAGATATATGAAAAGATGCTCAATACCACTAGTAATAAGAAATATTCAGTTCAGTGAAGATGGAGGCATAGTTTGACACACTTTGTCACCCTGTACAATCACAAAAAGAATTACAACTAAATCTCAAAACAAATAACACCCAGAAGTGTCAGAAAATCAAGCTGTATGGAAGTCCGACAACCAAAGATTTAAAGAATCCACATTCATCCAGATGGATAGAAGGGGCAGAGACACAGAGACAGGTGGAAAGGCAAGGAGACACAGTGTAGTGTGGGGAGGCAGTGGCAGCAAAACAGACATGGACGGTCCCACATTCATGTGTGGTGAATAAAAATTGGGAGGGATACCCTGGGAGACAGTGATCCCAGCCCCAGGCCAGAATGCACAACCCAGGGTTCCAGTGCCAAGAAGATAAATCCCCATACTTCTGGCTGTAAAAACCAGTGGGGGGTGGGGTGGCAAAAGAAACTGCCAGATTTTCAGGAAACCCTGCTTAAAGGGCCTGCATGGTCTTAAAATGGATGTCAACCCACCCACTCTGGGATTCTCAACAGGTCAACACCTGGAAGGGCACCAGTCACATACAAGAAGTGGGCAAAGTGACTAGAAATGGAGTGAGCACTGGGCAAACCTTCAGAAGCCAGGCAGTGGCACAGTCCCATCTATGAGCCCTCCCCTCACACAGATCCACAAAGCGGTGAAGCAGTTTGCACCTCTCTGGTGATTACCGAAGGTTCTGCCCCACACAATTTTCAGGTGCCTTTTCCACAACAGGCCAAGCCACTAAGACAGGGAGTCAAAACAGCTCTACCTAATACACAGAAACAAACACAGGGAGGCTGCCAAATTGAGGAGACAAAGATATGGTCTAAATGAAAGAATAGAACAAAACCCCAGAAAAAGAACTAAACAAAATGGAGACAAGCAAGTTATCAGATGCAGAGTTCAAAACACTGGTGATCAAGCGCTGGCTGGTGTGCCTCAGTGGATTGAGTGCCAGCCTGTGAAGCCAGGGGCTGGTGGTTTGATTCCTAGCTGGGGCACATGCCTGGGTTGCCAGCCAGGTCCCCAGTAAGGGGCAGGTGAGAGGCAACCACACACTGATGTTTTTCTCCCTTTCTTTCTCCCTCCCTCTCCAAAAATAAATAAATAAAATCTTTGAAAAAACCCCACTGGTGATCAGGATGCTCAAAGAACACATTGAGTATGGGAACAACATAAAGGAAGAAATGAAGTTTACATTAAGTGAAATAAAGAAAAACCTACAGGGAACCAACAGTGAAGGAGAGGAAGCTGGGATTCAAATCAACAATTTGGAACATAAGAAGAAATAAACATTCAATCAGAAATGAAAGAAGAAAAAAGAATTTAAAAAATTGAAGACAGTATAAGAAAACTTTGGGACATAGCCAAACATGCCACCATCTGAATCATAGTGGTGCCAGAAGGAGAAGCAGAAGGGTAAGAAATTGAAAACTTATTTAAAAAGATAATCAAAGATAAATTACCTAATTTAGCAAATGAAATAGACATACAAGTCCCGGAAGCACAGAGAGTCCCAAACAAGTTGGATCCAAAGAGAATCAGACCAAAATTCATCATAATTAAAATGTCAAAGGTAAAAGAGAAAGAAAGAATCTTAAAAGCAACAAAGAAAAGCAG
Source organism: Trachops cirrhosus (assembly GCA_028533065.1). Taxonomy (NCBI): domain Eukaryota; kingdom Metazoa; phylum Chordata; class Mammalia; order Chiroptera; family Phyllostomidae; genus Trachops; species Trachops cirrhosus. The sequence continues at coordinate 137,425,439 of CM052539.1, read as the reverse complement.
TGCGTTACCTACAAAGGAGTTCCCCTACTACCAGCTGCTTTCTCAAAAGAAACTTTGCAGGCATGAAAAGACTGGCAAGAAGTAGTATTCAAAGTGATGAAAAGCAAGGACCCACAACCTAGATTACTCTATCCAGCAAAGCTCTCATTTAGAATGGAAGGACAGATAAAGTAGTTCCCAGACAAGGCAAAACCAAAGGAGTTCATTATCACCCAGCCATTATTACATGAAATGATAAAAGGACTTATTTAAGAAGAAGAAGATCAAAACTATGAACATTAAAATGACAACAAATTCACAACTATCAACAACTGACTGTAAAAAAAACAAAACAAAATAAAACACACAAACTAAGCGTACAACCAGAACAGGGACAGAATCATAGGTACGGAGGTCATTTTGAGGTTATCTGCCAGAGTGTAGGGGGAGAATGGAGGAAAAGGTGCAAGGATTAAAAAGCATAATTGGTAGGTACAAAATAGACAGGGGGATGTTAAAAATAGTATAGGAAATGGAGAAGCCAAAGAATGTACATCATGACCCATGGACATGAACTAAAGGAGGGGGATTGCTAGAGGAAAGTGTGGTACCAGGTGGAGGGGGGTAAAGGGGAAAAACTGGGACTATTGTAATAACATAATCAATAAAATATACTTAAAAAAGAGATACTGAAATCAAAATTAGAGTGAGATGTCACCATCATTTCTCATACTCATTAGAATGGTTATTGTAAAACAAGCAAAACAGAAAATAGCAACTGCTGACTTGCCCTCTTGCAGAATTTAGAAATCTTGTGCATTGTTGATGAAAATGTAAAATGGCACAGTTGCTATGGAAAACAGTTTGGAGTTTCCTTAAAATACTAAAAGTAAAACTATCATATGATCCAGCAATTCCAATTCTGGGCATATATCCAAAATAATCCAAAGTAGGGTATGAAGAGGTATTTGCACACCCACGTTCATGGCAACATTATTGACAATAGACAAAAAGGGGAAACAAACCAAATGCCCAGTATAAGATGAATGGATAAATGAAACATGGTATATACATACAGTGGAATATTGCTTAGCCTTAAAAAATATGGTCACATGCTAAAACATGGCTGAACCTTGAGGACATTACACTAAGTGAAATAGGCCAGTCACAAAAAGGCAAATATTGTATGATTCCATTTAATTAAAATATCTAAAGTAGTCGAATTTATAGAAACAGAAAGAGTACGGTAGCTGCCAGAGACTGGGTGGGGGTGGAGGGAGGCAAGTTGTTTAAATGGGTATACAGTTCAGCTTTGCAAGATAAAAACTACTAGAGATCTGTTTCACAACTCTACTGAACTTGTACACTTAAAAATGGTTATGATGGCCCCAACTGGTGTGGCTCAGTGAGTTGGGCATAATCACACAGACTGAGCATTCGCCGGCTCGATTCCCAGTTGAGGCACATGCCTGGGTTGGGGACCATGTCCCCAGTTGGGGAAGTATGAGAAGCAGCAGATCAATGTTTCTCTCCTTCTCTTTCTCCCCTCCTTCACCTCTCTCTGAGAAAGGATACATAAAATCTTTTTAAAAAAATGGTTATGATGGAAATTTTATATGTTTTCTATCACAATTTATAAAAGCACCCATTGGAAGTTCCATACCAGACAATTAAATCAGGTGGAGTGGGGCTAGGACTTTGAAAGTATTCAAAAGCCTCCTGGATCATTTTATGGTACAATCATAGGCTAGTGAGTAACTGCTCTAATCTCCAGTCCTCATTGTAACCTATCTACCCAATTCTTCCTCCCTAGCTGGTTGCTAAAAGGGGTAGGCCCTTACTCTTTTACACAGAGCAGTATGGAGTCAGAAGTTTATTGCACCCTTCATTCAGAGCTGGGTTGGGGTGCAGACTCTATATGGGCCACCAAATCATTCCAGTAGTTGGAATCAGGGCATTCATTTACTCAGGTTTCCATACACAACACTTTGTATAAGTTCTAGGCAGGCAAAAGCAGGAGATGCCCCCAGTAGCTCAGGGTGAGATTCCAGGCAGAGCAGTGCCTTTATTTTAGGCTTAGTGAGCAGAAGAAAGAAAACAAAGCAGAGACGAAGGAGACTCTAGGAGCCCAGGGTGCTGCCCAAAGAATGGAAAGTCACAGTGGGTAGCAGGAGGAAAGTGACCAGCTAGGATGGGATGGTTGGGGTAAAGACAGAGAGGAAAGTCCCAGAAGCCAGAAAGAAAGTTGAAAGAGGGGAGAGGGGGAAGCAATACAATTTTTTTTCCTAGACCTGGATTCATTTGATTTGTTTTAAGATAAAATAAACTGTCAAGATAAGGGGTGGGGAAAAACATCATTCTCTATTAGGAGGAGAGTTGGGAGCAAGTATTGGAGTTTTTACACAGGGAACAGTAATCAATATTCAAATTCTTACTTCTTAACCCATGGATGGATTGAATCCAGGCTTTAGAATAATTTAGTTAAATGAGCTATCATTTTTCTTTCTTGTTGGTTTTAGTGACAGTGTTGGTGTATGAGGTGAGCAGGATTAGATTCTGACCGAAGCAGCTCTATCTGCCTCAGAGCCCAGTAGGCCTGGATAAACAAGCTGAGGTGGCTTTTCTGTCCATTCACACACACAGGCGTGGGTGCACACATGGGTACGTGTTACCACCTTAGTTTCCAGCTTTGGAAGGCTGGCGGGGAAATGTTGGGTGAGTTCAAAACTTTTTAAAATTACTGTTGGGTTTCTTCATAAAACATATTAACTAGATGTTGTTAGAATGATGTAATTTGTGCTTCTATAACACTTTTCACCAGAAAATGCATTTAGGTTTTATTTTCATTTAAAAAAGGGACCAATATTTCAGTGCCTCATAGAGTAGCAGCTGAGTTTTAAATGTTCTACCTAAATTCCCCCAATGACACCCATTTTACAGTTGAAGAAACTGAAGCTTGGGGAGATTTTATAAATTTTTCAAGGTCACTTAGCTAATAAATTGTAGAACTGGGATTTGAAGCCAGTTATGTTTGGCTCCAAAGCCAACCTTCTTTTTGTTAGTTAACCCAGGTTTTGAAGGAAGTGAAGCTAAGGTATATAATTCCTTCTGTTTTATTTTCACAAAGTTGAACTTAGCAGATATAAATACAGGGTGGAACAAAAGTAGGTTTATAGTTGATTACATGAAACACGGAGTTTATTCTGTTGTTATTATTTTCCATGCAAACAACTGTAAACCTACTTTTTCCCCACCCTGTATTAGTGTCCTTAAGTTCAGAGGTCCAAAAATATTTTATCTTCTAACTTCTATAAATCAACTTAATAAAAATTTTAGGCCTCTATCCTGCTAGATGCTCTACTAATTTCTGCCGCAGTGTTTGTTCACTGTCCCAGCCCAGGTGTTTCCTTCGGGTCTGCATGCAGCTACTTCCACACCATGCTTAGGCCTTGCTGATTGTAGCACATCTTGGTGGCGGCCTGGAACCCAGCCAATGAGGGCTGCTCCAGTCCTTGGAGCTTTATTCAGAGTAAAGTCCCTCCTTGGTCATGCCAACAAGAAAAGTACTCATCTCTCACTTCAAATTTTGGTCTTAACAGTGGGTTTAGACTTTGGAAAATAAAAGCCAGGGGGAGCATAACAATAATGCTTATCTCGAAAGGTTGTTTTGAAGATTAAATGAATTGTCTACAAAGTACTCAGCACAGTGCCAGACACACAAGACATGCTCTGTAAATATCAGCTATTATTGCATTATTTATTTTCTTAATTTTATTTATTTATTTTTAGAGAGAGGGGAAGGGAGGGAGAAAGAGAGGGAGAGAAACATCGGTGTGTGGTTGCCTCTTGCATACCCCCTACTGGGGACCTTGCCCACAACCCAGGCATGTGCCCTGACTGGGAATTAAACCGGTGCCCCTTTGGTTCACAGGCCAGCACTCAATACACTGAGCTACACCAGCCAGGGCGACTACATTATTTTAGAATATATTTACATATACATTTTTCCTGTTTTCTTCTGTGACTTTACAAAATACATAATAAGATACTGAATTTGTAATAACTTGCATATAAGCAGGGTTGATATTAGTTTATGCCCAACTGGCACAGGAATTCTACTATTCTACTTCACATAATCCCCATCAAAAAAGGGAGGGGGAGAACAATGCTGTTAAAATTGTATGCACTGAATTATACAGTATACTCTTGCCAAGAGAGAACTTCCATTTTGCCTAGACATCAATGAGAATTGAATCCTCCTTTTAAAATTTTACCTATCCAATGACTGGAAATTTTTTTTCAGAGATGAGCTTTCTGGATTTTCTTTCAAATCTTGTTTCTCTCAGCTCTTATTCCTCTTCCACAGCCCCATATCCAGTATGATGCATTATAGGTCACTTTCAGATCATGATGTGATCTCTGGCTCTGAAGCTTTGTTTCATGATGAATCAGCACAGTGGACAGCAGGAGCATTCCTGGAAGCCATTCCTGTACGTAGTGGTTGTAAAACACCTAAAAATATCCCAGTGAACCAAATTAAGTGTAATCCCAACTCAGCTTCTCATTAGCCAAATCCCAAAAATTCCCACAGATGCCGAATGGCACCTGACAAGAGGGAAACATGATGGTAGAGAAATCTGAATGTGAAGAGACAGTCATCTTAATTAAAGTAAACATATCTTACATTTAAATTTTTTCCAAAAATGTGACTGTGTAAAGTCATTTTTAGGGTCTCTTAAAATGGCCTGGAAAGATGTCTATATGAGTAAGGGGCTCTGGAGCATCGATTTGGTTAGTTTTGTGGTAAATCACTTTCACAAGTATGAAGTGGCATTCTTTACATAAAGGACCCAGGACTGGGTCTAACACATTCAATAAACGTCATCCATTGTTGGCAGCCACGTGGTAGTGTGGGCAGTAGAGATCACTTGTGCTGACTTTTGTCCGCTTGCCCTCTCCAGCTCTCCCATCCCTTGCTCTGTGCCCCAGGAAGCTGACCTCTGTGTTCTGTCTTACCCAGACTTCCCCACCCCTGGCTCCCTGTTGTCCTTGGCTGGTGGGAGGCATCAGCAGGAAACTGGTGGGTTGGAGGAAGGAGAGGCTAGGTACTTATCAGCCTCCCATCCCTGCTCCCCACAGTGTCTCTGGTTCTGACCCCAACTGCATCCAGCTCCAGCTCGTGGTGGGTGGCTCCTCCTCCAGCTTGTCGATTCAATAACACCACTCTTACCCTTTGTTCTTGTCTGGCCTAAACCTAGTGTAAGCTTCCTGCTGTCATTAGTGCCTGGGTGCCCACTACCTCTTGTTAGCTTCATTAACCTGTCTACACCTCTGCAACTAGTCCCTTCATTAAATCCTTTCCGTCGGTCCTTTTGAATGGGCTGTTTCTTGCTGGATCCCCAACAGATACATTGTTCTGAGCCCAAATATCATGCCCTGCCATCATTTATGACTGTATCACCTTTTCTTTCTTCTGGTATCCTGAGATAAAAGGTGTTGCTTATTTTCTTCTCCACACAGTGAGTCATGAAAAATGTGCAGCTAAAGTCATTTCCTCCTCCTGTCATTCAGTCATAAAGCTGTATGCGATTAATGTGTAACTTGGAGGACAGTTCTGCTTGTTGACCCAGCCATTAATTTCCCCTGAGAGTGACCTGTCCCTCAGAGTATTTAGCCTCTCTTTAAAATTTCTAAGTCTCCATATGTGTTTATGTAACTGCTTAGCTCTGTCCTATGTAGCTCTAGGGAAATTTGCTGCACTCATTGAAAGTGGAATTGTCCCATCATATTACATAAGATGAAAACTTGACCCCATTCAACTGCCAGAGCAATAGCTAGAGAAGACATTAAGTCTGAGCTGATTTTCTGTCTGGAGATCCCTTTCCATCCATGAGTCCTTTAGGGTTCTTCCAAGCTGCACAGATGGTTGTTTTTCAAGAGGAATATAGTCTTTTTTCCTACCCTTAGGACATACTTAATCTGGACATTAGAAATGTTTCTGAGAGTGGGGAGGAGCATAGGAAAAATGCACCAGCACTATGTTTATCTTTAGGAAGAGAAAGGGAAAGGAATGAGCAGATATAGAACATTCTTAGATTTTCTTTGTACAGCTTTAGGTAAGGAATCCAGAGACTGTGGTCTTAGAATTACAGCAGACCAGGAATCTCTGTGACAATACCGCCTTTGAAAAGCACTCTTGGGGCTCTCGTCCCATCTGATCATCATGGCCATGCATGGGGGAGTTGTATTCCCTGAATAGTCCAAAGAACCTCAGACCTGAATCTGTCCTAGCCTGAACTGCTGAACTCTTTTCTGGCTCCTACCTTCAGTCAGTATTGTTGGGCACCTATGATGAGGAAGGTTCTGTTCAAGGTGTTTAAGATACGACAGTGAATGTGACAAAGTCCTAACCCTCCTCAGCTTACATTCTAGTAGGAGAGGCAGGAAATAGTCATGTAGGTAACTTAATACATACAGACATACAAGGTCTGTCCAGAAAATATGCAGGTATGTAATATGAAAAATAGAGACATTTACTGAAGAAGATGCAAGATACAAGAAACATTGTACATAGAACAAGATGCCTCAGTCCCCTTCAAAGTAGGTACCTTGGGACCTCACACAGTTCTCCCAATCACCATCAACTGCTCTTGTATTTTCCTGAATCTCATCAATGGTCTAAAATCTCTTTCCTTTTTCAAGGGTGATTTTAGTTTTGGGAAAAGCCAATAGTCACAGGTTACCAAATCTGGGTGGTAGTGGGGCTGACCAACCTGGGTGATTTGATGTTTTGCCAAAAAACTGCACAAGACCTGATGCATGAGCAGGTGTGTTGTCATGATAAAGCTGCCAATCACCAGTTGCCCATAGCTGTGGCCTTCTGAAGCATCTGAATAGTTTCCACAGAGGAATGTCCAAGCTTAATGAAAAATTTGATGCAGATTCCTTGCTCTACTTACTCAGTAAGTTTGAGTGCAATGACCACACAGTATATATGCTCACTCAACAGTGTCTACTGTCCCCACTGACTAGTACAGTGAAGTCAGCAGTGTTCACATATTCACATTCCAGTCCACTCTCCTTGGCTGCCAGGTTATATCAATGTCACACAAACTATTCTCGTTATATTAATAATGGCTGGGCTTTTTCCAGACAGACCTTGTGTATAATATACAGGGTCCGGCAGAAGTAATGCCTGCTTGAGTGTGTGGTTGGCAGGATAATAACATGGGTGTAATAATTTATAGTTTTAATTTAAACATTTTATCTAAAATGTCATATGGTGTGCTTGAATGTGATATTGTTATGTTATAGAATTACATGCTTATGATTTTGTAATAAAAGATTTTGTAATAAAAAGGGGCATTGTTTGCGCCAGACCCTATATTATAATGTTACTGTTGAGTGCTCCACAGCAGTATTACAAAGTCAATTTATTATAAGCAATAAATATCTTAATAACATTGCTATACAGAAAATAATTAAGATAGCAGGCCTGATGCTGTTCTTCTTAGAAAGGTTACTTGCAAGGTTAGCTCTTGCCCAGTGTCTGGGAACTTGAATGGTAAACAGTTCTCTACACTGATAGAACAGTAATACACTGACAGTGATAAGAGTGACTCACTGTGCCTAAGCTGTCTGAACACCTGCTTTCACTCTGGGAGTCTGGAATGTTGTTGGGTGTTAGTCAGATGGTATCCATGTGACGAGCCCTCAGTAAAAACCCCGGACACTGAATCTCTAAGGAGCTTCCCTCCCTGGCAGACAACTTTTCATACATGATGTCACAGTTCATTGAGGGAAGAGTTAAGTGTGTTATGTGACTCCACTGGGAGAGGACTCTTGGAAGCCTGTGCCTGGCTTTCTCCAGACTTCAACCACGTACCTTTTCCCTGTGCTGACTTTGCTTTGTATCCTTTCACCATAATCGATCTTAGCCCTGCATATGATTATTTGCTGAGTCCTTTGAACTAGCGAGAGTGGTCTTGAGAACCCATGACACTGCTGGAACTCCAGCATTTCTAGAAACAAGGGGATTAAGGAGGAGGAAATCCAACTAAAGATGCTGGTGGGGTAGTTTAGAGCACCACATAAAAAACTAGGATGGGTCTCAAAAAAGCTATTATCTAAAACAATAACAAAGTAACAACAAAAACTGGGTGACACCTAAGGGATATTTAGGGGAGGCTATCAGTCCTTCAGCTGAGAGACACCTGGGCATTGGCATAACCTAAAAAATTGTGACTACCGTGTCCTGTCTCTATGAGTAGGGTAGGGTGTCTTAAGATGTTTGTACCTTCCTACTGAGAGAGGGTCATTTAGTAGAATGATGAGATGAATAGATCCTTATTTACCAAATTTTAAAAGTTTACATGGACTCAGAGAGCTTAAGCAGGGGACCCATGGTTACATAACCAGTTAAGAGATGAAGAAAGTTTTAAATTTCTCAATTTGGTTTAAGTTTTGTTTTGTCAACAAAATAGACCTGGCTTTGAAGCTTAGTGGTACCCTATTATGTTCACATGGAGGTTAAACAATAAAAAGAGTGAATTTCTGCAGTTATATTCATTTAGCATCTCTTGGACACCTATTTAATTGACATTACCTTTTAAAACTCAAAGACCTGGATTTCAGCAGCAGAATGGAGGGTGTGGGTGGGAATAGACTGTTCCCCTAGTGTTTGTGTTACCAACAGGTGGCTGCCGCCGGCACAGCTCCCAAGGCAGATGGAGTAGAGAGTCTGATTCCAGGCAGGCTTCTTGGTTCCAGAGTTGGGATTATCCTTTTCCTTCTTGCTTTATTTCTCAGTTTACTTTCTGAATGCTTCTTTTTCTCTCTGTCTCACTACTTTCAAAATTATCCCTTCTTGTCATATTTCTTTTTTAATTCCCTTCCTTTGGAAGGGAATCTTGCCCCTTCTCTCTGGCTCTTTCTTGATAGCACCTTCTCAACTTATATTTTACCCTCCCCTTGGCTAGGCTCTGGACTCTACCTCTGTCTTGTGTTTTGAGCTTCCTTGAGACATACTTAACTTACCCTGGACCAGAATGAGCACATTCAGTCAGCTGAAAATTAGAAAAACCAACTATGGTGAGAGCCTTCTTAGGCCAGGTATTACCTTCCTCCTGTTGCTAAAACTTGGGGAAGGTATAAAATGTGATACCAAGAGTTCACTTGAGGTTTCTAGAACATTAATGCCTTAAAGATGACAGTGATACATGCTTTTTCTCCAGGTTTGTATTTTTAGCCTTAGTATTTGCCACCCCTAAAGATAATACAGTCATGTGTTGTAGTAAATACACAGCATGTCTGAGCATGTACCTCAAGGGCTAGAGAAATCACTCAACTATGCAGACTGGCGTCACTGAGAATTCCTGCCTCCAGCCTTAGCTGGATGCTTGAGGCCATTCAACAATCTTTATAATGGTCTTCAAAGAACCCCTACTCCCCCTCCTACCCATGAACTCTGACAAATCTTCACCATTCTCCTTGAGATCTTTACCCCTAATTCACAGTTCTCACATGTAGCAGATGATCTGCTCTCTATTAAGAAACTGGTTACACATAAGGATTTGACCTTATAAACACCTTTTCTCATAATTTTCTCCACTCTACCGCTTATGGGAATAAAGAGTTCCTTTTTCCAGTTCAAAGTCAGCCCCTTCACCTATGCACCTGATCTCATTCCCTCCCATGTCTGGCATCTTCTTCTATGCATTATTCTTTCTCTCATACATCATCAATTTTTCTCTATTCTACTGGTTTTTTCCCATGCAATCCATAAATATGCTCAAAGACCTTCTTCTGTAAAGAACAGTTTCTTTTGGTCCTTTTCACCTTCCAATGCCTCTGGATACTGCTCAGATTTCTGCTGCCTTTTCTAGCTAAGTATTTGGAAAGAGAAAAATTAACTTGCTTTTCCATTTACTGACCTCCCATTCACTCCTCTCACCCCTGAGATCTGACTTCAATTATCTATCCTTCTGTCAAAAATGATTCTGGCAAAGATCTCTAATGTTCCTTGAGTTGACAAACGCAATAGGCATTTTTCAATCCTCAGCTTGTTATATCTCTCTATAGTATTTAACACTATTGAACTTCTTATTATTGAAATTTCCTGGCAACTAGAAAATTTCTCTTCTGGTTTCTTTCCATTTCTCTGACTGAGCTTCTTGATCTCTCCATGGGATCCTCTTACTTTATTTACCTTTTAAGCTGGGAATTAGAAACTCAAGTATCTACCAAGGTCAGGCAAGTAATATAAACAAATGAAACCAGTATATGAAATAGCAGCACCATAGTAATGATTAATGGGAGTTGCCTTAGTGTTAGAAAGTGGAGAGTAGGGATTAAAGGGGAAGTGGCTATAAAGAATTGGAGAACATGTGTCCCATTTATTTTTTTAAAGATTTTATTTATTTATTTATTTATTTATTTATTTATTTATTTATTTATTTATTTATTTTAGAGAAAGTGGAAGGAGAGGAGAAAGAGAGGGAGAGAAACATTGATGTGAAAGAGATACATCAATCGGTTGCTTTTCAATTATACCTTGACTGGGGACCAAACCCACAACCCAGGCATGTGCCCTAACCAGGAATCAAGCCAGTGACCTTCTGCTTCATGGGATAATGCCCAACCAACTGAGCCACACTGATCAGGACCATGTGTCCCATTTAAATGGGGAGGCTGCTACTCAGTTTTGGCAGAGTGTTGCTATGTGAAAATGCAAGCCCATTGGGTCCAGAGCTCTTGATTTTAAGAGAATCTGGAAATCTTCATTTTCAGGTGAAATTTACTGACTTTTACATGTTGACCAAAAAAATTCAAATTTGATTGTGTCAACAAAGCAAAAATGCTGAACTTGCTTGTAAAATCTGCCTTAAATATTGATGCACTTCACAGTTGTATACTGGACCCATGGCCATTTCTTTGCATACTCTTCTTGTACTAGCTAATCTGTTCTAATAGTTTTATCTCCCACTGAGAAACTAAGACCCCATCTCCCAGTCTGGTTTCTCCTGTGACCTTGAGATGCTTAAATCCAATTATTTTTGTTGATATTAGAATTGCATGTTTAATAAGCAATTCAATTTCCACATGTTCAAACTTAAACTCATGGTTCCCTGCACATCTCCACCCTCTCAGCTAGCTGTATTGGCATCCTCCTACCCATTTCAATGATATTTCTGGGAGTTAATCTAGATTTTTTTATTATTGCTATTATCTGTCACTCACGCCTCTCCACAACCAAGGCCTGCCACAATTATACTCATTACAGTGCTTGATCTGTTCCATCCTACTATCACTGTCTTCATTAATACCCTCAATATCTCTTGCTTGACCTAACACGAGTATCCCCAGTCCATTCTTCCTACTGGGGCCAGAATGATAAAGGCAAATATGATTACTTTTCCATCTTCTTGAATCATGTCAGGCCTCCCCATGGCTTACTGAGTCAAACCCAGGGTGGAGGGTCAGGTTATCTGTGACCTTGTCCATTGTCTGGTACTTTATGCTCTAGAGCTGCCAAATAACCTGTAGGCCCTTCACATGCCACCGTGCTTCCTGCCTCCTTGACTCTGCTCTTTCTGCCCTTTTTATCTCCCCACCTTCTTCCCCATACCCTCTAATTCTTATCTAATGTTCAAATTGCTTCTCTTGCGGTAACCCTTCCCTGAATTTCCAGTTTGAGTCAAGAGTACCTCACTTGGGCTCCGATAACCACTGTTTTTATGTTACAATTCTTCCTGTATCACATTGTTATGGTGTGTGTGTGGTGTCTTCCCAAGCTGTCCTAGGGTAGAAATCATATCCTAACTCATTTGTATTCTCTACCCCCATCTTAGCATCTAATACAATTCTTGGCACATGGCAATGACAATAAATATCACTGAACAAAACTGAACTAATACTTCAGCTGAGAAAATAGGAGCAGCAATCAGGGCACTTGGTAATAAGAAATTTTCCAAGGATCAGAAAGAGGTATGAGATTCGGTGCAAGACTCCAGAGAATGAGTTTTATCTATATGAATAGTTGTAAAACCACAAGAGGAAAACAGATCAGTGGTAGTACACTGAAACCCCAGAAGATGGGGTTATAGTCTCATCAGACTAAAGAGACCAATGCAGTCTTGGGCTGTAGTAGTTGTAGCATGGTGTCCAGTTGAGAGGAGGAAATTGCTCCACTGTTCTCTGTTCTGGTCACCCTGCATCCTAAATGCTGTGTCCAGGTCTGGATGCCTCATACTTGCATCACAAACTGAGCCATCCAAAACCATATCACTGGTGGGAAGGTTAAAGAACTGGGGATGTTCGGTCTCAAAAAAGAAAGAAAACATTAGTGAAAACCTGAAAGAAGCATTAAACATTGGAAGGACCCTCATTTGAAAGAAAAAAAAATGTCTATTTCATGAGGCACCAGAGAATAAAACTGGGATAGATAAATAAAGCATCATGGAAGTGATAATTCCATGTCAGAGACAGTTGTCTAGGAATCAGGCCTGTCCAGAAAGCAATAAACTGCTTCACCAAGTAATAAATTCCCATCCCCGTGACTGAAGAGAAGCCAGCAGCCAGCTGCCAATGCAGTTTCAGATTCACCCACTGCGTCAGCTACAGGCTGGACAAGATGACCAGCAGATAACCTTTCAATACTCAGAGCCTGGAATTCTGTGGGTTGAGAGAAACCATCTTTTTTTCCCCCTAAGTAGAAGTTTAAAGTTCTTTTTAGAGTGAAGATGTGGAGAGACAAGAGCTGTCATTTGGTTTCAGGAACTCAGAAGCCTTCCTAGCACTGCTCCTTCCACTGGAAAGACTTCTCATTTGGCACTCTTGGTTTTCTCAATCACATCCTCCTACTTTGCTTGGACTTGGGTCTCTAAACACAATAGATCCTTCAATCACTCGCAACTTGCCTGGTCCCCCCTCCTCCTTCCTGTGGGGCTATAGGAGTTTGAGGAGCATCCCAGGAACCAGGGATGACTCTGGAAGGCCACAGAAGAGTAAATGACCGCCCTGTGACAAGAGGTTGCCTCTGCTGGTTGGAACTAGGTAGGAGGGGACTTCTTAACAGAGCTAACAGCATGTCCTTCTAAGTTCAAACCCTTCCATAGGGGAGGGGAGGTTTGGAGAGCCTCACTCTTAAAAATACAAGAATAAGAGACAAAGTATAAGAAATAAGAGAGAATTTGTCATTGAGGCAGCCTTAACCCCTCAGAAGTTAACCCCTCAGAAGTGACCTAGATCTGGAGATAAAGTTCTATTACACAAGAATTTTGCAAGAATCTGGAGCCAGGCAACTTCTTCATGTTTGTGATTCCTATCATCCCTTGTCTGTTTTTTCTTGGGAAAACTCATCAACCTCTGGAATCCAGCAGTTGGTCTTGCAGGGAGAGGAACAACCCCAAGGGACAGTGGACCCAGGAGGAAAAGGGGCCTGGCTCCAGGGAGGGCTTCACCATAGGGTGTTGATTCCCTGAATGCTCTTCCTGCCTGGCCTGGATTCAAGTCAGCTCCTGCTACCAGGTCATTGTGGACACTCCTGACTCCTTTGTCCCCAGTCATCACCAACCCTGTGTCATCCATGTCCTCTAGCCCTATTTTTACCCCCAGGCCCTGAACTGTTGCTGTGGAAACTTTGGGAATCTGCAGACCTGAATCACTCACTACAAGTGTTTTCACAGCTGAGCCAGAACTCTTCAGCCCTCACGTCTTCACACTAGTTGTTTCCATCTGATCACTCAGTCTGGCCCTAATCCCCCCTTCCGGAGGACCTCACCTTCCACTTTAATGATGCCACCATACTTTTACTGTTCCGCTTGGAGTCACCTCCTCTTCAGATCACCCCCTGTTTACGGAGGGAGTATTTCTCTCAGATCTAAGAAGAAACTCTTGACCTAGGCTCTCAATTTAGACTCCTGCTGTCTTCTTGCTCCTTCAATCATCCTTCTAAACTTTGACTTCTGTCTTCAAATCCAGTTCTGTATGTCTAATCTGCCCACAGGACACAGTGCTGAGTGACATCACATCACTAAGTCCCGTGACTCAACATGCCACAAACAGAACTTGTCCTTCATCCCAGCCCTCCACCAATGTCACCATCACCAACCCATGTTCTCCCCTTCCTCCTTCCCTCAGAGCCATCTGGTCACCAGGAACTGATGCATATGAGAGAAATGCCAGGAGCACCTCGGAGATGTGGCTTCTCACAGAATAGCCCCTACACCACAGGCCACAGCTGCTGCCCTCCAGACTTCTGGTAATTGATGAAAATTAAAAGGCTAGTTTGAGTCAGTATACAGGGTGAGGCAAAATCAGGCTTACAGTTGTGAGTACACAAAACACAGAGTTTATTCTTATATTATTATTTATTAATAACTTTCCTTGTGAGCAGCTCTAAACCGACTTTTGCTCCACCTTGTGATTGTGGTACCCTTCTACATGAACTAAATGCATTCAAAGCTTGTGTACCAATTTCACTGAACCTCAGAGCCAGTGTTCTTTCTGGTATAGCTCCCTGAGACTTATCAGCAAAATTCAGACAACTCCTGGCACAGCACATGCACTCAAGTATTTGTTAAGTGAACGAATGAATGAATGACTAAATTTGACATCAAAGCATTTTTAAAACAAACATTAACTGTTAGAATCCTCATGAGTAGGTTCGAAGTTTAATTTTACGTTTTATGGAGAGCACACAGGAGATTTCCAGTCTGCTCCATTTAAATATAAACAACCTTATGGGAATTTTTTGTTTATGGACAGAGGCACTGATGAATAAATTTTTATTAAGCTAATACTTTTTTTGCAGCTACAATAGGTTAGGAATTTTCTGGTCTGTTACAGGGGATTGCTAGAATTGGGTCTAAACCCCTTTTGTAAACACAGGGATTACTAATCAGCACTTGTGTTTTGGCCCTTGTTAACTGCTCATTTGGCAAAATGCCAGCATGGTTAATCACATCCTGGCTTCCTAAATCTCTCTGTTTTTAACAATAGCCTTCACTTCCTGGGCTAAGCTCTCCCAAAGTGTTCGATAACTGAGGCATGAAGGATGAATGCTCAGAGAGATGAGATATTTCCTGACCAGGTGACCGGAAAACCATAGCTGTCAGTAGTGGTATTTCATGTGATCTAGCAGTCAGATTTTGATTACAAAAAGAAGGCATTGCTAGAAACTGTAGTTTGGGAAAACTGAAGCTTCATGTTTTCCTAGTCACTTATGTCAGTGATTGTCAAACTCTGTCAATGTTTGCGGTGGCTGATGCCAATGTGGGCCAGTGAAACTGATTTCAAACTTTCATATTAATCAAAACCTCATTATTTTCCTCTTTGGTTAACCTAATAATAAGAACAAATTTCCACCAATGAATATTGTTTTATTAGTTGCATATGTTAGGGTTCCTGTGAGGTTTCATTTATTTAAAAATCTCTTCTATTAAAAAGGTTGACAATTGCTGAAAGGTCCCCATGATGGAGGATGCTTGCTTAGGGAAAAGCAATGTTCCCTGCCTTGGGGAGAAATTTTAAGGGTTAATAGAAATAATTTGTGGGAGCTTTTAGCATAGTGCTTAGTACAAATGTTAATAAAGTTTAGAGGAAGGAAGGAGAGAGGAAGGAAGGAAGGAAGGAAGGGAGGGAGGAAGGAAGGAAGGGAGGGAGGGAGGAGGGAAGGAAAGGAGGACAGAAGGAAGGAAAGGACTTAGAAGCAGCTTTGCCAAATGTCTTTGGTTTGCCTCTCTACATTCTCCACCCTGCTCTCAGTCTGGAGGCTGAGCCACAGGGACACCTCACCAGAACTCCCTCCTTGCCTTGGCTCCAGTTCATTTTGGCCAATAGGAAGCCCTAGTGGGATCTGGAAGGTGGAATGAGGGGGTTGTCAGGGCAATTACTCCTTTGACCCTCTGTTAGGCTGGTTATGTATCTTTTTTTTAATTTTTAATTTTTTAATTTTAGTTTATTCAGTACAGTTTCTATCCTTTATTCCCATTCCAGCCGGCCCACCCATTCCTCCCCTCCTCCCTCCCCTTTCCAACCCCCCTAGTTTAGTCCATGTGTCCTCTATATTTGTTCCTGTAAACCCTTCCCTTCTCCCCTGAAATTCCCTCCCTTCTCCCCTCTGGTCACTGACTACCTCTCCTATTCCAAAGCTCACTCTTCCTCTCTAGGCAGCCTCATCTACGTATGCTCCTTCTGGGTTCTGATATCAGCATTCTCTCCTGGTCTCTTTGGGACTAATTGGTGTGATATTGTGATTTATAATAAGAAATATATGTTTGATGTTCCTTTGTTCCTGGTATAGAATACATAAAACCCTTGGAATTCCCTAATTGTTGAGAAAGATAAAGGCATATTTTGTTATGTTAATGAAGTGACTTCAGGATTGGAAAGCCTTTCAGGGGTGTCCAGCCAGTAGCCCACAGGCCGCACGTGGCTCAGGATGGCTATAAACGTGGTCCAATACAAAATCATAAATTTACTTAAAACATTATAAGATTTTTTTTGTTGCAATGTTTTTAATGTGTGGCCCAACACAATTTTTCTTCCAGTGTGGCCCAGAGACACCAAAAGATTAGACACCCTAGACAGTCTAAGAATGGGGCTAGTTGCCAGGGAAACCAACCAAGTAATTGGAAGGTTGGAACATCAGTTCCATCCCCCTGAACTCCTGGAAGGGGAGAGGGGCTGGAGATTAAGTTCCACCACCAATGGCCAACAATTTAATCAAACATGTCTCTGTAATGAAGCCTGCATTAAAACCCAAAAGAGGGGATCCAGAGAGCTTCTAGGTCAGGGAGCCAGAACGCTTCTGTGTGCTGTGGTGCCAGACCCCAAACTCTGTGGGAACAGAAGCTCTTTTGTTCAGGACCTCGTCCTATGTGTCTCTGCATCTAGTGGTTGATTTGTATCCTTTAATGACCTTTGTAATAAACTGGTAATCTAATGAATAGACTGGTTTCCTGAGTTCTGTGAGCCACTCCAGCCAGTTAATCAAACCAAGGGATGGGTCGTGGGCACCTCTGATTTATATGTAGTCAGTCAGAAACACAAGCAACAACCTGGACTTGGGACTGGCATCTGAAGTGAGGGACCTTGTTGTGGGACTGAGTGCTGTGGGATCTGGTGCCACCTCTGAGTGGATAGTGTCAAAATCCTAGTAAAATTTTAGGACACCCAGCTAGCATCTGAGAATTGCTTAGTGGTGTGTGTGTGGCGGGGGGGGTGGGGCTCACACACTGGAATTTGAACCAAAAAATCGTAAGGTAGTAGCCACTCCACTGTTACTAACTCCGTGTTATTGCGCTATCCTTTGTGGTTCCCATTTCCTGCTCACACTTTTGGAAATAGATGTCTCATAAAGGAACTCTTTTTTTTTTTTTTTTTTTTTTTTTGTTTTTTTGTTTTTTTGTTTTTTTGTTTTTTTTTTTAGCAATTTTTACTTTTATTTAATTTTACACATTTTATTTTATTTTTTTTCTTT
>CM052539.1:137350010-137407478 GCA_028533065.1 Trachops cirrhosus | reverse complement strand
CACCCGGCTGGACTCCGCCCCTCCTACCAGTCTGGATGAAAGTGTCTATTTTTAAATCCTTGGTTGTCCGACTTCCATAAACTTCAATTTTCTGTCAGTTCTGGTTGTTATTTTGTTTCTATATCTTTGTTGTCCCTATCTTGGTTGTGCGAGGAGGCACAGTGCGTCTACCTATGCCTCCATCTTGGCCGGAAGTCCTCATAAAGGAACTCTTGATGAATCATTCTAACAAGGGATTACCATTTGTTCCTGTTGAACCCTACTGATACACTCAGTGGACACATATTCCAAAAATATTCTTCACCCTCCCTGCTGCCCCTGACACACACACACACACACACACACACACACACACACATTTTGTATCCTCAGAGACAGGTCTCTGGAGACCTCCGATTGATTTTGGCCAATGGGAGCCACCCTCAGGATATCTGATGGGTTATTTATTCCCTGTCAGGCTTTGCTTTGGTGATCGTCTTCCTTTAGTTAAAACCACAGCTCCTGCCAGGAGCCCCTCTGCCAGGGCTCAGCTCTTACCAGGTTCATCACTTTGTTCTTCCAGCTGTGGGGGTGGTAACAGATTTTTAATGGGGCTCATCCCTGTGTATTTGCCCATTTCTTGTTGGTTCTCTTAACTCTGGCCCATCTTTGTAAAATAATCCTTTAACTAAACTCTCCATTACTCCTGAGGTAATTGAGTGGGTCATCTTTTCCTTCCAGGACCCTGACAAATATAGCGGATTTTTAAGAGTTATGACATTATATGCAGATTAGAGTTTTATTCACTGCCAGTGATTCATTTTTAAAGAAGTCTTAGTAAAGTGATGAGATTGTTTAAAATCAGATACATGTAAAGACCATGTTTTCCTTTTATTCACTCTTCCTCTCCCAATTTCGTAAAGTTCACAGAGAAAAAAAATGATACATTAATTGGTTCTTTGTCCAGTGCAGGCAGGGTATGTCAGGAGGGAGCCAGATGATGACAGTACAGGGATGTTAAAAACTCACAACCGAATGGTCAGGAACTGCATAATGAATTCATAACATGTAGCAAACAGAATGGTAAATCTTCAACCATAGAATGTGTTTATACTAAAGGACATCTCATAGACTTAAGCTCCAAAGATCCATAACCAATAACATTTCACTCTTGAAAATTCAGTAAGTCAACAACCTCCATGGAAGGGAGTATGAGTTTCTCACTTTAGAATTTGGGAGATAGAGAAGTAAGAATAATAAGGAGTAACAGAAACATACATCGTGGCTCCATGGTCCATGACTCCTAAGAAATTCCAAGTGAGAAAACCTGTTCTGTATTTAACAGATTTCAGAGAACATCAGTCTGTCTCTCCTGATCGCCATCACTTAACAAGTTAAATCAATGTGACTTTTATGGACAGCCCACTCTGTATGAGGCACTGTATTGTGGATAAAAAAATGAATGAGCATGGCAGATAAATACACAGATGACTCCAAATCAAGGTAGACTATGATAGTTATACAAGTAAACCTCTCATCATATAATAAACACGAGTGCCTTGGGAGCATGGCGGTGGTCCTGTTGCATCCTTTTATCTAACGTTGACTCCTCAAGCTGCAGTTTAAACTCAGTTCCATTTCATTTCTAAGAAGAGATAGATAGCAGCTATTCATATCATTTGTGTAATTGCATCTCAAAGGGTAATTTAACGATGACTTCACTTCTCTGTGCTAAATCTTCCCTGTCAATCCACCTTCATTATCCCAATTTCAGATCTTCTATTCTACAAACGTATTTCCTTGGTACATCCACAGAGGCATTCAAAGCTTTGATTTGGAGATGCCCATATTTCTGGGTGATAGAAGGATAATTACTAGAGCTCATTACAGCTCTCCATTGCAAGAGTTCTTCGTGATCTCTTCACCTATCAACACACAGGAAACATAATATTTTTAGATTCCCATTTGGCTAAATGCAAGAGTTTGTTTGTGGCCAAAGGTAATGAGCCCAAGATGACTGTTGTAGATGCTGCCAGCTTACCCTGAGTTCTGAGAGGATCTGTATAGCCCATTCATTGTACAGAGACTAGAGATTTCTGGCTTATAGTATAAAATCCAAACAACTTAAGCTGCTATGGCAAGTAATACTTCCAGACAGCAGTCTGGATGGGGCTTGTACCTGCCTTTGTCCACTCTGGACATTGAACTCTTGACTGTCTGCTCAGTCCAGACATCCACCTACAAAACCATATTCAGAGGGATTCTTTAACTTGAGAATCTATGAAGATGGCAGGAGATGGTGACTGAATTCACATGCAGATATGAGAGCTCTCTTAAGTTTTTTACACATAGTTACCTTCAGCTAAACATGAAGGGGATATATAATGGGTTGTTTCATTTGTCTCTGCTTGATCCTCACAAAGACCCTGGTAATAACTTTGGACAGTGTTTATCTGTGTGCTCCTCATTGTTCGATTACTAGGGTTCTGTCACACCCACTGTGCATCCTATTCTTAGGCCTCAGCCACATTCTTAACTTTTCCCTCATATATATTTTTTTCTTTTCAGCCAGTGTGTTCTGTCTGTTAAAAATAAATAAGTAAACGTTCCCAGTTTGACTTCCTGGTAGACATCTGCTCGTCAAGATCTGTGAGTCCTTCCTCAACTCCCTAGTGAAGTGAGTTCATCCCAGTTTTTATTCTCACCTCATAAGGTACATACTTTCTCTTCCACAGCACTTACCATGCTGAGTTAGAGTAACAGTTATTTATTTGTCTGTCTCTTTCCTGATCCCCATGAGGCCCTTGACTCTAGCAATGGTGTCGTATTCAGCTAGGTATTCACAATGCCCAGCATTTCGCCTTGCATGTGTTAAATGAATGATTGTAGAGCAGGCAAGAGCTTCCAGCAACCCCAGTGAAATTCTTCCCTGGCCAGGAGGGGCAGAGACTCTAACAGAATAGGAAATTGAATATGATCCTGAGATTTTGTATCAAGGTTCTTAAAGCTTCTGCAAGACTTGGTTGCTAATTCCATGAGTAAGTAACATCTTGCATGCTTAGGTAATGCCCTACAATCATGACAGTTATTTGATAAGAAACATGTGGTTTCCTCTGATTGGAGGACCCTTCCCCATGCCCACCCCAAACCAGCCAGCTCCAATGATCTGAACTTCCTCAATCATTGCACTGTATAATAATGGTCTTTTATGGAACTGACTTCTCCCACTATACTATAAATTCATGAAGACAGCATATATGTCAGTTCATCCCGATATCCTGTTTTTCAGGATGCCTAATGTGTAATCCATGCTAAATTTTTTTTGAATGGAAGAAGGAATGCATGACGTGAGCTACTATTGTTGGCTCAGCCAGGTATGTTTAAGAAAAGGATTATTAAATATTATCCAATAGAGTTTCAACAATGTAGATCCAGCTCCTTTGAAAGTTAGCAGAGTGAAGCAGGTGAATAAGACAAATTTGGAAATGCTTTAGAACCTTGTAAGAGAGAAGAAATTAGTCACTGAAGATTATTGTAGCAAATCCTGAAAAAAATTTCCCTGCTGACTTTTATATACTTAAGTGAGAGCTATTTTTACAGTGATTTTAATGAATCATTTGTGTTGTATCACATACCTTAGTAGGCAGGAATATTTTTACTGTTTTACTCACCAGAATGTTTTCTCAAAGCAGCTTTCGAGAGTAAGAAAGTAGTTTTGATGGGGTGGTACTCGGTCCTCAGCGAGTATGCTGCTCCATGGGGATCTCCTGCTGGAAGGAGAAAGATTTCCTCTCACCACATCCCACAGAAGACGGTTTGCCTTTCATCTGGAAACCATCATTTCAGGCAGGAAGTTTATGAACAAGCAATCAGAAAAATATGCTCCTTCCATTTTTGCCTGATAGACATAAATTAAAAAGATTTCTGATAAATGGTGTTATAAATATTTATAATATTATAGCAAGATATGGGGTAATGGGCTCTCTCATACCCTTTGTGGAAAGACCATAGATTGGTACAGCCTTCTATGGAGACCGAATTTGAAAATATAAAGATTCAATCAAATTTTAATGTGCATATTTTTTTACCCAGTAATTTCACCCATAAGAATCTATCCTACTGATACACCCACATGGGGTGGCTCCATTTATATACTAAATATTTATTGTTGCAACGTCTCTGACACCAGTAATGTGACTTTGTGACTTAAATGGAAAGAGCTAAAGCTCTGTACACAAAATGGTTGGGCCAAAGATAAGAGCCTTGGAAGCCCAGGTCTTTTGTGGGAGAAAGGGGATATGGGGAGCCGTAAGGAGTTTTAGGAAGTATAATCTGTAGAAGGAGGATATACCTTCTGGACAGCCTTAGTACTATCTGATATCCAAAAGAAAAAGTGGCATCCCCAAATCATTGACTACAATGAATGTCCCAACAGAAACCTCCCAAATGTGCACCAGAGGGAATTCCTGTTATAACACACAGCTGTACTACTTAGAATCCTTTCCCCACTGTCTTTCTCAGATCTCATCTTACAGCAGCACAGATACCTCTACTCTTCTCTTTCTCACACAACTCCCCCAAATCCTTGTAAATTCAGTCTACAATTGTCCTTAAAAATTCAAAATGTGTGTGAGGTTTATTTTTCACTTTTAAAATATTCATTTTTACTTTATATACATCTATACAGTTTTACCTGGTTATAAATATGATCAACATTATTTTTTTAGTGCAGTGATTTCTTTCTTCCTTTTGATCTTTCCTTCTTCTCTCTTTTCACCCTTTGTATTAATTTTTTTTATTTTGTAAGAAATTACCACAAGCTCAGGTGCTTAAAACAACATTCATTTGTTATCTGCCAGTGTCCTTGGGTCAGGAGTCTGGGCCTGGATCTTAGCTGGAACCTCTGCTCAGGTTCTCACAGGCTGAAGTCAGGAGTCTGTGCGGGCTGCAGCCTCATGTGGTTGTTGGCAGAATTCATGCCCTGGACTGTAGAACTCACAGTTACTACTTTCTACACAGCCAATAGGAGAGAGTCTCTGTTGCTTCGACTCCCTGACCTCAGGGAAGGTGTAACCCATCTTTTAAAGAGTTCACCTGATTAAGTCAGATTCAACAAGGATAATCTTTTTGATGAACTCAAAGTCAAACCTAATTACATCTTCAAAAATGCCTTCACCTTTGCCATAATCAAGGGAGGGACCTCAAAAACAGGAACTAATTTACAAAAAATTGTGTATTTATTCTTCTATTCTTTTAAACTTCAGTCACCTTTAAAGTACTCTCCATTTGATGCAATACACCTATCAAGATGTTTTTTCCCCTGCTCAAAACAGTTTTTGAACTCATTGATTTCAATGCCTTTTAGTATTTCTGCTGTTTTTTGTTTCACTTCCTCCACACTGGCAAAGCATTTCACTTTGAGGAATTTTTTCATCCAAGGAAACCCCCAAAAAAAGTCAACTGGGGAGAGATCAGGTGAATAGAGAGGGTGGGGCATGGGGGTCATGCCATTTTTGGTCAAAAACTGCTGAACACTCAGCGTGGTGTGGGTGCGTGTGCTCGTAAATTACCCAACACCAGCATACGCACTGAAAAAGTCTTTGCAAAAAAAATTCACTGAAGCTAAATGCAGCCTTTCACAACGCCGGCTGATTCTCTGATACAGAAGGGTTCCTAGAACACTCACCTAGTAGAAGCCTGTACTACAAAGAGGCCCACCCTCCAGAAAATAATTCTGTTTGTTGGGGGTCCCCCCACCTAACATGCTCACAAGAGTGATATCCCAGTATCTTCACAAGTTTTACCCACACTCAAGGGGAGCAAACTATATATGGGAGTCATCTTAGATTTTTGCTTAACACCCCTCTGCCAACATCACCCCATATCAGCTATATTCTATAGCTGATAACAAATGTAGTGGCTTAAAATAGAAATGTTTTCTCTTATGATTATGGAGGCCAGAAGTTCAAAATGAGTCTCACAGGGTTAAAAATCAAGGTGTAGGCAAGGTGAATCCTGCTAGAGGTTCTAGAGGAGAATCTGGTCCTTGCTTTTTCTGCTTTTGGTGGCTGTTGGCATGCTTTGGCTTATGGCTGTATCACTCCAATGTCTGCTTTGTTCATCACATTGCCTTCTCTTCAGTCTCTCTGATCACCTGCCTCCCTCTTATAAGACCTCTGTGATAACATCAAGCCCACTTGGATAATTCAGGATAATCTCCTCTCGTGGTATCCTTGTTTTAATCATATCTGCAAAGTACAGTACTTTTTGCCATATATGGTGATAGTCACATGACTGAGGATTAGGACATGTGCATTTGGAGAGAGCAATTATTCAGCCTGTTTACCTCTCTTTCCACCATACTAGATAATACGTGTTTTAATGTCTTATGCTACCTTTAGATAGTTTTCCATGCTCAGTTAATTTACATGCATATATAATGATCACATATTTACATACACATGCACATGTACTTGAACATGTTGATAATTGTTTTAATAAAAATACATTTGTGTTATTTACACTTTTCTGTATTTTCCTTTTCTTTTTTTAAATATCGTTTACTAATTATGCTATTATAGTTATCCCAATGTTTCCCCTTTGCCCCCCTCCACCAGGTACCCTCATTCCCTCCAGCAATCCCCTCCCCTCTTAGTTCATGTCAATGGGCTGCACATATAAGTTCTTAGGCTTCTCCATTTCCTGTACTATTAACATCTCCTGTCTGTTTTGGACCTACCAATTTTTACTTCTTAATCCCTGCCTTTTCCCCTATTCTCCTCCTTCCTCCTCCCAGCTGTTAACTCTCTCAATGATCTCCATATCTATGATTTTGTTTCTGTTCTCCTTGTTTGCTTAGTTTGTTGTTTAAATTCAGTTATTGATAGTTGTGAATGCTTGCCATTTTAATGTTCATAGTTTTGATCTTCTTCTTTTTCTTAAATAAGTCCATTCAGCATTTCATATAATAATGGCTTGGTGATGATGAACTCCTTAAGTTTTACCTTGTCTGGGAAGCACTTTATCTGCCCTTCAATTCTAAATGATAGGATAGAATAATCTAAGTTATAGGTCTTTGCCTTTTGTGACTTTGAATACTTTTTTCCAGCCCCTTCTTGCCTGTAAGGTTTCTTTTGAGCAATCAGCCAACACTCTTATGGGAACTCCTTTTTAGGTAACTATCTGCTTTTCTCTTGCTGCTTTTAAGATTCTCTCTTTTGCCCTCGCTGGTGTAGCTCAGTGGATTGAGCACAGGCCTGAGAACCAAAGGTTGCAGGTTCGATTTCCCGTCAGGGCACATGACTGTGTTGCGAGCCAGGTCCCCAGTGAGGGGCATGTGAGAGGCAACCACACATTGATGTTTCTCTCTCTCCCTCTCTTTCTCCCTCTTTTCCCTTATCTCTAAAAATAAATAAATAAAATATTTTTTAAAAAAGATTCTCTTTTTATCTTTAACCTTTAGCACTTAAATTACAATGTGCCTTGGTGTGGGTCTTTTGGGTCCATCTTATTTGGAACTCTCTGTGCTTCCTGGACTTGTATGCCTGTTTCCTTCACCAAATTAGGGAAGTTCCCTTTCATTATTTTTTTTAAATGACTGTATGAATGTGCCTCCTTGAAATCCTTAGTTGCTAGGCTCCCATACTGCTCAACTTCCTAACAATTCTGGGTGATATTTGTTTTGTAGTCCAGTTATAATTTTTGCTGTAGTTGTGTGAGGAGGTGAGGCATGTTTACTTATGCCTCCATCTTGACAGGAAGTCCTTTCATTTTCTTAGTCACCAAAGCCTCATGGACATCCCACATGTTATTTGATTTAGCACTAATCTATATTTTTAAATTTTCAGCGTAACTTTGAGTGAAATAAATATTTTATCACTTATTCAATGATTCCTTTACTGATAGTTTTTCCTTGTTTCAAGTTATGTTTTAAGTGTTCTTATCTTTGTCATACACACAATTTACATCCTCTTACAAAGATACCCCTGTATCACTTTTATTACCTGGGATAGGTTCCCAGGAGTGGAACTACTCAAGCAAAGAATAATTGTATTTATTATTTAATATATGTCACCAGATTATTTTTCCAAATAGTCTGTATCAATTCACATTTTTACCATGAGTTATTGAGTATTTTTCTACTTTATTGCTACTAATAAGTATTATTAATTTCTTTAATAGTTGCTAGCCTAATAGTTACTTTGAATTTCCATTCTTATTAATATATAAACATCTTTCCAGATGTTTTATATTTTTATAATTTGTATTTGTTCTTCTGTGAACCAACTTCCCTTAACATTTTTCCATTGGGTTCTTTGATCACTGTTTACCAATTTGTAAGAACTCTTTGGATATTATTGTATTAGCTAAGGTAATACTAGTTGCTGCAACTAACACCAACATATTGGTGGTTTAACATAATTGTGGCTTATTGGCAATGAAATGGGGTACTCTGCTCTATGAAGACATTCAGAGACTTAGGCTAATGAGGGCTCTGCCATCTGCAAAGGTAGTAGCATTGTAGGTCACCTTGGCTGTCAACATCCAGCCAGGACATAGGGGAAGAGCGAATGATTCATACAAAGGTGGGAGGTCAGGCCTGGAGAAAAGCTCTCAGTTTCACCCACATCCCTCTGATAAGCACCTAGGTACTTAGCCATACCCTACAGGAAAACTGAGAAATGTGATATACATATAAACCCACAAGGGCAGAGTGAAAAGTGAGGAGTGGATTACAAAAAGGAACCAAGAAACCTTTGGGTGAATATGTTTTTTGCCTTGATTATGGTGATGGTTTCAAGGATTTTATACATATGCTAAGACTCATCAAATTGTACAATTTAAATAACTGTGGTTTATTTTACCTCAATTGTACCTCAGTTATAAAGCTGTAAAACTATAATGGGAAGGGAACGTGTGTCCCTCCAGGGAAAGAAATCGGTTTTGTAAATAGCTGGACAGTCTCTCTCATAGGTATATACACATTTATGAATAGTTTTCCAATTTGCCAATTTTTATATAGTCAAATAGGTCATTTAGGGTGGAGAAAATTATCTGGCTTATCAGGATTCATCAAGATCTTTCTTTGTGAAAAGAGCTGGCCGTATTCCCATGAGCAACAGTTGAGATCTTGAAGGAATATCTCAGCTGCAAAGGTTCCCCCTCAGGAGTGTGGGGTCTCAACCCCACAGCAGGCTCCCCAGCCCAGAGTACCAGAGCCAAGGAGAGGTGCTCACACAATATCAAACTGTGAAAATCAGCCAGGATTCTGTCCATCACGAAGAGATGATAATCTGCTAGAGCAGCAATTTTCAACCTTTTTTAATCTCATGGCACACATAAACTAATTACTAAAATTCTACAGCATATAAAAAATATATTTTGCTGATCTGACAAAAAATAAGTAGAATTTTTATTCACTTACACCAGACTACTATTGTTTTATTCTCTGTTGTCTTTTTTTTTAATTTGCTAATCTAAGGGGAAAAGAAATCAGTGACCCTGACCAAATAGTCAGACATTGCATGTTTTAAAAATTCTTGTGAACCAACACTGAGCCTTTTCCAGGACACTGGTTGAAAATTGCTATGCTAAACACACAGGCACCCTCTTAAAGGACCAACACACAAAATCTTGTTTGCATTCACTTACCTTGGACTCCAGTGGAGGGAGTGTGGAGAGGACTAGAGTCATGTGAGGAGAGTCTGGGATTTGTGGCTGTGGGGAGAGAGGTGAAAGGTCAGTCACCAGGACCCCTGTGCCGAGTCATTCTCCCACACTGCAAACACCATCTTTCTTGGGTGGGGCACTCCCTTCCTTATGGTATCAGCCTGGAGGAATTCAAGAGCCTCATCCTCCTGACTTCTGTCATACTACACTGTGGAGCCCATGCTCTGCTGAGAAGTCAGCTGTCTGGGTCAAAGAGCAGAAGTCTGGGCAAACTGAGAAGGCATCAGTGACTGAGTTGTGTGGCTATGGGGCCATTCCCTTCACTTTCCCATGAATCTGAGATCTGCTAGCCCCACACTCCAGGCTCCCAGTAACTCTACCCTCCAAACTCCTAGTGGCCCCTCTCAGAAAAGGAGGTCAGGCAGAATCCAGATAAGCCAAAATTGTGTGGATGTGAAGCCGGGGCCACTCCTCACACCTCCCCCAAAGCCTGACCAGCGCCTCCCGCTTGGAATATTCACTAACCCCACCATCCCAACTCCCAGCAGACTCCCCACTGAGCATGGGGACAGACTGTGTTATCTGGCTCTAGGATGGAGACATTATTCCCTTGTAATCCAGACCAATGCACATGGCCAAATCTTGGTCTGTTTGGGCCTGATAATGTCTGCTGACCTTACCCTAACTCTCCCTGAGATCCCACACCAACGCAAGGGTCTGCAGGCACCTTCAGTTGGCAACGGCAGCTAGACTTGGTATACCCTGGAACGTTTGCCGAGTGGCCTCAGACTATGTACTGGCACCAAGTCTGAACTTGTATCAGTCTGGTGAACAACACTTGGCACTACCTGGTAAGTCATTGAGAAACTTTCTCATGCAACTCCACTACCGCCAGAGGTTCTTTCAGTGACAGAATAACAGGAAGCCAGCAGGGGAAGGTGGATCTTGAGGTGACTTGGGCCTTTTCATGACCTGCCTCTGGTCACCGTACTGGCAGAAGCTGGTCTTGGTGCACAGGTTGGTCTTTCCCATGTACACACAAGCCCAGCAGAAACAGCCACAAAGTATGGGTCTCTGTGACTCCAAATAGGTTGCATAGGTTACTCACAGACAGCGTCTGACATTGACCTACACCAGAGTCCCTCCCAAGAGGCCCCAGAAACAGCACACCCAGTGGCTAACTTCAGACAACACCAGAGCAGAGAATTCTGCGCTGTGTGGTCAGCACCCATGCAGAAGTTCACACACTGTGATTGGGGTTGATCCTACAGTAAGACAGACTGAAAGTCAACCCCATGCATGATGGGCAAATAGCAATCAAGACTCAGTTATAATAGGAAGACTCACACAACCCATATAAGGAACATTTGTGGAGCACCCAGTTCAGGTGATTAAGGAGACTTCACCACTAGGTCCAAGACATGTACTACATAAAGCCACCTTACCAAGACTAGGAGACATAGCAGATCTACCCAGTACATAGAAACAAACACAAGCAGGCAGCTAAAATGGGAAGACAAAGAAACATGTCTAAAATAAAAGAACAGGAGAAAGAAAAAGGAACTAAATGAAATGGAGGCCAGCAAATTATCAGATATAGAGTTCAATAAAACGGCTATAAGGATGCTCAGGGAACATAGTGAGAACATCAACAAAGAGATAGCAAGCATAAAAAAGGGCATAGAAACCATAAAAATGAACCAGCCAGAAATGAAGGACACAATATATGAAATGAAAAGTGCTCAAGAAGGAATGAACAATGTGTTGGATGAAGCAGAGGCTTGGATCAGTGACTTATAAGACAAGGTAATAAAAACCCAATCAGAGCAGCAAAAAGAAAAAAGAATTTTAAAAAATGGGGGTAGCTTAAGGAACATTTGGAACAACATGAAGCACAACAGCATCCACACTGTGAGGGTACCAAAAAGAGAGGAGAGAGCAAGGGATCAAGTACCTATTTGAAGAAATAATGACTAAAAACTTCCCTAAACTGTTGAATAAAAATGGCACATGTTCAGGAAGCACAGAATCCCAAACAAGTTGAACCCAAAGAGGTCCGTACCAAGACACATCAAAGGGAGGATGACTAAATGTATTAGAGTACACCCATATACAACATGCTGTACAGTCAGTCATTAAAAGGGATATGTGGAATGATGTTCACAATACATGATACAAGAGGGAAAAATGGGTCCTATAATGACCCACTTCTCCATGTAATCCTACTTCCTTTTGTTGGAGAATAGTGTTAGAAACAAAGATCTTGATGATGATTGTTTTTTTCTAAAGTGTAAAGAAAAAGTCCCCAACTTAATTTGGCTTATTGCAGGTTGAGCCAAATACCATTTACCGATCAGTGTTGGTTAGCTCATTGTCAGCTAGCAGGCTTCTTGCACATGTACACTTTATGGAAGCTTCTCCTCTTCATTTCTTTTCAACAAATTTAGATTTTTCAAGCTTCTATTTGGAGAAACTTTTTTCTTTTTATTGTGAAATACAAGAAACTAAGAACTTATTTTAGCATGTCCTAATATCTCTAGGTATCTTAATATTCTGTTAAATATTAAATTAATAAAAGGTTTTTAGCCATTGTTTACTTATGTGTTAAATTTTTATTGAATTGATTGGGTAACATTGGATAATAAAATTATATAGGTTCCAATATACAATTTTTTACTACATCATCTGTATATTATATTGTGTGTTCACCACTCAAAGTCAACTCTCTTTCCATTACCATTTATTCCCCCTTTACCCTCTTTTACCTCCCACGTCCTCCTTTCCTGCTGCTAATCACCATGCTGATGTCTGTGTATATTAGGGTTTTTTTTTTATTTAATCCCTTCACCTTTTCACCCAGACCTCCAACCCCCGTCCATTCTGACAACTGTCAGTCTGTTTTCTGTATCGATGAGTCTGTTTCAATTTTGTTTGTTTATTTGGTTCATTGGATTCCACATATAAGTGGAATCACATGGTACTTGTCTTTCTCTGAATGGCTTATTTCACTATGCATAAGGCTCTGCAGGCCCATCCATGCTGTCGGAAAAAGTAAAGTTTCCTTCCTTTTTTTTTTTTATTTTTACAGCCAAATGGTATTCCATGTGTAAATGTACCACAACTTTTCTATCCACTTGCACTGCTTCCAAATCTTGGCTATTCTACTGCAATGAATATAGGCATTCATATATTCTTTTGAATTAGTATTTCAGGTTTCTTCAGATATATTCCCAAAAGTGGAATCACTGAGTCATAAGACAATTCCATTTTTAAATTTTAAGAAACCTCCACGCTGTTTTCCACAGTGGCTGCATTGGTCTGCATTACCACCAACATTGTGTGAGGGTTCCGTTTTCTCCACATCCTCGCTAGCACTTGTTGTTTGTTGATTTACTGATGATAGCTATTCTGACAAATCTGAGGTGAGATCTCATTGTGGCTTTAAATTGTATTTCTCTGATGATTAGTGATTTTAAGCATCTTTTTACATGTCTATTGGCCATCTTTATGTCCCCTTTGGAAAAGTGTCTATTCAGGTCCTTTGCCCATTTTTTAATTGTATTGTTTGGGTGTTTATTTTTTTGGTGTTGAAATGTATAACTTCTTTATGTATTTTGGATGTTAACTCCTTATCAAATGTATCATTGGTAAATATATTTTCCCATTTAGTGGATTCTCTTTTCATATTGTTGATGGTTTCCTTTGCTATGCAAAAATATTTTAGTTTAATGTAGTTCCATTTGTTTATTTTTTCTTTTGTTTCCCTTGCCCACAGAGATACAGCAGAGAAAATATTGCTATGAGATATGTCCAAGGTGTTAGTGCCTAGGTTTTCTTCTAGGATTTTTGTGATTTTGAGTCTTACATTCAAGTGTTTAATCCATTTTGAATTTTTTCTTTTGATGGTATAACAAGTGGTCTAGTTTTGTTTTGTTTTTTTTGCATGTATCTGTCCATTTTTCCCAACACCATTTATTGAATAGACTGTCTTTGTTCCATTACATGTTTTTGCCTTTTTTGTCAAATAATAATTGACCTTAAAGTCATGCACTTATTTCTGCGTTCTCTATTCTCTTCCATTAATCTATGTGTCTGTTTTTATGAATATCATGATATATTGATCACTATGGCATTGTATAATAGTTTGATATCATATTGTATAATTCCTGCAATTTTGTTCCTCTTTCTCAAGATTGCTATGGTTATTTGTGGTTCCATATAAATTTTTAGGATATTTGCTCTAGTTCTGTGAAATATGTCACCGGTATCATGATAGCAACTGCATGGAATCTATAGACTACTTTGGCTAATATGGACATTTTAATTGTGTTAATTCTTCTTATCTATGAACACAATATATGCTTCCATTTATTTATATCTTTTTCAGTTTCTTTCTTCAGTGTCTTATAATTTTCTGAGTATGGGCCTTTTACACCTTGGTTAAATTTATTCCTAGAGGTTATTTTTTTTTGACACAATTGTAAATGCGATTGTTTTCTTAGTTTCCCTTTCTGATAATTCATTAATGATGTATAAAATGCAACTGATTTCTGGATATTTATTCTGTATCCTTCTACTTTACTAAATTCATTTATCAGTTCTAGTACCTCTTTGGTGGAATTTTTAGGGCTCATTATGTATAGTATCACGTCATCTGTAAATAATAACAGTTTTACTTCTTTATTTCCAATTCAGATGCCTTTTATTTCTTCTTCTCATTTGATTGCTATGGCTAGGACATTCAATACTGTTAAATAAGAGTGGAGAAAGTGGAAATTTCTTTGTTGATACTAATCTTAAGGAAAATGATTTTAGTTTTTGCACATTGAGTATGATGCGGGCTGTAGGTTTGTCATATATGGCCTTTATTATGTTGAGCTTTATTTCCTCTACTCCCACTTTGCTAAGAGCTTTCATCAGGAATGGGTGCTCAATTTTATCATATGCTCTTTCTGCATCTATTGATATGATCACATGGTTTTTAACCTTCATTTTGTTTATGTGGTGTATCACATTTATCAATTTGCAGACATTACACCAGCATTGTATCCCTGGTAAATACCACTTAATCATGGTGTATGATCTTTTCAATGTATAGTCTGATTCAGTTTGCTAATATTTTGTTGAAGGTGTTAGCATCTCTGTTCAACAGGGATATTGGCCTGTAAGTTTCATTCTCTGTAGTGTCTTTATCTGGTTTTAGAACTAGGATAATGCTGTTCTCATAAAATGAGCTTGAAAGTCTTCCCTTCTCTTGAACTTTTTGGAATTGTTTGAGAAAGATAGGTGTTAGTTCTTAAAGTGTTTGGTAAAATTTACCTGTGAAGCAATCTGGTCCAGGACTTTTGTTTGCCAGGATTTCTTTTTATTACTGTTTCAATTTCACTACTTGTAATCTGTCTATTCAGATTTACTGATTCTTCCTGATTGAGATTTGAAAGATTGTATGTTTTTAGAAATTTATCCACTTCATCCAGATTGTCTGATTTGTTGGCATATAGTTGTTCATAATACTTTCTTATAATCTTTTGTGTTTCTGTGGTATCAGTTGTTACTTCTCTTCTTTCATTTCTGATTTTATTTATTTGGGTTCTTTCTCTTTTTCTGTTGGTGAGTCTGGTTAAAGGTTTGTCAGTCTTGTTTATCTTTTCAAAGAACCAGCTCTTGGTTTCTTTGATTTGTTGAATTATTTTAGACACTATATTATTAAGCTCTGCTCTGATCGCAATTATTTTTTAACTCACTTTGGACTGTGTTTATTGTCATTTTTCTAGTACCTTTAAATGCAAATTTAGATTATTTATTTGATATTTTCCTTATGTCTTGTGGTAGGCTTGTAATGCTATCAATTTCCTCTCAGTACTATTTTTGCTATGTCCCATATATTTTGGGCTGTTGTATTCTCATTTTCATTTGGTTCAAGGTATTTTTAATTTTTTTCTTTGATCTTCTCAACACATCTGTGTCTTAGTAATATGTTATTTAGCCTCCATGTGTTTGTGTGTTCTTCAGTTATTTTATTGTGCTTGGTTTCTAGTTTTATACAACTTTGGTCAGAAAAGATGCTTACTATTATTTCAATCTTCTTAAATTTATTGAGACTCCTTTTGTGTCCTAGCATGTGGTCAATCCTAAGAAATGTTTATGTGAACTTGAAGAGAATTGCTTTGGTATAAAATGCTCTGAAGATATCAATGAAATTTTATCCAATCTAGTGTGCCATTTTAAGGCTGCTATTTCCATGTTGATTTGCTATGTGGAAGATCTATTTATTGATGTCCATGGGGTGTTAAACTCCCCTACTGTGATTGTATTACTGTTGATCTCTTCCATTATGTCCATCAAGGTTTGCTTTGTACATTTAGGTGCTCCTATATT
This sequence comes from Trachops cirrhosus, assembly GCA_028533065.1. NCBI lineage: Eukaryota > Metazoa > Chordata > Mammalia > Chiroptera > Phyllostomidae > Trachops > Trachops cirrhosus. The sequence continues at coordinate 137,391,452 of CM052539.1, read as the reverse complement.
TGGTGCATACATGTTCATAAGGGTTATATCTTCTTGTTGGGTTGCTCCCTTTATCATTACAAGGGGGGACCCAAAAAAACCCAGAATTTATTTATTAAAACATTGTATATTTATTCTTACATGCTTAAACTTCAGTTACCTTCAAAGTACTCTCCACTTGAGTCAATACACCTATCAAGAGTTTTTTCCACTGCTCAAAAGAATTTTTGAACTTGTCGATTTTGATACCTTTTAGTGCTTCTGTTGTTTTTTGTTTCACTTATTCTACATTGGCAAATCATTTCCCTAGAGGACTTTTTTTCATCCAGTGAAACAAAAGAGTCACTCAAGGTGAGATCGGGTGAATAGGAAGGGTCGGATATGGAGGTCATGCCATTTTTGGCCAAAAACTGCTGAACATAGTACAGTGTAGGCAGGTACACTCAAAAATCACCCATCATGAAATGGGCAAACATGTTGAAAGAGTCTGCAAAAAAAAAATTCACTCATGCTGAATGCAGCCTCTCACAACAATGCCAGTTGGTACAATGATATAGATGGCTTCCTAGAACTCTCGCCTTGTATGGAAAACCTGTACTGTAAGGCACTTGCCCTTCAGCAGATAATTGCTGTCTTTTTAAGGTCACTTCTCATATTTAATGTCCTTTTTTGTCTCTTATTAAAGCCTTTGTTTTAAAGTCTGTTTTGTCTGATAAAAGAATTGCTACCTCAGCTATTTTTGAAATTTCCTCTTGCATGAAACGCATTATTTCCATCCCTTTACTTTTAGTCTGTGTGTCTTTTGTTCTGAGGTGGGTCTTTATGAACACCATATTTCTGGGTCTTTTTTTCTTATCCATTCAGTTACCCTATGTCTCTTGAGTAGAGCATTTAAGCCATTTACATTTACAGTAATTATTAATAGGTATTGTACTTATTTATTTCCATTTTGTTCTTTATTAGTATGTTCCTCTTTTTTTCCTTTTTTCTTTTTAAAGAAGACCATTTAACATATCTTATAGTAATGCTTTCATGGTGAGAAACTCCTTTAGCTTTTTGTTGTCTGGGAAGCTCTTAATTACTCATTCAATTTTAAATGACAGCGCTGCTGGATAGGATAGTCTTGGCTGTAAGTCTTTGATTTTCATCACTGAATATTTTATGCCAATCCCTTCTGACCTGAAATATTTCTATTGAAACATCATTTGACAGTCTTTTGGGAGCTTCCTTTAATGTAACTGTCTTTCTTTAGTTGTTTTTAAGATTCTTTCCTTGTCTTTAAACTTTACTATTTTCATCATGATGTGTCTTGGTGTGGGCCTCTTTGGGTTCATTTTTGTCTAAGACTCTTCTGCACTTTGTGTACTTGTGTGTCTTTTTCCTTCACCAAGTTAGGGAAGTTTTCAGTCATTATTTCTTCAAATAGGTTATCAATCCCTTGCTGTCTCTCTTTTCTTTCTGGTAACACAATGATGTGAATGTTGTTATGCTTCATGTTATCCCAAATGTCCCTTAAGCTATCCTAATTTTTAAAAAATTTTTGCTGCTCTGTTTGGGTGTTTCCTGTTTCCTCATCTTTCAAATTGTTAAACAGTCCTCTGCTTCATCTAACCTATTGTTCATTCCTTTTAGTGTATTCTTTTAGATATTGTATCCTTCATTTCTGACTGGTCCTTTTTTATAATTTCTATATCATTTTTGATGTCATTGAAGCTCTCACTAAGTTTCTTGAGCATTTTTATAACAATTTCTTGAACTCTATATCTGGCAAATTTCTTACCTTCACTTCATTTAGTTGTTTTTCTCAAGATTTCTTCTATTCTCTCATTTAGGGAATTTTTTTATCTCTCCATTTTGGCTTCCTATTTGTGTTTGTTTCTTTTTTTATAAATTACAGAAATTTTAAGTGGATGATTCTACCATTTATACAATAAATGATGAAGAAAATGAACAATAGTACAAGAAAGATGGTCAATCAACACACAGCATATATATGTCTATTAGTTTATACTTGCTCCTGAAACTAATATTTGAACCTAATCTGTATTAATAGTTCATACAACACTACTTTTCTAACCTACCAGGTAATGCTCAGATTTAGGTAAACACTAAAAATAAATGCATTGAACAATATATACTTAATCAATTATAAACTGCAAGTTAAGATTGGGTAATTATTTTAAAGTATAAACTACAGATATAAAGTAAAAAGATAGATAAAGTTAAAACATTTTCTAATTTAAGAAACATGTAGTAAATATAAATGGATTAAGTCCATGTTACCTATTTACACACAAATTAAACATAATCACAATAAACAATTTTTGGAAAGTCAATTTCAGCCCTGGTTTTACCACTTAATAGGAGCAAGATGTTAGCTGGGTCATTTCACTCAAGGATAATTTGAAAATCAATTTACAATCCTATCCTAGATCCCAGCTATTGAGTCTTCAAGGATCTTTCAAACTAACTAAAATTGGGGAAAATACAGTTTGAGACATAAAATGACACAGACCATCACACACATCTAGGTTATCAGCAGTCAGCACAGATTACACTTCAGTACCTAATGATTTCAGTTAGAAGTGCCTTCCTTTTCATCACTTATTGCATGATACTCACCCTGGGCTACACAATACAAAACACAACCTGCCTATGTGGCAGCAACTGGCTAATATTTAGATGTGCACAAGATTGAACTTAAAGTTAATGAAAAGGTACTTCAATTCATTAAAGAATAGAAATAACATGCTTAGGTCACTTGGTCACCTGGTAAATTTTGAGTTGGTTCCCATTAGTGATCAACAGAATACTTTGCATTTGGTGTACAAACTACCCGTTAGGTTAAACAGGGCCTTTATGTTGACAATACAAATTATGTGTATTTGTGTACAAAGTGTTAGTTTTATATACAAATAAACTTTAAAATCTGCTTTAAAGCAGTGAGTCTGATGTCTTCCAATGGCCTTGTGGTGGTAACTGAATTCTTAACCCTGATGACCAGACCGGCCTGAGTGCTCACTGAGATTTGCCAAAAGCCATGTGAAGTCACATACAGCCAGCCTGATAAACTGCTGGCCTCATTCTAACACTTCCTGAGATCCCACCACAACACAAGGGTCTGCAGGTATTATGTAGTAGGCATCCTGTGAGACTCAGTGGCAAAGTCTCTTTGATCACCTAAGCAGGGTGCTCCAGAAATGTTCTCTGTGTGGGTTATATAAACCCTCCTGTTGTAATTGAGTCTTGATTACTATTGGCACATTCACATGTGGGGTCAACCCTCAGGCTGACTATGAGATTTGACCCCAACCATAGTACACAAGCTGATGTGCCAATACTGACCAAAATAGAATTTGTCTCAGCAGGGTCTGGTGCCGCCCGAGATCTTCCCCTGGATATGCCACTTGTGAAGCTATTTGAATCCTGCTCTGATGTTGTCTGAAGCTATCCATTGGGTGTGTTGGTTCTGGTGCCTCTTGGGAGAAAATCTGGTACAGTCAATGTCAGGCAATGCCTGTGACTGGCTATGGCCACCTGTTTGGAGTCACAAAGTGATCCATACTTTGTGGCTGCCTCTTCTGGGCCTTGGTGTTCATGGGAAGGACCAAACTGAGCACCAAGGCTGGCTTCCACCAGCACCAAGCAGGACATACAAGTCAGCAAAAGACCCAAGGCACTCCAAGATCCACTTCTACCTCCCTTCATCTTCCAGATGCTTTGTTTGGCTTAGTCACTGAAAGAACCTCGGATGGTACTGGAGATGCATGAGGTAGGCTGTCAGTGACTCACTAGGCAGAGGCCAGTGGTGTTCACCAGATTGTTAATGCTTCAAACTCCGTGCCTTTGCTGGGTCTGAGGCCATTCAGCACAATTCTAAGTTATACCAAGTCTAGCTACCACCTGCCAGGTGCCCACAGACCTTTGTGTTGGGGCAGGGTCTCAGGGAGTTATCAGGATAAGGCCAACAGAGTTTATCAGGTTCAAACAGACCAAGATTTAGCTGTGTGAAGAGAGGGCTCTGCACTGCTCTGGCATAGGAGGAAAAATTGGCCCTTTCCTATAGCCACACAACTCAGTCTGCTCCAGACTCTGCTGGAATCTCCTAGAAAGCCTGTGCTCAGCTGGGTAGGGCTACCAGGAGCCCAGAACGTGGGGTTTATAGAAGGGTGGGGGGATGTCCCCTGCCTTAGAGTCACACAACTCAGTCAGTCACTGACATCCCTCGAATCTGCTTAGTCTAGGCAGCTGACTCTTCCTCAGGGCATGAGCTCAGCAGGGTGGGGTGACAGGGAGACTTGAGAGTGGGGCTATTGCATTCACCCAGGCTGATGCCAGAAAAAGAGGAGTGCTCCACTCAAGAAAGATGATGTTGTTGGTGTGGGAGAGGGACTCAACACAGGGATCGCAGTGGTGTCCCTTCAGCTCTCTGCCCAGAACACAAACCCTAGCCTTTCCTCTCACAACTCTAGTCTGCTCTGCCCTTCCTCAGCAGGAGCCCAGGGTGAGTGGCTGGAAATGAGAATTTGTGTGCTGGCCCTTTAAAAGAATGCCTATGTCTTTAGCAATTCCTATTTCTCCCTGGTGGACAGAATGCCTGCTGATTTCCATAGCCAGTTGTTATATGGGAGTCTCTTCCTGGCTCTGGTTCTCTGGGCTGGGGAGCTTGTTTGGTATTGAGACCACACACTCCTCAATGGGAACCTTTGGAGCTGAGATATACCTCCTGAATCTTAGCTGCTGCCTGTGGCAGCGGGACTGGGCCCTTCTGAGCCTCCACCCTTCCCTCTAGTCTCAGTGTGACTTCCTCTGTAAATCCTTTGTTATAAGACTTCTGTTCACTAGTCTTCAGGTGGTTATTCCAGTTAATTCTTCTATATTTTAGCTGTAATTCCCGTTTTATCCTGGGAGGAGGTAAGTGTGATTTCCACCTACTCCTAGTGGCCAGTTTAGGGATCTCCAAAAATGCTTATTTTAGAAGTTTATAAGGTTATCTGATTATAGTGAATTAACATGTAACTTTTGAGAAGACATTAGTCATCAGGAATAAAACTGGGCATTACAGAAATCTATTTATTTTTCCTATTATATATATTATCAACTTGTTTCAGGTTTTTTTATAGAGAGAAGACACAAATGCTTCTCATACATGTGTGGGGGCAGTTTGACCTTATTTACAGAGAGATCCCTAGAATTTTTCAATTTATAACACATAAAAGTGTTTTGTCGAAAGTTAACCCTTAAAACAAACACAAGCAGTAAAAGCTTTAAAGAATCAACCTTAAAACTATGAGAGGTTTCACATTAGGTCAGAAATATAAACTCTAATGCAGTGGTCTGTGGCCAACCTGGTGTCGGCTGCAGTGTCTAGCACAGGGTGCCCAGGGTATAGAGATCCTTACATCCCGTAAGGTGGTTCTTCTGTGGAACCACCACAAACTTGTCATTTCTTGTGTCCACCCCCAGGACCTCCTCCCTTTGCTTTCACCGGGCAAATAGTCTTTGCTCTCATTCCACTGCGCAAGGCCTATATCCTGCCGCTTTCCTGTTTTCCCAGTCCTTCCCATGCTGTTGTCCAGTTGGCAGGGCCATCTTACTTATGATTTGCCTCACAACCTCTTTCCCTTATTTTGATATGTCCTTAATGTCTACTTCCTTCGTGGAACTAAGCAGATTAAATAGAATTAGGAAATAAATTCCTAGCAAGAATTTGTCATATTTTTTCTTTATTCATATTGTAAAAAGAGTAGTACAAGATGAAAATAGTATATCCTACCCTCAGGACAAGCTGTTCTCTATTCTTATCAGAATCTAAGCTGGTGGAACCCTGTGCATAAAAGAAACTAAGTGAGCTTCAGCATCAGTAGAAGTGGATTTGAATCAGGACCCAATCATTAGCTAACTGTGGGATCTTGGGGAAATTACATACCTCTCTGAAGCTAATTTTTCTTATTCATAAAATTGGAATAATAACATTCTAACTCACAGAGTGACTATAAAGTTGATTGCTTAAGTCATGTGATAAAAGCTATTTCCTTTCTCCCTCTCCTTCCTAAGACATTCTTCATGGGAGAAAATTCCTCACAAGTTACCCAATCTGTGACATTACTCTTTAGCCTAGTGTTTCTTTCTAGTCTGTTAACAGGAATCAGAGAGAGACAAAAGGCATCTATTTTATGGGTGAGGAAACTGACCCACAGACATTCAGTGACTTGACCAGGTCAAGTGATAGAAGACTGGGATGTAATTCCAGAAGTCTTCTAAATCATTCATGGAATATTTACTGAAAAACTATTATGTGTTACATGCCATGCTAGGCATCAAGAATGTAAAACTTGAAAAGGTATAGAATTAAGAATCTTGTAAGAGAGATAAACACACCCAACAAGCCACAATATGATGTTATATGTGCTAATATTCCTCCTGTTGAAAAAATTTATGGGCTCAGGATTACCTTCATACTAGCACATAAATGTGAAAATCAATTGATTTTTATTAAAAAAGCTAAAGAATGCTTCAGGTTGAATCATAATGGAAGGGAAGTGACCTATTATGGAATTTTTCTCCACCTTAAAGCCTCACCCAGTCATTCATTTACTCTTTAATCCAACAGACATTTATAGAAGACCCACTATGGATCATGCAAGGAACCAGGGTTACAAAGATGAACACAGTAAGATTGCTGCCTCATAACTCAAAAACTAAAGAAATGTAAATTGACAGCTTTCTGTTCCTTTAATATGTATATGTTTTAAAGAAATCTTAGGAGTAATCTAGTGTGATGTCTTAATGCAGATACGTAATGGAAGTATTACAACTACAGCCGTATTACTTCAAATAGAGTAAGTCCTCACTTAATATTGTTTAGTAGGTTCTTAGAACTCTGGTAAAATGACATATAACAAAACCAAGTTTACCATCAGCTAATTGATGTAAATGAGAGTTAAGTTCCTACTGCATCTCATCCATTTAATAATGAAACGTATTAAACAAAGCAACATTTTGAAGACCAGCTGTATATATCTTCAATATAAATAAATCTTCTCCTTTGAAATGCAGGAAAGAAAAGTGATTCTTATAACTTGGTCAAGATTCATATTTACTCTTTGGATATCATGAATAAGCAGTCTGAATTGCCATGGTAGAAATTGATTTCAAATGCATGTCAGCATCATTGCAGTTGACTTTCAAATCTCAAATCTTTTCTCTGACCCTGAAATAGAAATGATATACTTGATAGGCACATGCATATTATATAGATTATATATATCATTTTTTTACCAAGTCATAGTTCTCAACTAGTTCACCACTGTTAAAATACTGTTGTGATGTTATCACATTAACATTACAACAAAATCAATATCTATTAATAGGTTTTTCTTTTTTTTTCTTGTATCTTCTAAACCAATTTCTTTTAAAATAAGCCAACTTCCCATATGTTAGGGTGTTAGTGTCAGCACATAATAGAACTGATGGACTAATCAATTTTTTGCTTTTTAGCATTATCTGCAAGGCCTAGATAAGCATTATTTATTCATTTTTATTTGGAACCAGCTTCATGGAACTTTACAGAAGGGATGTGAGAACTATTTTATTTCTATAAATATCTTCTGGTAGTGGGTATAGCATACAGGAGAGAAGTGTTGCTTTCAAAGATTTATAATGATCTCAATTACAATTCTTTGAAAAGGAAGTGGAGAAAATAATAAATATTCTGTTGATGCTTTTCCTCCAAGCCTTAGTAAGATCTTTCTTCCCCGAAACATTTCTAGTATTGAGTAAAAAGAAGAAGGGCCCATATTCTTTTTTTATACATTTATTTTTGCAATATCAAGAGGTCTGCAATGGATGGTAAAACTGTCAAAACGAATTTGTGATAGAAGAAACTTCTTTTTAGAGCATAATGTCTCCATATAGTATTTCTGCAGCCTAATCTGAAATTATCTATTCAAGTCATGATGCCTCTCTACCATTAGAGAATATCACAGCACACTCTAAGCATGGATTTTAGACCATCTAGTTTTGACATAGAACTGGTGTTTGTTAGAAATGATGCCTTTTCTAGGGAAGCTTAATCACAGGAAAATGTTTCTTAAGTAAATGTTCCAGGGGATGGAAAAATTGAATGCCTTGTAGAAAAGGTTTTTCCCTAAAGGTTAAATCCACTTTCACTATAGTGTACAGAGAGTTATGTATATTAAGTAGTTCAAAAGTAGAGAGGCATGCTGCAGCTCCTTTTTTTCTTAACTCTAATTTGTAAAGACAAAGTCACATATAAAATCCACACTTTTTCTTGAAGTTTGTATAAAAAAGCTGGATAATAAAACTGCTTTCAGATGGAACTCTATCAGTGATACTAGCAGTACAGAAATGGAAGTATGAGCTTCTGGTATCTCTTAACATACTTTGTTCATCTCAATGCACTATAATACCACAGTACTTCCTCTTATTAAAAAAACAAAATGACCTGGCTGGTGTGGCTCAGTGGATTGAGTGCCAGCTTGTGAACCAGGGGTCACTGGTTTGATTCCTAGTCAGGGCAAATGCCTGGGTTATAGGCCAGGTCCCCAGTAGAGGCTGGGTGAGAGGCAACCACACATTGATGTCTCTCTCCCTCTCTTTCTCCCTCCCTTCCCCTCTCTCTAAAAATAAATAAAATCTAAAATGAAAAAAGAAATCTTAAAAAAACAAAATGAGGTGATATTATTTATATTGTAAAATACAATTTTGATAATTGTCTCTCTTCTTGCATCTCTGAGTCTCTTCCCTTTAGTATTGCAATTTCTGCCTCACATGCATTCCACTGAATATCTGAGGGTAGATCTGAAAATATCTCTGTGAGTATAGGGAAAGGAAATACTTCAGTGGGATGTTGGTATGTTAATGTATGCCACTAATCATAACTGTTAGTGTAATTCTTTCATTCATATTAGGGCAACAGAATAAGTTAAATGAATAAAGTTGGCATCCTTCTGTGCCAGTTAACAGCACTTGGAAAGATTCATGCCTTATCCGACAAGGCCTCCTACTCTGATTACTTATAAAACCCATGTTTGAACAGAAACTGCTACCACAGATCATATGGTCTTTACAGCTTTGATTTTCTGGCCCCAAAACCAACAAGATGTTTTTTTCTTAAATTGAAGTACCTCATTACACACTATAGCAAGCCAGTGTGATATGCTTACTATTACGCTTTTGAGATGTGAGCATGTATGTTCTGTATCTGAATGGTATTTTCAGAGCCCTCCCACCTCTGAAACAATTAACAGAGGGCATTAACTTGGTACCTTTCTATTCCTCTCAAAAAGTCAAATGCTGTATTGGAATTCAAGTCACCTGACCTGCCTGCTCTGTGCAAGATATTCACATGAAGCCTCCTGAGTGCAGTGTGAGAACTTGCTTACCCCAACCTGGGCCTCCCCACCACTCCAGAAAGCCCCATTCCTATTGCCTCAGACTTAAGCCCTGACTGAGCCTCTCTTCTGTCCTTTCACACTCAAAGTCATGTCTGCTGAATCCTTTCAGAGGGACTAGTGTCTTCTCATGCACCAGACTTGAGTTCTGTGGGAAGAGCAAGCTTCGCAGCTAGTAACCACTGGGAATGGCAGACATCAGTTCTTTTGGCAACTTTGGGGCCAGCTAAATCCTTTCCGCATACCCCTACGCTTCTTGCTCACTACTCAGGTGCAGTCCTTTTTGTCATCTCTCTTCTGTCCATTCTGCTCTTACTTTTCCGTCAAACTTCTTTCCTGCCTCCCTCTATAACTCTGTTCCATAGTTAACACAATCCCCCAAATCCTCAGCTGCTTCCCAGATATTTTGTCCCTTGTCCTTGAGACCAGGCTCATACTAAAGGGTGCTACTTGCCCTCCAGGCTGCAGGTCATCTTCTGGAGGCTGCCTATCCTCCAAGCGTCCAGAGCCTGCACCATTCATCTCCACTCTCAGAGCGGATGGGCCCAACCTATGCCTTTGAACTTCTGGCCATCCACTTTCTGTCCCTACTTTGCTATTTTCACCAGCCATCCTATTACCATTCCTCTCACTAAAGAATTTATCGCAGGGCTTTAGTTCCACCCCTCACCCTCTACTCATCCTGGGTGGCTTCGTAACCAAATGGATGGCCGTGTAACACTCTGATCTCTGTTACCAAGTTTTCTAGTCGATCACCAGTGCTACTTCCTTTTTTGCTTGGGCACTCATTTCCCAGCCTCCATGGCGCATGGGCCCTGTGACTGAGTTCTAGCCAGTGCAATGTTGGCACAGGCAGTCTCTCCTTATGCACAAGGGATACTGTCCAAGAGCACGGATGGTACTGAACCCTGCATATACTCTGTTTTTTTCCTATCATACATACCTATAACAAAGTTTAATTTATAAAATAATCACAGTAAAAGATTAATGATGATAACTAAAATAAAAGAGCACAATTATAACAATATACTATAATAAAAGCTACGTGAATGTCGTCTCTCTTTCTCTGCTAACTAATCTGATAAGCTAGATGGCTTCTAATTGACTAAGAGATGGGTCATGTATACAGTGTGAACATACTGGACTAAGGGATGATTCACATCCCAGCTGGGATGGTGTGACATTTCATCATGCTACTCAGAATGAAATTAAAACTTATGAATTGTTTATTTCTAGAATTTTCTATTTAATTTTTTAAAAATGTATTTTAATTCTCACCTGAGAATATGTTTATAAATTTGAGAGAGAGAGAGAAAAAGAGAGAAAGAGACATCGATGTAAGAGTTGTCCCCTGTATGCACCCTGACCAGGGATCTAACCGGCAATGTAGATATGTGACTGGACCAGGAATCAAACCCACAAACTTTTGGCGCATGGGATGATACTCTGACCAATTGAGCCAGCTGTCCAGGGCTCATTTAATATTTCTGAACCATGGTTCACTGAGGGTAATTAAAATCATGGGAAGCAAAACCTTGGATAACAGTAGACCACTGTATATGCCACTTTCTAGCTTGGGCTACAAAAATGTTTCACACATGATTCCCATGCCTTTTCCCCATTTTGCTAAGTGAAGAACCTCATAGTGGCCTTGTGACCAACTTATAGGATATGACATAGGCACAAGGTGAAAGCAGTGTGGGTTCTTGGGTCACTACTTGGAGAAAAGCTGACCAATGAAGAACACCCATATCAGCCTATTATGAGAAATTTTGGAGTTTATTTATTTGTTCCAGCAACTAACATCCCTCACTTAAATTACTGAAATAACCTTTCTGACTTCACTTTAGCCACCTCCCCATCCAGGGTCACAAATCATAGATTTCTTTCTTCACTTCAACCATACTCTGACCAATATCTTTAACTCCTTTTATATTTTTCTTTCACTAAACTAATCTGGAAAATACTCTACCCTCTTTGAATCTAACTATCCACCTTTTCTGCCTTTCTACCAAGAGGGGGACTGCTACCAAAAAAATCCCCCAACCACACCAACTGTTTCATCAGCAGTAACCTGAGCAAATCTCAGCGCCACCAGAGTGCCACTGTACTTTGTTAGTCACTGCTCTGTGCTCTGCTCTCTTCAAACCTCTGACTCTATGCCCGTCCCCACCACCAAGCAGTGTGCCACCAAGCTCACAGAGCATCCTCCTCCTACTTCCCTCCCCCTGCTCACCACCTCAGTAAAAGAGCCAAGTTACCTTTCATCTACGGCCAGTCCCTTCCCTGATGCTCTTTCCTCCCCGCCCCAGCCTTCCAGATACCTTATCCTCTGCAGTGTCCTCCTTCAGTAGCTACAAATATTTCTTCTCTATATGATCCTCCCTGTTGGCATTGAACATGCTCTCCCACCCTCATTCTCACCATCCATCCCACAGAGGAACTTCCTGAGCAAGTGCCCTCCCTTACCACCTCCCACTCCCCTGCTTTCATTGTAGCAGTGAAACTGTTCTTATTTTGAGATGACCTACTTGTTCAGTCCAGCAACACTTTCAATTCTTATCTTATCTGACCGCTCAGCAGTCTTCCCAAATGCTGGCCATTTCCTCCCTTTGAAGCATTTTCCCCCTTTGGTTTTTGTGACTTCTTACTCTTCTGGTTTTCCCTCTACCTCTCTGGCTATCCCTTATCCATTTATGTCTCCACTTAGCATCTTCTTTCTTTAAATGTTCCTCAGAGTTCTTTCTGCCTTAGGCATTCTAATGTCTCTCTATATACGTACTCTCTGGGTAGTCTTATCCATTGTCACATATTCAAGGAATTTTTTATCTGATGCCTCCTAACTGAAAAAACCTATCCTAGGTTCTCCTGAGCTAGGGATTTGTCTTGGTCCATTTGGGCTGCTATAACAAAACTACCATAGACTGGGTGGCTTATAGACAACAAACATTTATTTCTCACCATTCTAGAGGCTGGAAGTTCAAGATCAAGACCACAGCAGAGTCTGTCTGATGAAAACCCTCCTCCTGGCTCATAGATAGCCATCTCCTTGCTGCAACCTCACATGGCAGAAGGGGCAAGGGAACTCTCTCAGGCCTCTTTCATAAGGGCACTAGTGCTCTTTTGAGGGCTCTGCACTCATGACCTAATCACCTCCCAAAGGCTGCACTTCGTAATACCATCACATCGGGTCTTAGATTTCAACACATAAATTTGGGGCAGGAGATATTCAAAAACTCAGTCTTTAGAAGGCTATACAAGGTCTGTCCAGAAAGTATCCATCCATGTACTAGGAAAAATAGAGACCTTTATTGAAGACGATACAAGACACAAGAAACATTGTACATAGGACAATGATGCCTCAGTCCCCTTCAAAGTAGGCACCTTGGGACTCACACAGTTCTCCCAACATCTCTTCCATGATTCAAAATACTCTGAAAAATCTTTTGTTAGAGTCACCATCAGCTACCCGTTGTATGTTCCTGAATCTCATCGATGGTCTGAAATCCCTTGCCTTTCAAAGGTGATTTTAGTTTTGGAAAAAGCCAGAAGGTGCAGGGTGCCAAATCTGGGCTGTAGGAGGGCTGAGTTCAGCATTCTCAGATGTTCTGCTTGTTGCAGGTCTTCCAGAACGTGGGTCACTTTCAATAGATTCTCGATCATTTTTGAAGCATTTGTGCTACACTTTTATTTGCTCTGCACTTACTACATTATCCACAAAAGCCTTCTGAATCATCCAAATAGTTTCCATGGAGGAACGTTCAAGCTTAATGCAAAATTTGATGCAGATTCATTGCTCTACTCGCTCAGTCATTTTGAATGCCTTGGCCTCACGGTGCACATGCTCACTCAGTGAGTTCTACCACCCCCACTGACTAGTACAGTGAAGTCGTCATTGTTCACACATGTACATTCCAGTCCACTCTCCTTGGCTGCCAGGTTACATCAATGTCTCACAAACCATTCTCATTATATTAACAATGGCTGTACTTTATACACACACACACACACACACACACACAGACACATATATGTATATATATGGCTTCATATTGAACATCTGTGTCCATCTAGATGTACCTATAGCACTTCAATCTCAACTTTTCCAAAACTACACTCATGATCTACTTTTTCCATGTCCCCAAACCTTTCTTCTGCTGTTCTTTCTATCCCAGCAAAAGGCCCCTCCATCTATTCAGGAACCTGACCCTAGAAATTCAGGAGTCACCCTTGGCTCATCTTTCTCCCTGAACCACCACATCAATCCATTCGTAGGTCCTGTAGGTTCTCTTCAGCACCTCTTGAGTCTGTTCTCCTATTTCAACTCCCACTGTCACTCCAGTCTGAGTCCCTATATATCCTGCCCTGAAGAACCCAGCTGCTTCCTTCCTATCCTTAGGGCTCTAATGTTTCCCCTTGCTAATCCATTAGCCACATGTGTACAGTGATCCCTGTCTCAAATGTGAACATGATTATCTACCCCCTACTTAAAATCTTCCTTCTCTTAGGATCACACTCAGTGCCTACACCCACCCCAAACTTATAGAAGCAGAATCTACCAGAAAAGTTTATAAAAATCCTCATGATAATGTTCACATGGGGTGCTTGCTGAATTTACAGCTGCCTGGACCCCTTTCCTAGAGAATCTTATGCAGTGAGCTTGAGATGAGGCCTGGAAATGTGTCTTAACAAGTCTCTGTGTGCACTTATCATTCGGAGCATTTGGAAAACATTACTCAGGTCTGTAAGCTCCACACAGTCAGGGAGCATTTCTGTCCCTTTCACATCCACATCCAGTACACTCAGGCCCTCGCGCAATGCCTGTGTGTGCTGACAGAAAGATGAGAGGAAGGAAGAAAGGGGGTGACATATAAAATGAACATAACTTTTGTGGTGTGATCAATATACTGAGCTTGTGGTATAGGTTTTTGAGAATTCAATTAGTAAAATTCCATCCCAAAGGGATAATTTGTTTGCATAGGTAATCCTAATGTGATGCTAGTTGAGAAGCGAATCCAGGTAATTGTACTTAGGATGCAGTTGAAGACACCTAAACCCAGTGTTTCTCAATTTTCAGTACTAGGTGAAGTCCCTTGAAAAGTAAAACCTCTCTGATGGACCCCAGGGTTGATATGTATTATTTTTATTATAATGTTTCTTGAATGTTGTAAAACCATATCTAAATGCCTTATACATACAATTTTTTATGATTTTAAATCAAAACAAGTAAATGAAATACAAACAGAATTGAAAAACCAATAAAATTCAAGTTAACAGCACTAATTTGAAGTGGTGACTAAAACTAAGTTGCTTCTCACCACGGGACTATCCTACTGCTCACTACAGAGCAGCTTGAGTGTGTGGTCTGCCTTTGCTGTCTTGCATGAGATTCAATTCTTCTGCAACTCTCATGCACAAGGTGACCATCCAGATGAAGTAGATTATGCTCACATTCCTTTTTTTTTTTTTAGATTATCATCAAAATAAAAACAGTCCTGGCCAGTGTGGCTCAGTTGGTTGGAGCACTTTCCTGTAAATTGAAAAGTCTCTGGTTTGATTCCCAGTTAGGGTACATATGTGGGTTGTGGGTTTGGTCTCTGGTCAGGGTGCATATGAGAGGCAACTGATCAATGTTTCTCTCTCACATCCATGTTTTGCTCCCCCAATCTCTCCCTCCCATCCTTGTCATCAGTTACTGTTTCAGTTAAATGAGTTGATTCTAGAATAGGAATACTCAAAGTGTGAGATTGCTAGAATGTGGGCAAGCTCTGTCCAGGAGACTGTCTCACAGGCCTGGTGGTGCATGTGCACCTGCCTCATTCACTTCCTGACTCTCCCCAGGAAAAGCCTTTGGGTCCCCTGGCTGTGACTACACCCAGTATCCCTCCAAGAGTGCCTTGTCTTCCCCGGGGGATTTGCTGCTAAAAAGATAGGATATGCTGACCAGCTCAGCCTCTTAATAGTTTCAGTTCTCAGTCAAATGAACCAATTGTCAGTCTGGCTTGTGTGGTGTGAGTCCCTTGAGAATGTGGACAATGAGAGTCTAACCACACAGGCTTCACCACCTCTGGATGGAGATAACTACACTGACTGCTGTTGACTGAATTAAACAAGACAGTGTTTGCAAGATATCCATTATGCCTAAAGTATCCTCAGTGGGTGGGATATGGAGCAATCCGATGCCCACCCTATGAGAAATGGGGTGGGGGGAACAGGACTGAGTTTATACCAGTGTGTTAATACATAAATTTTAAGTAATCTCTAGTGCATTTTTAAAGCACTGGTTTTCTTTTTTAAGTAAACATGGTGTGGTTGTTTTGCTTTGTTGTGTTTTTTTTCAGGGAGAGTATACAGAGCAAGGAAGTACGTTAGCAGCTCCTTCTTTCTAACATGGAGCTTCAGTGACTGCCACCTCTGCATCCCTTCCACTGGTCCTGGCGAGGACTCTCTAAAGTTGGAAATAATTTCCAAAGGGTCTAGCACACATTTAAGAATCCTAGGCAAAAATACTCATTGAGTCATAATGTTTATGTGCCTCCTGACAATAAGAAATGTCCCTCTCACATCAACAGTGATGTCATTTTTCTGGCATCCATTTCTTGGAATTATTAGGGAATACATACAAAGATGAGGAATAAAGAATTGCCCCAATGGACCTAATGAATTGCCCCAATGAACTCGGTTCACTTGCAATGAACCAAGACCTCTTTGTGTCATTAATAACCATATTTTTTTCCTGAACATTCTGACACAATAGTATTTATAGCACCTTAATGTGTCTAACTCTCCATGGGTCACAGGAATGTTACTGTTTCAACTATGGCCAATGTGATTTTCTAAGACACTTCCCAAGATTTCAAGGAGCACTTCAAAGTGCATGGTAGGCCCGTCTCTCACTGCATCTTTTTACATAGAAACACAGATCTGCTTGAAACATCGCACACACTCTGGCCAAGTCATTTTGAGCCCTCGTCATTGTTTTTCACAGAGCAAACTGTGTAGAAGTCAAAGAGGACTAGCTTCATTCTACTAGGAGGGCACTGGAACCCATCCCTGGTGGTTCCCACCGTATGGCTCCATGCAAAGTGTTTGCAAGGTAAGCTATCAATTCATTCTTATTTTTATTAGTTGACTGGCAGCCTGTGCTCTGAAATGAAACGAGCTAATGAAATAACAGAAGCATGCATGCACGTGTACATGCATGCACACAGACGTGGAAAAGTAATCCCACCTCTCTTGGGCTCACTGTGGTTGAAACCCCCGAACTGTTGTGTTCCGTGCCATATCCAAGTGCCAAATGATAAGATGCACCTGTTTTAGAGGCTGATGAGAACTGCTGGGAGAGACTCAGATATGACCATCACATAAGCAATTCAAATATGAACCTGAGCATATTTAGTATTCTATACAGGGAGTTGAATGGAGATACCAAGAGGTCAAGAGGACTTTGAGAGTCCACCAACATCATTGGTTCTATAAATTCATTATCTCTGAGGCATGCAGTCAATATTGGATCACTCTAATGAGACCCACATTTCTTTTGTGATCTCACTGACCCGGGGAATCAACATGTGATCATAGGAAGCAGATGTGTTGTCAAATAATTAAGATACACCATGGTAAAAACTCCAACAGAGGTGAGTGCAAGGTGCCACGGGAAGAGAGAGGACAGAGTAGTAAGTGGTATGAGTGGAGAGGGAGGAGGTGGAACATGGTGAGCACCCGATTAACATTTGTTTCATGAGATAAATGTTGCATGAGTTGATATCCTAGCTGGGCTTTACAGGATGACTAGCAGTTGGGTGGGCAGAAAAGAGGAGACACTGCACTTACAAGGGAGCACCTGATTTGAGAAAAGACCATTGTCTTGTAAAACTTGCATGATTCTGAGGAATGATGGAAGTAAAATATCAGAATCATAGAGGTTGAAGGAGTTTAAATATTACCTAACCCACCCTCTGTACATGAGGACCAGAGAGGATGAAGAGATTGCTCAACTTTTGAGGATCTGGGATTTCAAATCTCATGCTGAAAAGAGGTAAAAAGGAGGAAAGAATCAAATATTTATCCTGCTTTTATTATGTAAACCACACCTCAGGTATATCTATCAACCAATTGCAATACATAGATTTTGGTTAGATACTGATCTGAACAAAATATAAGGAAAAATTTCAGAAAAATCTGACTCTGACTTTAATATTTGATGGTATTAAAGGATTATTAATTTTTGGAGTGATACTGACATTTGGTTATGTTTACAAGAAAGAGTCTCATCTCTTTGACATACATACTAAGATATTTAAAGATGAAAAAATATGATATCTGGTATTTGCTTTGAATAATCCAGTGTGGGACAAGAGGAGAAATTTAGATAAAACGAGTTTTGCCATGAGCTAATAACGGCTGAAGATGAGTATACAGGGTTTATCCAATGACTTTCTCTGCTTTTGTACAATGTATGTTTAAAATTTTCCACTATAAAAAGTTAAACAAACAGAAGCCTGCCTAACCAGTCAATTGTCTCATCTTATTCCTAGGGATTTTCCCTCTAGAACTTACTACCACCCAAATTTATATCTAGAACTAGAGTAGTTGGACTTTAAGCATCATTCTCTCTAACTTAAAGAATAATGATGAAATAACATGGGGAGTGTTTATGATGGCAGCATGCTCTGAGTGCTTTGCCTGTATCAACTTATTTAATCCTCACAACTCTATGAGGTAATTCATTATTATTATGACCCTCCTCCTTTCACGGATGCAAAAAAAATGACACAGGTTAGTAATTCACCCAAGGCCTCAATGTAGAAAATGGCCAGTAAATGTCTGGTTCCAGTCTATGCTCTTAACCAGCAGGCAGTGTGCTTCTCAGTGATGTGCCCTGTGGAGGGAAAACTCTGTTGGCTTTAGCTATGTGTTCTATCGCTCCTCTATTTCTGTGTAACAAACCACCCCAAACCCAGTGGCTTAAAACAGCACTATCTATTATATCCCACAATTCTGTGGGTCAGCTGGGCATTTCTGTGTTTCACCTGGACTAGCCATGAGGCTGCATTCAGCTAGAGGGTCAGTTGGTTCTCGTCTCTGTGACAGAAGCCAAAAGTCCCAGGAAATTAGGAAGTCAAGGAGAGGAGAGGCCCTGTGGACTTGATTTTGTGCTTCCTAAAATGTTAATTATAGTTTATGAATGTTAAGTTTATGAATGCAAATAGATAAAAATATAATTATTTCTTTATAATAATAGAAGTTTATAATAAACTTGTAGCCCCTCAGGCCTTCCTTTTCCCCCAGCCTCCAGGAGACAGCTACTTTCAGCTCTTTTAGCCATGTCTTGTGGTCCCCTCGGTGCTTAACATGTTCACTTAGACCTGCTCTTACCTGCCTTCCACCCTCTAATATAATCATAGCTCTATTTTTTAATTAAAGCCCATGCAGCATTTTTATTTGTATCATTAGCTCTTGACCCAGTATTGTACTAAGATCGCGCTTACTTCCTTTAACTACATTTCTTCCTTGAAAGTTAACAATTATCTAATTTTTAAATTACTTGAGGGTTTTTTTTAAATAGTCGATGCTTTCCTACACACTGTAACCATTTTATAAAAACACCTTAATAACTGTTTCTACATGGTCAGATCTGTCAGAAAATTTATCATTTCTCCTCCCTTATTTTGCTCTGTTTTATTTTCGTTGTCATTAAAGAAATTCTCCTAGGAGGCCTTCACTCCACTCTGAGCTGCACTGCCTGCTCTTTAGTTCTGTTGCCCAGTTGTGGACCTGGGCCATCTCAGGAATTTTTTGCTCCTCTGTTGCATTCCCAGTTTCCTGGACCCCACTTCCTAGTTTATTTTCTCATTACACAGGGTGTGTGTGTGTGTGTGTGTGTGTGTGTGTGTGTGTGTGTCCGTGCACGCTGCTGCTGCTGCTGCTGGGTGGGTGGGCAAGGTGGGGTGGAGATATACCCCTGTAACACACTGAGAAAGGGTGAACAAGAAAGTTTTGTTTTGAAAACTCTGTAAGTCTAAAAATGTCTTTATTCTCTTCTTATGCTTGATGAATAGTCTAAGTGCTGAATTCTAGGTTGGGAATTGTTTTACCCTCAGTGTGATTTGAAGGTGTTGCTCTACTCTTCATGACCTTCTCTTGCTATCAAGAGGACCAACGATGTCTTGATTCCTGATCTTTGAATGTAGGCTATTTTATTCAGAATCTTTTCTTTTTTGGGTTTCTGGCATCTTACAATAATGTGCATTAGGAGAGGCTTTTAATCATTCATTGTTCTGGGCACATGGGTGGGGCTTCTCTTGTCCATAAGTCTGGAAAACTTATACTCTTTTTTTGGTAACACTTCCTCCTTCTTTCTTTTCTCTCTTCTGGAAACTCCTATCATTTAGATAATTAATATTTTATAATGAACTTTGAATGTTCTTATTCTTGCTTTTCCATTACACCACTCAATTTTCTGGGAGATTTTCTGGGAGATTTCCTAAACCTCATCTTTCAGGTGATATGTTAACTTTTTCATTTCTATTAACATATTTTTAATTTGTGAGAGGTTCTTGTTTCCTGATTACTCTTTTTACAGCATAGTTTTCTTAGTTTATGGAAGCAATTTCTTGTTTCTCTGTGAGAATATTGATTATATTTACTTTTAGAGTTTCTTCTTTTCCCTTGATTTCCCTTTGGGTTTTTTGTTTGCTTTTTTTTTTTTGTATTTTTTTTAGAATAAACACCTTTATTCTAAGATAGTGTTGGGGAGGATTCATTTGCCTTTCAGGGCCTTGATTTTCCCCAGCTAGAATTCCAGTTCTTTGCCCTTTCAGCACACGACCATTTGCAGGGCCACACTGGCCTGGTCTTGGAGGGATGCATGCCATAAACTTGCCTCTAGAAGACTGCTGATGGTGGCATTTTTCCTTTCATCATATTCTGAATATTCCTTTATCATTTGTTTGTTTGTTTGTTTGTTTAAAATCTCTTCCTCTCAGGAATCCTATTGGCTCCATCTCACAGCCCGGGGCAGAGCATGTGGGCCGTGCAGTGTGCTGTTAATGAGCATGGTACAGTTCTTCGGTTTTTAAATTTATATTGAATTTATTGAGGTCACAATCATTAATAGGATTATATATGTTTCAGGTGTACGATTCTATAATATATCATCTGTATATTGTATTGTGTGGTCACCACCCTAAGTCAAGTCTCCTTCCATCACCATTTATCTCCACTTTACCCTCTCATACCTTACCACACCCCCTTTCCCTCTGGTAATCACCATATTGTTCTCTGTGTCTGAGTTTTTTTCTTTGCTTAATTCCTTCACTTTTTCCACCCAGTCCCCCAACTCCTCTCCCTCTGTCAGTTGTCAATCCCTTCTCTGTATCTATGAGTCTGTCTCTAGTTTGTTTGTTTTTTGTTTTGTTCATTAAATTCCACATGTAAGTGAAGTCGTATGATATTTGTTTATCTCTGACTCATTTCACTTGGTATAATAGTCTCCAAGATTATCCATGCTGTCACAAAGGATAAGATTACCTTCTTTTTATGGCTGAGTAGTATTCCATTGTGTAAATGCACCACAGCATTTTAATCTACTCATCCACTGATGGGCTGCTTCTAAATCTTGGCCATTGTAAATAACCCTGCAATGAATATAGCGGTGCATATATTCTTTTAAATTGGTGTTTCAGGTTTCTTCAGATATATTCCTAGAAGTAGAATCACTGGGTCATACCATTTTTAATTTGTTGAGGAAAGTCCATACTGTTTTCCAGAGTGGTTCCACCAGTCTGCATTCCCACCAATAGTGCAAGAGGGATCCCTTTTCTCCACATCCTCACCAGCACTTGTTTGTTGATTTATTGATGATAGCCATTCTGACAGGTGTTAGGTGATCTCATTATGATTTTAATTTTCTTTTCTCTGGTGATTGGTGACATTGAACATCTTTTCATAAATCTATTGGCCATGTGTATGTCCTCTTTAGAGAAGTGTCTATTCAGGTCCTTTGCCTATTTCTTAATTGTTTTTGTCCATTAAATATGATGTTGGCTCTGTGCTTGTCATTATGGCCTTTATTATATTGGGGCATGTTCCTTCTATTCCCACTTTGCTGAGACTTTTTACCATAAATGGATGCTGGATTTTATCAAGGCTTTTTCTGCATCATCAATATAGTCATGTGATTTTTTTACCCTTCACTTTCTTTATGTGGTATATCAAATTTATTGATTTGCAAATATTGTACCAACTTTGCATCCCCAATATAAAACCTACTTGATCATGGTGTATGATCCTTTAAATGTATTTCTGGACCTGGCTTGCAAATACTTTGTTGAGGATTTTAGCATCTAAATTCATCAGGGGTATTGGCCTATAATTTTCTTTCTTTCTAGTGAAGTATCTTTTACTGGTTTTGGAATTAGGGTAATGCTGGCCTTGTAAAATGAGCTTGGGATTCTTCCCTCCTCTAAAATTTTTGGAATTGTTTGAAAAGGATAGGTGTTAGTTCTTCTTTGAATGTTTAGTAAACTTCACCTGTGATGCCATCTGGTCCAGGACTTTCCTTTATTGGGAGTTTCTGATTACTGCTTCAATTTCGTTATTTGCAATTAGTCTGTTCAGATTTTCTGATCATTCCTGATTGAGATTTGGAAGATTGTAGGCGTCTAGGAATTAATCCATTTTGTCCAGATTATCCAACTTTTTCGCATATAGTTGTTCATAGTATTTTCTCACAGTCCTTTGATTGTGCTTGGTGTTAGTTGTTACTTCCCCCTTTCATTTCTGATTTTATTTATTTGAGTTTTCTCTCTTTTTTTCTTGATAAGCCTGGTTAAATGTTTTTCAATCTGGTTTTAAAGAACAAGCTTTTGGTTTCATTGATCTTTTTATTTTTAAAGTACATTTTATTTATTTACTTTCAGAGAGAGGGGAAGGAAAGTAGAAAGAGATGGAGTGAAACATCAGTGTGAGAAAGAAAAATTGATTGGTTGCCTCTTGCACACAACCTGACCAGGGAGTAAACCTGCAGCCTAGGTATGCACCCTCACTGGGAATCAAATCAGTGGCCTTTACTTTGCATGCCCAGGGTGCCCAGCCAACTGAGCCACACCAGTCAGGGATCATTGATCTTTTGTATTTTTTTAAGACTCTATTTCATCTATTTATGCTGTAATGTTTATTATTATTTTTTCTTCTACTCACTTCGGGCTTTGCTGTTTTTTTTTCTAGTTCTTTTAAGTGTAAAATTAGAGTGTTTATTTGAGATTTTTCTTGTTTTTTGAGATAGGCCTGTAATGCTATCAATTTCCCTCTTAGGACTATCTTCCCTCTGTCTCATACATTTTGG
Organism: Trachops cirrhosus; assembly: GCA_028533065.1. Lineage (NCBI taxonomy): Eukaryota > Metazoa > Chordata > Mammalia > Chiroptera > Phyllostomidae > Trachops > Trachops cirrhosus. Next base: position 137,368,709 of record CM052539.1, on the reverse strand, counting down.
GTTGTTTTCTCATTTTCATTTGTTTCAAGGTATCTTCTGATTTCTTCCTTGACCTCATTGTTAACCCATTTGTTATTTAGTGACATGTTATTTAAGCTCTATATGTTTGTGTGTTTTCAGTTTTTTTCTTGTGATTGATTTCTAGTTTCATACCATTGTGGTCAAAGAAGATGCTTGATATTGAGTTCAACCTTCTTAAATTTATTGAGATTCATTTTGTTTCCTAACGTGGTCCTAGAAAATGTTCCATGTGTACTTAAAAAAAAAGTGTATATTCTGATGCTCTGAAGCTATCAATTATAAATCCACTTGATCTAGTGCACAGGTGGCAAATACAAGGCCCATGGGCCAAATCTGGCCCTCCACCTTGTTTTATCCAGCCCTGCACCTTGTTTCTACCTCGTGGCAGCACTGAGCTCTTGCTTGACTATTAAGGACCAGTTACATTTATACAGTCCTAAAATTACTTTCAGCCCTTTGAAGGCAACCACGAGGCTGATGTGGCCCCTGGTTAAAATAAGTTTGACATCCCTGTTCTGGTGTGTCATTTAAGGCCACTGTTTCCTTGTTGATTTTCTATGTGGAAGATCTAACTATTGATGTCAATGGGGTATTAAAATATCAGTAATATGTCACTATATTACTGATTTCTCCCTTTATGTCCATCAAGATTTGCTTCAAATATTTAGGTGTTCCTGTTTGTGCATCTATGTTAACAAGGTTTATTTTTCCTCTTGTTGGTTTGATCACTTTATTTATCATTACATAGTAACTGTTTTCTCTTATCATAGCCTTTGTTTTAGAGTCTATTTTGTCTGATATAAATATTGCTACTCCAGCTTTTTTCAATTTCCATTTGCATGAGACATCTCTTTTTCATTTCTTTACTTTTAATCTCCACATGTTGTTAATTCTTAGGAAGGTTTCTTGTAGACAGCATATGTACGGGTTTTGTTTTCTTATCCATTCAGCTACTCTCTGTCTTTTGATTGGAGTATTTAAGCCATTTACATTTAAATTGATTACTGATTGGTATATATTTATTGCCACTTTGTTCTTTATAACTATGTCTCTTATTTTTCTTTCTTCTTCTTAAAGACCCATTAACAAGAATACAAAGCCCAGAAATAAACCCAAGTCTCTATAGTCCATTAATATTTGACAAAGGGGGCAGAAGCATAAAATGGAGTAAAAATAGCCTCTTCAACAATTGGTGCTAGGTGATCTGGACAGCTACATGCCAAAAAATGAAACTTGATCACCAATTTACACCACACACAAAAATAAATTCAAGGTGGATAAAAGATTTAAATATAAGTCATGACACCATAAAAGACCTAGAGGAAGGCATAGGCAGGAAAATCTCAGACATTTCATGCAGCAATATTTTCACCAACATGTCCCCTAGAGCAAGGGACATAAGGGAGAGAATAAACAAATGGGACCTCATTAAATTATAAAGCTTCTGCATGGCTAAAGAAAGCAGCATTAAAATGAAAAGAGAATCAACTATATGGGAAAACATTTGCCAATGATACCTCAGACAAGAGTTTGATCTCCAAAATATATAAAGAACTCACATGACTCCACTCCAGGAGGACAAACAACCCAATTAAAAAATGGGCAAAAGACTTGAACAGACACTTCTCCAAGGAGGATATACAGCGGGTCCAGAGACATATGAAAAGATGCTCAGTATCAATAGCCATCAGAGAGATGCAAATTAAAACCACAATGAGATACCACTTCACACCAGTAAGAATGGCCATCATAAACAAATCAACAAACAACAAGTTTTGGAGAGAATGTGGGGAAAAGAGAACCCTAGTGCACTGTTGGTGGGAATGCAGATTGGTACAGCCACTGTAGAAAACAATATAGAATTTCCTCAGAAATTTTCATTTTTAGTTAAAATGAAACTGCCTTTTGACCCGGTGATTCCACTACTGGGATTATATCTTAAGAACTCTGAAACACCAATCCAAAAGAACCTATGCACCCCAATGTTCATAGCAGCACAATTTACAATAGCTAGGGGCTGGAAGCAACCTAAGTGCCATCAGTAAATGAACAGATCAAAAAACTATGGTACATTTACACAGTGGAATACTACACAGCAGAGAGAAAGAAGGAGCTCCTATCCTTTGTGACAGCATGGTTGGATTTGGAGAGCATTATGCTAATTGAAATAAGCCAGGAGGTGAAAGACAAAGTCCATATGATCTCACCTGTAAGTGGAATCTAATCAACAAAACAAACAAGCAAGCAAATATAACCAGAGACATTGAAATTAAGAACAATCTGACATTAACCAGAGGGGAGGTAGGAAGGGATAATGGGGGGTAGAGCAGAAGAGTTTTCAGGAACCTCCTGTTGTAGTTGAATCTTAATTGCTATTTGCTCACTCATGCATTGTTTCGATCCTCAGGCTGGCTGACTGTGAGGGTCAACCCCAAACGCAATGTAGAAACTGCTGTGCAGGTGCTGACCACAGGAAGCAAAATTCATCTCAGCAAGTTCTGGTGCCTGGTGAGATCTCCCTTTGGATATGCCACTTGTGAAACTAATTAGATCCTGTCCTGATATTGTCTGAAGCTGGCCACTGGGTGTGCTGTTTCTGGGGCCTCTTGGAAGGGACTGTGGTGCAGGTCAATGTCAGATGCTGCTTGTGACTGGACCTAGGCAACCTGTTAGCTACAAAGTGATCCATAGTTTGTGGCTGCTTCTGCTGGCCCTGCATGTGCACGGGGAGAACCTAGCTCTGCACCAAGACTGTCTCCACCTGCAGCGAGCCTGGGGGAAGGTCAGCAAAAGGTCCAAAGCATTCCAAGATTCACCTCTGCTTGCCTCCACCTGCCAGCTGCCTGTTCAGTTCAGTCACTGAAAGAGCTTCTGGTGGTACTCAAGTTACATGTGGTAAATTTTAATGAGTCACCAGCTAGTGTCCATTGGTGTTCACCAGATTGATACAGGTTCAAATCAGTGTCAATGATGGGTCAGAGGCCACTCAGTAAGAGCCCCTGGTTAAATTGAACCTATATACCACTTGCCGAGTGCTCTCAGTCCTTTGTGGGTGGCAGGGAATCCTCAAGGTAAGCCCAGCAGAGTTTTTTAGGCCCAAACATATCAGGACTTAGCTATGTGAAGTGAGGGCTCTGCGCTAGTCAGGCATGTGAGAGAAAAGTGTCCCCCTTATGAGATCCACACAATTCAGTCTGTTCCACAGTTTGCCAAGATCTCTTGAATAGCCTGAGCTCAGCAGAGTGGGACCTCTGAGAGTGGGAAGGGTGGGTCTAGTGGGTCCCCTGTGAGGTGAAAGAGCCAGTCAGGCTTGCTGGATGGTGAGGAGAGTGGCCCCCATCCCAGAACCACACAACATAGTCTGTCCCAGTTTCTGCTGAGACCTCCTGGAGATTCCATGCTTGGCAGGATAGGGCCACCAGGGTTCAAGAGTTTGGGGCTGCCTGGAGTACAAAGGTGTGGCTAGTGTATCTTTCATGAGGGGAAGATGCTGGTCAGGCTCAAGGGAAGGTGGGAAAGTGGTCACTGCCCCAGGGCCACACAACTCGGTCATTGACACTCTGTGATTTTGTCTGGAGCTCTGTACCTTGGCCCGGGCAGCTCACTCCTCCGCAGGGCATAAGCCCTTCAGGGTGGGGTGACAGGGGGTCCTGCGTGTGGAGGTATTACATTTCCCCAGGCTGATGACATGAGGAGGGGAATGCTCCACGTAAGAATGATGGTGTCAGCCGTATGGGAGAGTAACAGCACAAGGAACCTGGAGGCTGTTTGTCAGCTTGCTCCCTGGAGCCACAAACCCCAGCCTCCCCTCATATGACCCTAGTTGGTTCTGCCCTCCTTTTGCCAGAACCCAGGGTGAGCAGCTGCAGGTGAGATTTTGTGTACTGGCTCTTTAAGAAGGCACTTGCATCTCTAGCTGACTCCTGTCTCTCTCTCCCTGGTGAACAGAATCCTCTTTGATTTTTACAGCCAGATGTAACATGGGCACCTCTTCCTAGCTCTGGTGCTTTGGGCTTAGGAGCCCAGCATGGGAATCAGACCCCTTGCTCCTCAGAGGGAGACTTGCAGCCAAGATATTGCTGCAGAATCTCAGCGGCCACCCATGGGAGCAGGGCCAGCTCTTTTTGCATCTCTGTCCTTCCTGCCAGTCTTAATTTGGCTTCTTCTGTAAATCCTTAGTTATAAGACTTCTGTTCATCTAGTCTTCAGTTAGTTACTTAGGTTGATTATGCTATATTTTAGTTGTAATTCCAGTTTGGTCCTGGGGAAAAGTGAGTATACCTTGCATCAACTCTTCCACAACCATGGATCTCTGATCTGTTTTTTACTACAATCTTGGTATGGACCAGTTTGTTTTTGGATGCATTGTAGATGATATCAGTAATCCTTGTTCTACACACACAACACTCTGAGCCCCAGGAGAAGTTGCCCATATTCAGCCTTAAAGCACAGCACTTACTGTTGCTTCCCCACACTCAGACTATGTGTATGCAGCAGGGCCAGTCTTAATCTTTGCAGCAGGGTGACCCAGCTCATGTTTTCCCATCTTGTGGTAGGGCTTTCTCCTGCTTCTGGTCCTGCAGTTCTTGTGCCATTTATCTCAAGAGGTGCCCCTGGCTCAATGCTGGCTGGAAAAAAGAAACACAGAGAACATTCTCTTTTCCTTAATCCTGGTTTATTTTGCTCTTTGTCTTTACCATTGTTGGTGATCCTTGTCTCTCTGTTTATATTAAAGAGTCAAACAGTGGAAAGCTGAGTGGAACCTATGTGTGCATGAGTCAGGCAGGACCTCTAGTGAGCCTCCTATTGATGGGCCAGGAGGTGGTACACTGGAATTTTCATCAGGGAATCCCAAGTGTCAGTAACTGTAGGGTTTTTCACCCTCGGTTACCTTGAATTCATGAGGCTTCCAGGATTTCTATGAGACATATTGACTTGTTTCTCATCAACACTGTTTGCATTCCTCTCTGTTAATTAATTTACAGTTCTCTCATTTGCTTTCTCTGTCCATATATTGTGGTAGGAAAGATGTTTTCTAATTTGATAAAAAATGGAGTTTGGGTTTCAGTTTATTATTTTCTGTGTGGTTTTGGACTACTTTTACAGAAGAAAGAGCATAGAAACATCTCTACTCCTCCACCTAGGACTGGATTTTAGAGAAATTTTTGTGAAAATTATAAAATAGGAAAGAATCTTTGAGGGTATGGGAGGCAGAATCCTTAAAATGTTCTCCCAGGATTTTTGTCCTCTGTTTAGTCAAACACTAATAGGAGGGTTGCTGTGAAGAACTTTGCAAATGGAATTAAGGCAACTAAAAAGGAGATTATTTTGGATTTTCCAGGTGGGTTCAGTGTAATCACCTGAGCTCTTAAATGCAGGAGTTGGGCAGAAGAGTCTGTCAGAGAGATGTGACAAAAGAAAAGCAGGAAAGATGAGTGAGAAGGAGAGGTCAGAGAGATGTGAAGCTTGAGAAAGACTCAATCCACAATTGTTGGCTTTGAAGACATAGTAGGCCATAAACCACGAGAGGAGCATAATCAGCCTCTAGAAGCTGAGACAATCCTGATCTACCGCTAGCAGGGAAACAAGGACCTCCCTCCTATAGTTCTGAAACTGAGTGGGGCCAGCAACCTGAATGAGCCAGAATCAGATTCTCCCCTACAACTTCCTGGTAAGAGCTCAGGCTGAGTGACACCTTGAATTGAACTTGGCACCCATCAGTGTATTCTAGACTTCAGACCTACAGATAATAAGTGTTGGCTTTAAAATATCACTGAATTTATGGTAATTTGTTAAGACAAAAATAGAAAACAAATACAGGGAAATTGCTTCAGTGCATGTGAAAGAGGCAAATGGAAAGATGGGGAGAGTGGATACTGGAAACCTTGCTGTGTGTTCTGAATGGAGAAGCCATTGCACAGTCCTGAGAAGACTTCATTTAACCTGAAATGGAGCCATAAAAGCACTTGGCTCTGTGACATTTTTTCTTTGAGTTAGGAGGATGGAAGTTATTACCAAAAAAGATGATTATGTTGTTTCAACATATGTTAGAGATTATTATGTAACTGACGTTACTTCTGAGTATTTCTGCCCTATGTATCCCCTCGCACATTGGCTGAGTGCTTGGCCATGTGACTTGATTTGGCCAATAATATACAGTTGGCCTTCTATAACCATGGGTTTCACATACCTGGATTCGACCAACTGTGAATTGAAAATTTTGTTTTTTTAAATCCCAGAGGTCTCAAAAAGCAAAACTTGAATATGCCACTTGCCAAACACTATATTGAATCCCCCCAAAGAAGTGATATGTGGGCACATCCTTCTGTAGCCTATATACAAATGCTGTGCTACTTTATATAAGGGATTTGAGGGTCCTGGAACCAGTTCCAGGAGTTGTCTGGATAACTCTCTCATGGATACTGAGAGACAACTATAGCAGCAAACTTGACACAAACATAGACTTGATAAACAAGTGCACTAGAGTTTGTCTCTGGGTACCTGCAGATAGTTGGGTGGGGAAAAGGCGGGAGAACCTGAGGGGCTGTAGGCTTATTATAAATTCTTTAGAAATAATTATCCTTTTAGTCTATTTGCATGCAGGTAAACATTGATAAGTTTGAAAAATAATACTTAAAACAACACAAAATCCAGTGCATAGGGCCTCTCCTCACATCAGTCTCCCAACTCGGAGATTTTCAACTCTTTGCATTATCTTCATTATCATAACAAGACAAAGACTCTTTTTTAAGAGGCACAGACAGGATTGAGAAGGAAGGTGGAGGAATTACCACACACATATTAATTCCTCTTCTTTTATCCTGTCTCATTAGGAAAAAAAATCATTCTTGTTGTGCTTGAGTGGATGGTGGTGGTTCACTTCTCCATGTCTAATTTCATAAATATGTGCTTCAGTTAGCTTTTACAAATGAAATAACTAAGTCCTCCTTCAATTTTCTATTTTAGAAAAATCATTAATCTGAAAAACAAATAAAAATAAATTAATTTTGAATGGCTAAAGTATATTTTCTCAAAATAAGACTTATTAATATAGCTTTCAATAGAAACTATAAAACCTTAAAGTCTGTGTTCTGTCTTACTGGACTCTTTCATGCAGCATATCTGAGGGTCAAAGTCAAACAAAGTTGGAGAATCATTCAAGAAGAGGATGTGATTTTTTTCACCTGTAGTCTTTTTGTTTTAAAGATGGAGAACAATCTAATTTTCCTTAAGCAGTCTGACTCAAGACCTACATCTTTTCCAGTAGCCATTATTGATAGGAAGAAGCTGGACAAGAATGTCAAAAAATCAAAATGCAATCAAACCTCATTTAATGGAAATGTTTAGGGGATAAGTCATTTCAATTAATTAAATTTTCTGGTTAATTAAAAATTAACCCAACACTCTTTGCTCAAATCCCTTCAGAGAAAATGAAATCTTTCTAAATGTGTTAGCCCCTTTAATGCCTTAGGAAGCATAGGATGGTTAATGTAATTGAATCTTGTTTGATGGTCAAAGTTCTTGCAGGGCCTCAGAAAGATCATTATGAAGATAAATACTTGTACTGTACTGTAGATGTAGACAGTCTAGGAGATTGTGTTGAACGGATAATCAGCTCAAGATATAATCTTAAAGGAAGAGTGTGTGTGTGTGTGTGTGATACACATAACAGGTATTCCATTTTTGACTGTGTACCTTTGTGTTCTCTTGAAATCAAAAATAAAAAATAATCAAGTGTCCCAATTAATTGATATAAGTCAAAATTTTTCTGTTTGATCATAATTAGATTTCTCAAGACCAACTTTAAAAGGATAATTTTGTGTGCCCCACATTATATAAAGTTATAACATGGCTATAATTTTTCTTCAGGAACTTTTTGCCTTTACCTTCATTGTTTCACCTTATAAAAAGACAATATAACATTGCAGACAGTATAACAATACAACTGTTTTCAGTTCTACACATTACTTTCCAGTCTTTGCCATATACTATAGATTTCCCCTAAGTTGTGATTATAGTGCAATTTTATATCCCTTATTATTTACTTAATAACACATAAGAAGTACTTTCAGAGTTGCTGCACAGTCTTTGTAGTCGTTCATTCATTTAATCATTCCTTCAACAAATATTTCTTAACTGCCTAAGATGTGCCAAGCACTGTTCTAGGAGTGGGTACATAGCAGAGAAAAATAAGGACAAAAATATCTGCCTTCATGAAGCTCACATTATTGCAGATTATTTTTTTTAAATAGCTGCATAGTTCCCTTTTACTTTTAATATATTTTCATACTTCTTGGTGACACCCCTTGGCCTCAGGGTCCAAGGGTCCTTGTGTTGCCTCTATAATGTTCTCTATGGCAACTAACTCTTAGGCTAGGCTATTAGGATACTGTAAACTCACTTACTCTAATGTGAAAAAATAAGAGCAGCTAACATAGCACTTATATAACTCTTAAACCTGTGCCAGGCATTGTTCTAAGCACTTACATAACACATTCAGATTTCACAACAGCCCTATGAAGTTAGGTACTATCAATAGTCCCATTTTTCAGAAGAAGAAATTGAGGCGCAGTTGAACAAAGACATGAAACAGTATATATTGGAAATATTATTACTAATAGTAATAATGGCATCTAACTTCCATTGAGTTGTCATTATGTGCCAAGTATTAACTCATTTAATTCCCACTCAATCTTATTTTAAAAATGAGGATACTAAGGCACAAATTGGTAAGTAACCTATCAAAATTCACGTAGCTAATGAATGGTAGAGATGGGATTTGAACCCTGGCAGTCCTGCAGGTTATATAATCTCAATTACTTGCCTCTCACCAACTAATATTTTAATGTCTTATTCTTCTAAAGGCTATTTGTATTATATGAGCAGAAAGAAAATCTATTGTATCTCTAGTGTATGACTTCAGAAGCAGGATATTGTCATCCTTCTCCACTGACAGTACCATTTGGACTCTGCTGGTTTTGCCCCAAGGACAAATTTGACCAAATCATTAGCAAACATTAAACTTGTGAGAAATAATCAACTGACAGTGGCTAATGTTGTTCACAAATAAAATTTATTACAAAACTGTAAAACTTGCTGAGAATTTATCTTCCTAGTGATACTGAAAACTAAAAATTGATGTGGAAAATTAGACTCATTGAAATTATCAACACAAAATAAAACTCCAGATATTAGACTTAATAACATTTAGATCTGTCCAATTTGACCCAGATAAAATTGGAATTAGTAAAAATGAGGGCAACAAGAGAAAATCCAGCATGGCAAAAATATAATCAGTACAGCTTGATATGAACAAACACTTGAATGGTTAATCAAACCTCTGTTCGAAATTCTACTTAAAGAAGAACTGATCCCAATGAAAATAATTTCCATAAAATAAAAGTGGGACGATAAACCAAAAATAGAAATAGTTTCACTACAATGCATAAAAAAAGTTGAACAAGGATTTAAATTATCACAGTAACATTTGCCTGGGAAAATTTGTTATCAGCTCTTTCAAGATGAAAATTAATTAATGTGAATGTCATTCTGATGACAATATCTATTTCATACATACTGAGAAAAAAACAGCCTCAATATCGAAAAGTGAAACCCAACCATCCCCTATGAAAAATGCCATGGCAAATATGTGCCTGAACTTGTTAGTGTCTACCCAGAATCCATTACCTCTTTTTTTGCTCAGCTATCCACTGCCAATAGCCTATGTTATACATATTTTGTAATCAATTTAGCTCTGTTCAACATTCTGTAGTATTTACTTTGAACCTCAAACTTAACTTGGCATTTAGATTCAGAAGCAGTAAATAAACATTTATTGATCATTTACTATCTGCCTCTGCTTTGTTAGCAGCTGTGGGCATTCACCCAAAAAGACCCAATTCTGATTTTAAGGAACACAAAATAAAATTGAAGAATAGAGATTCATGATAGCATAATTGAGAATATGTACACGAAAACATATGATAGGTAATAAATGAGCAGCAATTGAGAGTTGAAAAAGCACCATTTCTAATGGCTGCTCAATAGTCAGCATGGGGCTAAGCATGCAGCAAGCACACGAGAAGTGTTTGTTGAAGAGATCAATGTTTGGAATTTTTTGGTTTTGAAAATTAAATAGGATTTATATAATAGAAATGAAGGAAGACATTGAGAATAAGGAGGAGGACTTCCAGCCAAGGTGGGGTATAGGTAGATACACTTTGTCTCCTCATACAACCAAAGGAAGGACAACAACAAATTTTTAAAAAAATAGCCAAAACTGCCAGAAAATCGAACTGTATGGAAGTCTAACAACTGAGGAGTTGAAGAAGAAACATTCATTCAGACAGGTAGGAAGGGAGGAGATGGTATCCAGGGCAAAGAGGACATGCAGCAAGGAAGTGGCTGAATGACCAGATGGGCAAGGCATCAGGTGGCAGACTGGTTGGTCCCACATTTGCATACAGATAAACCAGGAGGAACAACTGGGGAGTGAGACAGACCTCACAACCCAGGGTTCCAGCATGGGAAAATAAAGCCTCAAAACCTCTGGCTCTAAAAACCTGTGGGGATTGTGGTGGCAGAAGAAACTCCCAGCCTCACAGGAGAGTTCTTTGGAGAGACCCACAAGGTTCTAGAATGTACACAAACCCACCCACCCAGAAATCAGCACCAGAAGGTCCCAATTTGCTTGTGGGTAGCAGGCGAAGAGACTGAAAGTGACTGAAAGCCAGCTGAGAGCTGATCAAGTGGCAATATTCCCTCTCGGACCCCTACCCCACATACAGCACCATAATACAGCAATGTGGGTTGCCCTACCCTGGTGAATACCTAAGGCTCCACCCCTTAAAACATAACAGCTGTGCCAAAACAAAACAAAAAAATATAGCCCAAGTGAAAGAACAGATCAAAACTCCAGAAAAAGAATGAAGCAATGAAGAGATAGCCAACCTATCAGATGCAGAGTTCAAAACACTGGTAATCAGGATGCTCACAGAAGTGGTTGAGTATGGTTGCAAAATGGAGGGAAAAGTGAAGGCTATGAAAAGTGAAATGAAGAGAAATGTACAGGGAACCAACAGTGATGGGAAGGAAACTGAGACTCAAATCAACAATTTTGAGCAGAAGGAAGAAATAAACATTCAACCAGAACAGAATAAAGAAACAAGAATTCAAAAAAGCGAGGAGAGTCTTAGGAACCTCCAGGACAACTTTAAACATTCCAACATACGAATCATAGGGGTGCCAGAAGGAGTAGAGGAATAACAAGAAATGGAAACTTATTTGAAAAATAATAAAGGAGAGCTTCCCCAATCTGGCAAAGGAAATAGATTTCCAGAAAGTTCAGGAAGCTGAGGGAGTCCCGAAGAAGCTGGTCCCAAGGCAGCACATACCGAGGCACATCATAATTACATTACCCAACATTAAAGATAAGGAGAAAATCTAAAAGCAGCAAGAGAAAAGGAGACAGTTACCCACGAAGGAGTTCCCATTAGACTGTCAACTGATTTCTCAAAAGAGACCTTACAGGCAAGAAGGGTCTGGAAAGTATTCCAAGTCATGAAAGGCAAGGACCTACATCCGAGATTACTCTATCTAGCAAAGCTATCATTTAGAATGGAAGGGCAGATAAAGTACTTCTCAGATAAGGTCAAGTTAAAGGAGTTCATCACCAATGCCTTATTACATGAAATGTTAAAAGAACTTATCTAAGAAAAAGAAGATCAAAACTATGAACAGTAAAATGGCAACAAGCTCACAGTTATTGACAACCGAACCTAAAACAAAAACAAAAAGAAACTAAGCAAACAACTAGAACAGGAACAGAATCACAGAAATGGAGATCACATGGAGAGTTATCAGCATGGCTGTGGGAGGGGAGAGTGGGGGAATAGGTAAAGAGAATAAGTAGTGTAGTTGGTAGGTAGAAAATAGACAGGGGGAGGGCAAGAATAGTATAGGAAATAGAGAAGCCAAAGAACTTACATGTATGAACCAGGGACACGAACCAAGGGGCAATGCAGGGCTGAGGGGAATAAAGGGGGTAAAAATGGGACAATTATAATAGAATAACCAATAAAATATATTTTAAAAAGAGGGAAAGCTCCAAATTTAATGTTTCTTTCTTTATGTTATCCTAGCACTTTGTCTTTTACAGCAGCTTCCTTACTGCATTGTAAATATTTGTATAGATATAGCTATCTCTTCTATTAGACCCACTTTGAGGGTAGGCACTGTGTCTTACTTGTCTTTTAAAACCTTAGCACTTATCCCAATACCAGTTTCATAATGGGTACTCAATAAATATTTGATAAATATTGAATGAGTAAATAAACAACTAGAAAAGCCTAAAGGATACTCAGGGGTTAGTGAGTTAAGTAGTTTGGGATGGACGTTGACTAATCTAGAGGTTGTTGCCTGTCTACACTGGACTTCATTCCACAGATAATGGAGGAACATGGCAGATTCTCAGCATGGTGTTGAAGGAAGCCTGCTAAGAATATGAGCAACCCTTTACTGAGTGGACTAAGTGCTTTGTGTGCGTTAAATTGTTTAACCTTTATCATTCTAAGGATGCGGTCATATTAACTCCATTTGTGTTAACTGCATCTCTAGGAGGCTAAGGAAATTCTTTAGAATCACACAGTTAGCAAATGGCCTAGCCAAGACTTGAACCCTGGTGTATTTTATTTCAATCCCCATGCCTCCTGCTGTGGCACCATGCCTCCCTGGGTGATTCACTGTTGGTGACAGGAAGCACAGACTGGCCAACACTTGGACTATTTGCAGCTCTTACACTTGGGTCTCTGAAATATTAAAATACTTGTCATTGTGTGACTCAAGCAGAGATTCAGTGATGAAAAGAGATACACTTCTCATTGCGTGCTTTTAGCAGTGCCTCTCCCAAGTCTAGAACCTCACTCGGATGAATTGTGAGGAATACAGGGACAGAAAGAGAAGTGTCCCAATTATTATTATAAGATCAAATCTGACTTCCTCTCTGTCTTCAATTAATTATTCTCAATCAGATAACTCAAAGAGGTGTCAGGATTTGCTCGATGAATTCAAAAGGAAAATTTCTATTCCCTAGCCTTTTCTGACCTTATTTAATTATCTGAATATTTGCATTTAGTATTTGACAAATACTAATGTCAACTATTGGGCATTCATGACAGTAAAGTCACTAATTCTTTCCATCTTTAGAAAAATGGCTCACTGTAAATTAATTTTGACTCATTTCAGTAGCAGCAATAATACATTTGCTATTCCAGTAGCTATTACTTGCATCTTGACACAAATTGCTTTATAATTCAGTCTTTATGTTCTGGTTACCTAAAATAATATCCTCTGTAGGTAAGGCTTTTCATTAGGAAATTGCTCCCAAATATTCTGTGTTCTATTGCCAACTTATTTCCTTTGGAGCAGAATTGTAGTGGACTCATGGAAGATTTGAAATCCAATGTCTGTCTACTGCTGAAGTATCAGGAGCAATAAATGGCCTTTTTTTCTTGGTGGGTGATTAAATAACAAAGTGTAGCTGTGGTACCTCATAATCGCCAGGCCCAAATCATGCAATTGAATGAATTCTCCAACTGTGGGAGAAATCTTTCTAATACACAGGAGGAAAGGAGGTGAAAGAAAGCAGTCTTTCAAAGCTTTGTGCCACGGAAAGACTGTGACTGTTATCTTCCTAGGCGATCATTGACATCCCATCAGAGTTGAATGGGATGGCCTAGCTGAATGGGTCTGGGAGAATAAATCTAAAATCAAGTGCTAGCTGAAGAGCACAGTCTATGAAAAAAGGCAGTGCATGCAGCTAGACAATCATATGTGATGGGATATAAGTTTGATTTATTTGAAATTGAGAATGATTGAATTTTTGTTGTCACTTAGTGATGAATACATATTCTAGAAAAAAACTATCATGTTTCAGGTGCCTTCCAGCCTGAGGATTCAGCAGAATTCTCCTCTCCTCACCTAATTTCACCTTCTCATTCTATCTGTTTCTAATGAAAAACCAACTTTAATTATCTGCAGTGGTTGAGGCTTGTACTTTCTATCAATCTCTAATATACTGAGAAAACTGCTTTTGCTTAAAAATTAAATTATAAAGTTATGGGTAATTCTCATTGAATGTTCATCTTTGTGGCTTTTAAATTGTGAGCCACAAGCACTTTGCAGTGAACTAGTCACATTTGGAGTTGTCAGGTTGGAACGTGTTTGAGTGTGGACACAGGCCCTCCTCCGGAGGTTGGAAGTCTGGGACATTTACCCACTGATTTCTGTCATCCATTAGTTGAGTGTGTCTAACCCACTTACCCATCTGGCTGCAGAAAAACTGAGAGATGAAGAGTGGGCACCTGGATGGGGCTGTCATCATGGATAGAAGCCTCTGCACAGTCTCCACTGAAACATAAGTGAACCAAGAGCATGAGGGCAGAGTACAAAAAGCAGCTGCTTCTTCCTCTAAGCAGGGAGGGGTGCACTGCAGACATCTCTATCCAGCACACCATGGCTTTCTCCTAGCCCACTAGTGTCGGGGTCTTGCTGCCATGGCCCACAGGCACAACCTGAAGAACCAACTCTTCCAAGCTTGGCTCTTAACACATAAACAAAATTTAGAAAAATCTGCCTTTCTCAGCAAAGCTATTCTCTTGCTGTAGGCTCAGATAATAATCTAATTTCAGTTGTGGCCAGAAATATCTTCTAGATCAGAGGGCACCTCCCCATTCCATTGATGCCCATCATTGCTTCAGTGGGTGAGGAGGGAGGGGATTTAGGGATGTGGAAATAACTCTAAAGCTAGTTTGAAAACCTTCTCTCTCTTACTTTAATCGTGCTTTCTAAGCACTCATTATACTACATATAGGGTATAGTATATGTATACTACATATACTTATTTATAAACTTTCCTAAAGTTGGATATTTAGTGTTTCTATTCTTTCAATATCAAAAATGATATTGTAGCAAACATCATTGTGCATAATTCTTTGTCTGAGTTTCATATTACTTTACCAAGAGAGATAGGTCAAAGTGAAAATAAAGTTAAAGAGTAAAAGCTTTTGAACCAAGTTCACTCATTGCTCTCTAAAAGTGTAGATGTAAACAATTTATACTCTCACCAGTCATGTGTGTGTGTTAGGCAATTTTAAAAACATTTTTTAAAATATTCTCAATGTCAAAGATTTAGAAAGCATAGAGAAGTGTAAGTCATCATAGTAAATAAACCCACAATCTTGAGACAGCCACTACTGACATTTTAATATATTTTAGTATTTTCATTCATATATAATGTATATGTATACTTTAAGAACAAAATAGAACATACTACTTATAGAGTTTTGTATTCTGGCTTTCTCATTTAATATTACATTTCATTTTTCAGAAAGATAATTTTAAATGGTTGCAAATGTTTCATCTGTGTCAGTTAGGAACTGTGTTTGGCTTCTGTGAACAGAGTTTGACTAGCATAAACATATAACAGTTTAATTTTTCATATAGAATGAGACATCTGGAAGGTGGCAGTTGATAGCTTTGTCACAGGGGTTCAAGGTTGTCAGAATTGCAGTCACTGTAATTCTCCTGGCTTTTCTCTCATTGCCCCCCAAATGGCTGTTGGAACTCAAGTCATCATGTCAGTTATCAAGACAGCTGGCTCCAGGCAGCCGTCTAGGTGATTGCAAGTCCCACCCAAGGACTTCTGCTTATATCTTACTAGCCATGCTTATCTTCAAGAAAGACTGTGAAATATATTATTTTTAGGTAGGCTCACTGATGGTCACAATAATATAGGGTCTTGTTAATGACAAATAAGAGGAGAATGGGTATAGGACAACCAGCAATCTCGGCCACAGTATTATACGGGTATAATATTTTATTTAAGCAATCTCCTAATTTTCACCATTGTATCAATTGCTATGGTAAGCATCTTTACACAAACATCTTTATATATCTCTTATTATTTCCTTATGATAAATTCCTAGGTAGAATTAATAAATCAGATCAAAGAATGAAAAATTGCTTTCCAGAAATGTTCTACCAATTTACACTCTCACCAGCAACATATAAGCCATTGGGCAGTCATTCTGAGAATCATTCATTGAATACTTGCTTTATGTCCAACTCCAGATGGTCCCTTGTGATTCTTTTTTGAATATTAATATCACTCACAAATGTTAGAAAATGTAATCAATCCTTAAATAGAATATGTCAAAGTGGCAATTGTGAGCCGTAGGTCTTTTACTTGATTGAATGTATACCAGAAGAAAATGTCCTTGGAGGATGAGCCTGCAAGGTGACAGACACATTTTAGACCTTTATGTTCTTATATTTTTATTTTTGAAGAAGTCCCTGAAGTGGTTTTGGTACCAATAATGACATGGGGCACAGGAGAAAGGATGAGAAGGAAAAGACCCATCTGAGAATGTATCAAGAAACCTAAATCAATTTAGGATCTTTAAAGTTTAATATTAGAAGCTATTATAGAAGACATGAATCTTAACACAACTGTAGCTATTCTGCAAACCAATGCAATTTTGGTGAAGTTTTGAAGCCCTGTCTATTGAGTTGCAGTCTGATGGAACTAATGTTAGCAGAAACAACATTGCTACATTACTGAGCCAGATTCTCCACAGACCTAAGCTGAAGCCAAAATTTGAGGTATTTATTGGTGTATTCAGTTAACATGTTCTCATAAATTTATACTTCAAATGAATTTCTGGCAAATTAAACTGAAAACTTAAAGGTACTGTGGAACTAAATGAAAAGAAGTCACAGTAGCCCCCCATTCAGTTAATGTAGTAAAATTAAAAAGTGATTGCAGCAAATCCTTCAGTAAAGAAGATCACTTTTTAAATAAGAATAATCATCCAACAGTTTATGTTTTGAGTTTGATTTGTATTTCAGGTTTCTTTAAAGCAAGGCAGAACTTTAAGTTCTGTCAAAATCTCCATGGTCTTGAGCTTTTCTTCTCAAGAAAAGATGGAAGGCATTGGAAAAAGTTACATTTGCTTTGTGCTCTTAGAATTTACAGTCTGTGTTCTAAACAGTGCTGTGCGTGGTCAGCTAGGTCCCTGGAACATCACACATATGGCTATTTCATGTGTACTGTAGCTCAGCCCTCGAGAGCAGATTTTACAGGCCATGTCTCACACCTAGGGGCCAGGCGCTATCCCTCTCACGAGGAAGGAGACTACACTGAGGCTCTTCCCACTTCCCTGGGTAAAAAGCATCCCAGTGCTTAAAACTACACCTGGCCTATATGGGTCAATAAATATTTGTTGAATTTTTAAAAATATGGTACAATCTAATATATGTCTAAGTGGTAGGATTGTATGTGACTTTTCTTCTTTATTGCTTTTTATATTTTATGAATTTCTTGCAAGGCATAGCTAAGATATTTGTGATCAGGTAAAATGAAACAAATGTGTTTTCTTATTAGTTGTGTACATACTGCATTTTGAGGGCATTCCAGATCATGGTTCCTGGAACATTTTTGCTAACTTTTTTGAACTAGATGAGGTAGATTTTGCTGCATCATAGTGAATTAAGCATTTTATTAAATATAAATATGTAATTTGTATATTTAAATTAGATATGAGCTTTGAATTCAATTTTCACAGTATAAATTAGGTGAACAGAGACTAAAAGAAAACTTGTAAATTAATCAAGCAATTGAAGTATAAAATTCTGCTTGAACTAAGTCTCTAAAACCAACAATGGATGACAATAATATATGAATTCTAAAGTCTTACATTTTATGCTAATAATTTATTTATAAAATTAACAAATCAAGTTACCAGATTTGTTCTTTCTGTTTGTGATTTTTCTAGTTACTTAAGCATTTACTTTTATATCATCAATATTAAGAAAATTATGTTAAAATTGTAATAGATTTTTTATTAAACAAAATATACTGCATATGGCTTAAACATATATATGACTTAGTCATAATACATTTTTACTTTTATTTCTTCAGATAAAATTTTTTTAAATATATTTTATTGATTATGCTATTATAGTTGTTCCATTTTCCCCCCTTCATTCCCCTCCACCCTGCACACA
This sequence comes from Trachops cirrhosus, assembly GCA_028533065.1. Classification (NCBI taxonomy): domain Eukaryota; kingdom Metazoa; phylum Chordata; class Mammalia; order Chiroptera; family Phyllostomidae; genus Trachops; species Trachops cirrhosus. The sequence goes on along the minus strand of CM052539.1, from coordinate 137,350,625 downwards.
CCCTCCCACCCACATTCCCCCGCTTTAGTTCATGTTCATGTGTCATACTTACAAGTTCTTTAGCTTCTACATTTCCCCTACTATTCTTGCCCTCCCCCTGTCTATTTTCTACCTACCATCTATGCTATTTATTCTCTCTACCTTTTCCCCCTCTCTCCTCCTCCCACTCCCCTGTTGCTAACCCTCCATGTGATCTCCAGTCTGTGGGTCTGTTCCTGTTCTAGTTGTTTGCTTAGTTTGTTTTTGTTTTTGTTAGGTGTGGTTGTTAGTAATTGTGAGTTTGCCATCATTTTACTGTACATGTTTTTTATCTTCTTTTTCTTAGATAAGTCCCTTTAACATTTCATAAAATAAGGGCTTGGTGATGATGAACTCCTTTAACTTGACCTTATCTGAGAAGCACTTGATCTGCCCTTCCATTCTAAATGAAAGCTTTGCTGGATAGAGCAATCTTGGATGTAGGTCCTTGCCTTTCATGACTTGGAATACTTCCTTCCAGCCCCTTCTTGCCTGTAAGTTCTCTTTTGAGAAATCAGCTGACAGTCTCATGGGAACCCCTTTGTAGGTTACTATCCCCTTGTCTCTTGCTGCTTCTAGGATTCTCTCCTTCATTTT
>CM052539.1:137281406-137349510 GCA_028533065.1 Trachops cirrhosus | reverse complement strand
CCCACCAATTCTGAGAAATACTATGCCCTAAGTATACTGGCTCCTCCTGTGGGGCTAAAGAAATTCCTAAGGGTGGGGTGAGAGAAATTGCTAAGGGCAGGGCAAGAGAAATTCCTAAGTGTAGGGTAATTGTCTTCCTCCAGGCTGACCCTGCTGGGTGGGGATCGCTCTGCCTAGTAAAGGTGTCTGCCAGTATCCAAGATTGACAGCGCTGGGGTTCTGGCAGCTGTCCTCTGTGTCTCTCTCTACATCCAAAGGTTCCAGACTCTCCTCAGGTAGCTCTGGTCCGCACCATCCTCTCTCTGCCAGAGCCCAGCGTAAGTGGCAGTGAACACAGTTTTGCATAGTGGCACTTTAAGAGAATGCCTGTGCCTCCAGCAGACTATGCCTCTGCTTGGTGGATGGAAGCCCTGTCCTGCTTTTTACTGCCCAATACTATGTGTGCATCTCTTCCCAGCTCTAGTGCTCTGGGCCAGGAAACCTGGGGTTTATGCCCCGCCTCTCAGGGAAAACCTCCCACAGTTCGGATATTTCTCCCCAACCTCAGCGCCTGCCCTGGGGAGCAGGTCCAGCTCTTTTTGTTTCTCTGCCTTTCCTACCAATTTCAGCCTGGCTTCTTTGACAGCTCCTTGGTTATAAATCTCCTTTTCAGTCAGTTTTCAGGTGGTCATTTAGGGTGATTTTTTTTCCCAATTTAGTTGAATTTCCAGTTTGGTTCTGGCAGGAGATGAACACAAGGTCCACCTACTCCACTACCATCTACCATGCCCATTTATAAATTGGATTTTTTTTTTGGTGTTAAGTTGTATATGTTCTATATACATTTGGATATTAACCTTATCAGATGTGTCATTGGAGAATATTTTCTCCCATTTAGTGGGTTGTCTTTTTATTTTGTTGATGGTTTTCTTTGCTGTGTGAAAACATTTTAGTTTGATGTAGTTCCATTTGTTTATTTTTGTTTGTTTGTTTCCCTTGCCCAGGAAGAAATGTCAGAAAAAAAAAATTACTGAGAGAAGAGTCTGAGATTCCACTGCCTATGTTTTCTTCTAGGTCTTTTATTGTTTTGAGTCTTTTATTTAAACCTCTAATTTGGAGTTTATTCTTATATATGGTATAGGGAGGTGGTCTGACTCTATTTTATTTTTGCACATTATGTCCAGTTTTCCCAACACTATTATCGAATAAACTGTCATTACCTCATTGTATGTTTTTGCCCCTTTTGTCAAATATTAATTGACCATAAAGGTATGGGCTTATTTCTTGGCTCTCTATTCTGTTCCATTTATCTATTAGTCTGTTTTTATATTGGTACCATGCTGTTAGATTACTATGACCTTGTAACATAGTTTAATATCAGGTAGCATGATTGCTCCAACTTTGTGCTTCTTTCTCATAATTGCTGTGGTATTCGGGGTCTTTTGTGGATCCATTTAATTTTTTTGAATATTTGTTCTAGTTCTGTGATATATGCCATTAGTATCTTGATAAGAATTTAATTGAATTTATAGATTGCTTTGGGTAGTATGGACATTTTAATGATGTTAATGCTTCCTATCCACAAATTCAGTGCTTCCACTTATTTGTATCTTGTTCAGGGTCTTTCTTCAATGTCTTGTAATTTTCTGAGTACAGGCCTTTTATATCCTTGGTTGTATGTATTCCTAGATGTTTTATTTATTTATTTTGATGCAATTGCAAAAGAAGTGGTTTCTGTGGTTTTCATTTCCAGTGATTCATTATTGGTATATAAAACTGCAACTGATTTCTGGACATTTATTTTGTATCCTGCTACTTTACTGAATTCATTTATCAGTTCTAGTCATTTTTTTTGTGCGGAATCTTTAGGATTCTCTTCATAAAATATCATGTTGTGGAGAAATGATAACAGTTTTACCTCTTCCTTTCCAATTTAGATGGCTTTTATTTCTTCTTCTTGTCTGATTGCTAGGACTTCCAGTACTATGTTGAGTAAGAGTGGTGAAAGTGGACATCTCTATCTTGTTCCTAATCCTAACAGAAACACTTTTAGATTTTGCCTATTGAATATGTTGTTGGTTGTGGGTTTGCCATCCATGGCCTTTACTATATAGAGGTATGTTCCCTGTATTCCCACTTTGCTGAGAGTTTTTATCATAAATAGATGCTGGATTTTATGAAATACTTTTTCTGTATCTACTGATATGATCATATGATTTTTATCTTTCACTTTGTTTATATGATGTATCAAATTTATAGATTTGCCAATACTGTACCAAACTTGCATCCGTGGAATAAATCCCACTTGGTCACATTGTATGATCTTTTTAATGCATTGCTAGATTTGGTTTGCTAATATTTTGTTGAGGATTTTTGCATCTATGTTCATCAGGAATATTGGCCTATAATTTTTTTATTTGCAGTGAAGTGTCTATATCTGGTTTTGGAATTGGGATTATGCTGGCATGCAAAATTGAACTTCAGAGTCTTCCCTCCTCTTGGATTTTTTTGAAATAGTTTGAGAAGGAGAGGTGTTAGTCTGTCTTTGAATGTTTGGTGAAATTCACCTGTGAAATTATCCTGTCCAGGACTTTTGTTATTTCAGGGTTGTTTGATTACCACTTTAATTTAATTGTTGTAATCATTCTGTTCAGATTTTCTTGATTCAGTTTTGGAAGATTGTATATGTACAGGAAATTTTCAGTTTCATCCAACTGGTCCAATTTGTTGGCAAATAATTGTTTATAATAGTTCCTTATAATACTTTGTATCACTGTGGTATCAGTTGTTACTTCTCCTACTTCAGTTCTGATTTTATTTATTTGGGTCTTCTCTCTTTTTTTCTTGATGAGTCTGGTTAATAGTTTGTCAATCTTGTTTGTCTTTTCAAAGAACCAGCTCTTGGATTCATTGATCTTTAATATTTTTTTTTTTTTACTCTACTTTAATTATTTCTGACCTGATCTTTATTATTTTCTTTCTCTACTAACTTTTGGCTTTTTTGTTGTTGCTTTTATAGTTCCTTTAATTGTAAAGTTAGAATGTTTATATGAGATTTTCCTTGTTTCTTGAGCTAGGCCTGTAATGCTACCTGTTTCCCTCTGAGGAATGTTTTCTCTATGTCCCATACATTTTGGGTTATTGTGTGTTCATTTTCATTTGTTTCAAGGTATCTTTTGGTTTCTTCCTTGATCTCACTGTTTCCCATTGATTATTTAGTAATATGTTAATTAGCCTCCATGTGTTTGTGTGTCTTTTAGTTTCTTTTTTCTTGTGATTGATTTTTTAGTTTCATACCATTATGGTCAGAGAAGATTCTTAATATGATTTCAATCTTCTCAAATTTACTGAGACTTGTTTTGTGTCCTTATATGTGGTCTATTATAGAAAACATACCACATGCACTTGAAAATGTGTATCCTGATGCTTTGGGGTGAAATGCTCTGAAGCTGTCAATTAAATCCCCTGATCTAGTAGTATGTCGTTTAAAGCTACTGTTCCTTTGTTGACTTTCTGTCTGGAAGATCTATTCAATGATGTCAACGTGGTTAAAATCCTCTACTATGACTGTGTTACTGTCAATATCTCCCTTTATGTCCATCAATATTTGCTTTATGTATTTATTTGCTCCTATGTTGGTTGCATACATGTTTACAGGGGTTATAAACTCTTGTTGTATTGATCCCTTTATTATTATGTAGTGTCCTTCTTTGTCTTTTACTGTTGTTTTGTTTTAAAACCTGTTGTGCCTGATTGTGTATTGCTATCACAGCTTTTTTAAAAAATTCCATTTGCATCAAATATCTTTTTCCATATCTTTACTTTCAGTTTGTGTGTCTTTAGTTCTGAGGTGTGTCTCTTGTAAACAGCATATATATGTGTCTTGTTTTCTTATGCATTAGGCTATACCCTCTGTCTTTTATTTTGAATTTTTATTTATTATTTTTAGAGAGAAAGAAAGGAAAAGAGAGAGAGAGAACAAGAGAGAAAAACATTAATTTGATGTTCCACTTATTTATGCATTCATTGGCTGATTCTGGTATGTGCCCTGACTGGGGATTGAACCTGCAACCTTGGAATATTAGAATGACACTCTAATCAAGTGAGCTACCCAGCCAGGGCTGATACCCTTCGTCTTTTGATTGGAGTATTTAAGACATTTAAAGTTCAAGATATTGTCATTTTATCTTTGTAACTATGTTTCTTTTTTCTTTATTTCTTCTTCTTAAAGAAGACCTTTTAACATTTCCTATAATAATGGTTTGTTAGTAATGAAGTCCTTTTGCTTTTTCTTGTCTGAAACGCTCTTTATTTCTCTTCAACTTTAAATGATAGACTTACTGGGTAAAGCTGTCTTGGTTGTAGCTCTTCGGTTTTCATAACTTTGAATATTTAGTGCCAATCCCTTCTTGCCTGAAGTGTCTGTTGTAAAATCAGCTTACAGTCTTTTTGGAGCTCCCTTGTAGATAACTAACTGTCTTTCTCTTGCTGCTTTTAAATTCTCTTCATCTTCAACCTTAGCCATTTAATTATGAATGTGTCTTGTATTGTCCTCTTTGGGTTCACTTGTTTGGAACTCTCTGTGCTTCCTGTACTTGTGTGTCTTTTTTCTTCACCAGATTAAGGACATTTTCAGCCATTATTTCCTCAAATAGTTTTGATCATTTGCTCTCTCCCCTCTACTTCTGGTACCCCAGTGATGAGGATGTTGCTGTACTTCATGTTGTCTCAAAGGATAACTTAAGGGACTTAAGTTATCTTAATTTTTTTAAATTCTTTTTTATTTTTGATGCTCTAATTGGGTGTTTTCTGTTACTTTATCTTCCAAATCACTGATTTGATCCTCTGCTTCATCTAACTGTTTATTTCATCTAGTATATTCTTCATTTCTCATATTATTCATTTTTTATTGTTTTCTATTTTATGGTTTATATTTACTTTTTTTATGCTTGCTCTCTCTTTGTTGTTTTCACTAAGTTCCTTGGGTATCTTTATAATTACTTTTTGTGCTCTATCTGGTAATTGCTTGCCTTTATTTCCTTTAGCTCTGCTTCTGGAGATTTCTCCTGGTTTTTCATTTGTGGCATGTTCCTTTTTCTTTCCATTTTGGCTGCCTCTTTGTGTTTTTTCCTATGTATTAGGTAGATCTGCTATGTCTTCATAGGGTGGCTTAAATTAGTAGGTGTTCTGTGGGACCCTGTGGCACAGTCTCCTTGATCATCTGAGCTGGCTGCTTTAGGAATGTCTCTTGTGTGGGTTATGTGAGCCCCCGATTGTAATTGATTCTTGATTGCTATTTGCCCAGTCATTCATGGGGTTGACCTCAGGCTGGCTGACTGTGAGGGTCAACCCGACCATAGTGTACAAGCTGCTGTACAGGTCCTGACCACAAAAAGCCTAATTCATTTCAGCAGGGTCTGGACCCTGCTGAGATCTCTCTTTGGATATGCTGATTTTGAAGCTAATTGGATCCTGCTCTGATGTCTGAAGCTCAGGCACTGGGTGTGTTCTAGGGCCTCTTGGGAAGGAGTATAATGCAGGTTTATATCACACAATGCTTGTGACTGGCTCTGTGTATCCTGTTTGGAACTTCAAATTAATCCACAGTTTGTGGTTGCCTCTCCTGGGCCTGGGTGTGCATGGGAAGTACCAAGTTGAGCAAAAAGGCTGGCTTCCACCAGCACAAAGCCTGGGGTCAGGTCAGTAAAGGGCCCAAAGAACCCTGAGATTCACATCTGTGTGCTTCCATCTGCCGCTGTCTGCCAACTGTCTGTTAGGCTCAGTCACTGAAAGATCCTCTGGCAGTATTCGAGTTGCAAGAGGTATGTTCTCAGTGAGTCACCAGACAGGGGCAAGTGGTGTTCACCAGACTGATACATTTTCTTTGGTGTCAGTGCTGGTTCTGAGGCCACTCAGCAAAAGTACCAAGGTATACCAAATCTAGTTACTATCCATTGGGTACCAGCAGACCTCTGTCATAGGATGGGGTCTCAGGGAATTGTCAGGGTGTGGTCTGCAGAGTTTATCAGGTCCATACAGACCAAGATTTCACCATGTAGGGGGCTTTCCACTGGTCATGTGTATGAGGAAAAATGGCTCCAGTTCTAGGGCTACCCAACAGTCTTTCCTGGATTCTGCCTGGATCTCCTGGAGAGCCTGTGCTTGGTAAGGTGGAACTACCAAGTATCTGGAGTTTGGGGCTAGTGGCTTCATGAGGAAGAGGTGCTAGTCAGGCTCACAGAAAGGTAGGAGTAATGGCCCCCACCCCAGAGCCACACCCCTCAGTCACTGACACTCCTTGAGTGTGCCCAGAACTCTACACCCTGGGCCCAGGCAGCTTGCTTTTCCACAGGATGTGAGCTCCCCAGCATGAGGCAACAGGGAGCCTGGAGAGTGGAGCTGTTGCATTCCTTCAGGTTGATACAGTAAGGAGGGGAGTGTTCCACCCAAGAAAAATGGTGTCTGTAGTGTGGGAGGCTGACAGCACAGGGAACCTGGTGGCTGTTTCTTAAACTCTGTCCCTGAGGCAACAAACTTCAGTTGCTCCTCACAGGATTCTAGTCTGTTCTATCCTCCCTCCAATGAAGCCCAGTATGAATGGCTGCAAATGAGATTTTGTGCATTGGCCCTTTAAGGGGGGTGCCTAGGATTCTAGCTGACTCCTCTCTCCCTGGCAGATAAAATCCTTGCTGCTTTTCACAGTCATATGTTCCGTGGGTACCTCTTCCTGGCTCTGGTGCTCTGGGCTGGGTCATCCAGCTTGGGGTTAAGACTTCATGCTTCTCAGGTGGCACCTTTGCACTGTTATCCCTCTGGGATCTCAGCTGTCTCTTGTGGAATCAGGGCCATCCCTTTTTTCTATCTCTGCCCTTCCTTCCAGTCTCATGTGGCTTCTTCTGTAAATCCTTGGTTAAATGACATCTTTTCATCTAGTCTTTGGTTGGTTACTCAGGTTGATTGTTGTGGGGGGACTCTGCCTGCAGCCCCCCCTCCCACCAATGAGAATAAGTCTACCAAGACATGATCTGCTTGGGGAGGAAAGGTGCCCAATCTCTCAAAGGAGAAGGGCCAGGACCCTGTTCCTCAATGGGCTTTTATTGGGTTCATTTGCACAGGATTACAGATAAAGCTCATTAATCATTGTCAGGCAGTAAGGATCAAACAATAGATAACAAGGAATTCTGAGGGCCTATTCTGAGTCAGGGTCAGCTAGCTAAAGAGCTGTAAAGCTTTGAGGAACAAACTCATTTCTTTCTTGGACCCTTATCATTTGATTGAGAACATTCTAAACAAAGCAGGTTTCACAGGATTTTACATGTTCTTTCTTAGGCCTGATTGCCCGGGGAACCCGCCCTTTCCAGCACAGGGCTACACCACCCTCTGTCATTGTTTAAGGCTTAGGTGGAGCAAGGGAAGTGAGGCAGCCAAGAGATTAGGAGACTTCTCCCAGACAGAATGAGGACTCAGGCTGTGTCAAAGCTGAAGGGCGAGGGTCCTTTGCCCCCTTTTGCTGTACCCCCCAAAGTCCTTCCTTGGGGGCCTCCCCTGTGATCCTACCTGTCTTAGGTCATTCCCCCCTTGGGAAATCTTACCCATCATTGGCTAACCAACCAAGCATTGGGGGCCAGTTATGGAAAGAGGAGCAGAAGCAGTGCTCCTGTTAGTGAGATAAGCTTTTGTCTCCTTAGTGGCTTACAGTCCAAGGTCACTCCCTCAGCCTTAGCCTTGGCGGGGGCTACAGCCTCTGAAACCAGGCAGGGTGGTTCCCAACAGATTGTTCTCTATTTTACCTGTAATTCCAGTTTGGTCCTGGGAGGAGGTGAGTGTAACTTCCACCTACTCTGTCATCATCTTGGATCCAGTCCATTACAGACTTTTAAATTCATCTATAACTTAATGAGCATATATATTCTACCATAGCACTGTAAATTCCTCTAACAATTTTGTCATTGCTATTGTAATCATTTCTATTTATTGTTATTAGCAATCACTTAGTGTATGTTTATGATGTACCAGGCAGTGTGTTAGTTGTTCTCATATAACCCATGTAGTTATTAATAATAACTGTACGAGGTCCATATTATTTTTTCCATGTTAAGAAATTAAGACACAGAGATGGAAGAGACCCACCCAAATTACATAGCTAATTGTTGAAATTCAATATCAGAATTTGAACCCAAGCTCATATGCTTCCTAATCCATATTTTGATTGCTGTATTCTACTCTCTCACAATTTCACACATTGCCCCCCCAGCACCGCCCACTAAGATGTAAGCTCCTTAAGAGCAAGGATCACATCTTACTCTACCTGTGGTACCCAGACTCACAGGGAGGATTTGGTAAATATTGAAATAAACTGAACTTAGGTTTGAAATTTGATTTATAACTTAAGGGACAGTAACAATACAACACTTTACAAAACTGTTTCTTCACAAGTAATTTTCAGTTGTAGCGGATTTTTTCTTGCTCTAAACTGGTTAAGAACTTATTTTGTTGCCCTATAGAAAAATGGACAAAAGACATGAACAGATAAATTATAATAACAAAAAAGATAAAATAATGCAGCATATGAAAAGATGGTCAGCTTTTCTAGTAGTAAAATAAATATAAATTAAAACTACAATGAGATATAATTTTATAATTATATTGACAAAAAACAAAAACTATGGTAACAACACTATTGATGAGATGGTAAGGTAAGAGCATACTCATATATTTTTGGTAGAAATGCAGAATGATAAAGCTGTCTGGAAATAAATTTTTCATAAACTAGCAAATTCTTTATTTACCCTTTTACTCATAAATCCAGCTTTTAAGAATTTACTGTAGGAGCCTCTTAACTTCAATTTTACCCTTTATTACCTGCTCTGTAATAACACAGTGGACTTAGAGCATTTCTCCAGAACAGAGGACATGAGAGCTAACACAATTTAGCTTTGTTGATGAAGGGTGAAGGAGGAACACTGCAGGAGGAAGGGGCTCTTGTGTTTCTATGGTGTTTCGATGTGCTTTACTTGCTCCCTGCTATAGACTCCATTAATGGTGTGCACTGGGGATGCAGAGGGTGGGAGAGGAGGTGATGGAACCAAGTGGTGTCCAAGTGCCTGGCCCCTTTGTGAGCTCCCAGCCCCAGCCTAAGCCCCATGACCAGCTTGCAGTAGACCTCCTAGTAGGGATACCAAACATTCCTGGTGGGGCCCTGACCAGCTCTGTGCCTATGTATCAGAGGGTTGTTTACTGCTTGCTTGGCAACTGTGGAAATCTTTGACCTATGAAATCCAGCAAATTCTCTGCCATCTAGTAGGCTGCAACCATACCTTCTCCAACTAGGTTTTAACCTCACTGGAAGAGTTTCCCCTTCCAATTCTGTCCTTTCCTGGGTTCTCTCTCTTAGCCTTAAAACATTCTTTAAAGCAGTAGTAGACAAACAATAGCCTGCTGGCCAAATCCAGCTCACCAACTGTTTTGTAGATAAAATTTTATTGGCACATAGCCATGGCCATTTACTTAGGTATTGTCTGTAGTGTGTTGAATGATTGTGACAAAGACAGCACAGCCTACAAAGCCCAAAATATTTACTATCTGTCTCTCTATAGAAAAAGTTTGCCAACTCTTTTGGAATTCTATTTACATCCTTATGCTATTCTCTTACCATAGCTAAATAATTTTAATGTTAAACTTCTATTTAAATTATCATGTGGTTTCTGTCTCCTAATTGAGAGTTCTTATAACAACACAAAAATGCTTTTGACACAAGATTATTTATTAGAGCAATTTTTTTGTAATGGCAAAATAAAATAAACAACCTACCTACCTTAACATGGAGATTGGTTTAATAAACTATGATATCCATACAATGGAGGGCTCAGTAGCTATCAAAACAAGTTAGGAGATCTCTGTGAACTGTTTGGGGTGACTTTCAGGATATGATTATTGAATGAAAAAAAGAACAAAAGAGTATATATTGTATGTCATATGAGTAAGAAAGCTTATTTATAAAAATAAATATATATATGTATATAAAACGATAAGCCAGAAACTAATAACATAGGTTACCTAGAAATGGTGGATTGGAATAGAATGAATAGGGGAGGAATCAACACTTCTCTGCATAGTTTTGTTTTTAAAACATTGTTAATATTTTTACACATTCAAAAATGAGATTAAATCAACAAACATTAGAAAAAAGAAAATTGCATAATGATAGAAACCAAGGTAGCATATTTCAAATTAATAGCATATCCACATGAAAGAAAAAGAAAAGAATTAATTCAAGTAATAGTTGGACCAATACTGGATCTAAATACCATCAGTCAAAAAAAGCTGCAAAACAGAAATCTTAAAATCTCCTTAGTAGATTTTTTTGCAGACTATAGTTATAATTGTTTTGAAACAATAATGATGGGTTGTAGAATTAAGCAAATAATAAAATTGCTAGGAGACAGGATTCTCACTATGGGAGAAGACAGATACAAATAAGAAATGGGAGGAGACTAAAAAGAATACTGAGGTATTTGTTGCACTGGACTTAGGGAGAGTAATCTGGGTAGACAGGTATATAAAAGACAGACAGAAAGTCAGCAGCAATAATACCCCAACAATGAGCAACCTAGTGCTCAGATCTCAATTTTTAAATATCACTGTACAAAAAATAACCAGGGATCCTTGGAAAAATGACTCAACCTAGGATTGAAAAAGGTAAGGTATAAGATGAGCCTGGATCATCATATTGTGCCAAAAAATAAGGGCATGCTTAAAAAATTATGGGAACATTTCAAAAGGACATGGAAACTGGCTTAGAGGGGCTTTTACTGCTCAGACTCATCAGTGGTGCTCATTGTGTGCATGAGCACCAAATAAACAATGATGTCAATAGGTTATATTACCTTTCAGTACGCAAATGATCCAACGATAAACTTAAAAACAAGAGCTAAAACTGTAAAACTTCTAAAAGAAAACATTGAAGAAACTATGTGATTTGAAATAGATGAAGATTCTTCACATAGAAGAAAAAATGACAACTATACGTGATGTTTGGATTGGGAAAAATGCTATAAAAGATGTCATTGGACAATTGACAAATTTTAATATAAACTATGAATTATATTGTATAATATGTCACTATACTGTATTTAATATAAAGTGGTAATATTGTATTATCACTGTTAAATTTTCTGAATTTGTAATTTTTACTCCAAAAAAGAATGTCTTTGCTATTAAGAGAAACACATATGAACTTAAGAGGTAAAGGATTATGAAGTCTGCAATTTACTTTCAACTGTTTCTACCAAAATACTGCTGCTGCTACTACTACCACTAATAACAATAATAACAATAAAATGAATGTGGCAAATGTTAACTGGTCAATCGAAATATGTGGTATCTGTGGTTCCTCTTCATTGGCTGCTGGCCACTTTGTGTAGTTGCTAAGTTACATTACTAGTCAGAGACCCTTGAGAGGATCCAAGATGGAGGAGAAGTGGAAGCTACAGTAACCTCCTCCAAGGACCAATCTGGAATTACAACTAAATTGTAGAGAAATCAACCTGAATAGCCAACTGGATGCTAGCTGGAGAGAAGCCTTATAACCAAAGGCAGACAAAAGAAACCATTTCACCACAATGAGGCTGGCAGGGAGTGCAGAGAAGGCATGCAAGGGCTGGCTGGGCTCCCTTGAGCAGCAGCTGAAGTTACAGAGGAATATTTCAGTGGCCAGGGTAGTCCCCCTAAGAAATGTGGGGTCTAAACCCCAAGATGGGCTTCCCAGCCTGTAGCACCAGAGCCATAAAGGAATCCAGATGACATCCAGCTGTGGAAAGCAGCAGGGTTTCTACCTGTCAAGAAGACATGGCTGGAGACTCAGAGAGCCTCTTAAAGGGCCAATGCACAAAAATTCATTTGCAGCCACTTACCCTGGGCTCTGGTGAAGAAAGGGCAGAGTGGACTAGAGACTCTTGAGGAGAGTCTGAGGGGTTGGTGGTTCTGGGGAAAGAATGGAAGGAACAGTCACCAAGATCCCTGTGTTAAGTTATTCGGCATCAACCATCTTTCTCAGGCAGAGCACTCATCCCCAAGTGGCATCAGCTTGAAGGGAAGCAATAACCCCACCCACAGGAATTACTCTGCCCCACCATGTGATACTTCAGCCAGGCAGCTGATTACAGCTTGAGGCTATATCACAGATCAGTTTAACAACGAAGATGGGAATTGCAAAGAAGCAGAAGAATACAAGATGGAAAAACAAAGAAACAGACCATAAATGAAAGAACAAGAGAATTCTCCAGAATAAGGACTATGTGAAATGAAGGCAAGCAATGTATCAGATAAAGTTTAGAGTAATGATTATAACAATACTCAACAGCTTGAAAAAAGACATAGAAACCATAAAAAAAGACCAGTCAGAAATAAAGAATGCAATAGCTGAAATAAATAATACACTGGAAGGAATAAACAGTAGGTTAGATAAGAATGAGTATGGAATCAGACAAGGTGAAAGAAAACACCCAGGCAGAGCAGCAAAAAGAAAAAAAGAATTTTAAAAAATGAGGAGAGCTTTAGAAATATTTTAGACAACATGAAGCGTAACAACAGCCACATCATGGAAATACCAGAAGAAGAAGAGAGTGAGCAAGGGATCAAGAACCTATCTGAAGAAATAATGACTAAAAAGTTTCCTAATCTGGTCAAGGAAAAAGACAAAAAGTCCAGGAAGCTCAGAATCCCAAACAATTTGGACCCAAAGAGGCCTACACCAAGACACATCATAATGAAAATGACAAGGCTTAAGGGCAAGGAGAGAATCCTAAAAGCTGCAAGAGAAAAGCAGGTAGTTGCATACAAAAGAGCACAAATTAGCCTGTCATCTGATTTCTCAACAAAAACATTTCAGACCAGAAGGGGGTGGCATGAAATATTCAAGGTGATGAAAAGCAAGGACTTACAACCAAGGCTATTTTACCCAACAAGGCTATTATTTAAAACTGAAGGAGAAATAATTAGCTTCCCAGATGAGGAAAAGCTAAAGGAATTTGTTACCAAATGAGTACTGCAATAAATATTAAAGGGCTTGCTAGAAGAAGAAGGTGAAGGAGGAGGAGGAGGAGGGAGAAAAGGAGAAGAAGAAGAAAGAAGAAGGAAGAAGAAGAAGAAGGAGGAGAAGAAGAAGAAGAAGGCCTAACAATAAAATGGCACTAAATACCTATCTATCAAGAATCCCCTTAAATGTAAATGGTTTAAATGCTCCAATCAAAAGGCATAGGGCAGCTGAATGGATAAGAAAACAAGACCCATATATATGCTGCCTCTAAGAGACCCATCTCAGATTGAAAGATACCCACAGACTAAAAAAATAAAGGGAAGGAAGAAGGTATTTCATTGCAAATGGAAAGAAAAAAAAAGGCTGGGCTTAATAGTACTTATATCCAAAAACACAGGCTTTAAAACCAAGACTATCATAAGAGACAAAGAAGGATACTGCATAATGATAAAGGGAACAATCCAACAAGAGGATATAACCCTAGTAAACATGTACACACCCAACATAGGGGTACCTAAATATGTGAAGAAAATCTTAATGGGCATAAAGAGAGAGATCAAAAGAAATACAGTCATAGTTGGGGAATTTTAAACACCCCATTGATAGATCTTCCAGATACAAAATCAATGAGACAGCAACCTTAAGTGACATACTAGATTAAATGGATTTAATTGATATCTTCAGAGCATTTTATACCAAAAGAGCACAATATACATACTTTTCAAGTGCACATGGAACATTTTCTAGGATAAACCATGTTAGGACACAAAACATATCTCAATAAATTTAAAAACATTGAAATCATATCAAGCATCTTCTCTGACCACAATGTCATGAAACTAGAAATCAGTAACAAGAAGAACACTGAAAAACACACAAAGACATGGAAGCTAAATAACATATTATTAAACAACAAATGGGTCAGCAATGAGATCAATGAAGAAATCAAAAGATACCTTGAAACAAATGAAAATGACACAACAATCCAAAATCTTTGGGACACTGGGAAAGCAATTCTGAGAGAGAAATTCATAGCATTACAGGCCCTATTTCAAAAAAACAAGAAAATGCTCAAATAATCCATCTGACTTCATACTTAAAGGAACTTGAAAAAGAACAACAAACAAAGCCCAAAGTGAGTACAGGAAGGAAATAATAAAGATGAGAACAGAAATAAATGAAATAAAATCTTTAAAAAAATACAAAAGATCAGTGAATCCAAGAGTTGTTTCTTTGAAAAGATAAACAGGATTGACAAATCTTTAATCAGACTCATCAAGAAAAAAAAGGAGAGAGTACCCAAATTCATAAAATCAAAAATGAAAGACGTATACATATGATCTCACCATTAACAGGAACCTAATCAACAAAACTAACAAGTAAGCAAAGTATAGCCAAAGACAGTGAAATTGAGAACAGGCTGACAGGGATCAGAAGGGAGAGGGGAAGGGATAAAGGGGGAAAAGTGTGAAGGGTTTATAGGAACAATTATAAAGGACACATGGACAACAACAATGGGGGGATGGAAATGGGGGAGGGAGGTGGGGAGGGCTAGGGTGGTGGGGAAGGATGGGGGAAAGACAGAAAACTGTACTTGAAAAACAATAAAAATTATAAAAAATAATTAAAAAACAAAAAAATGAAAGAGAAGAAATATCTACTAACACCAAAGAAACACAAAGGACTATAAGAAAATATTATGAACAACTATGTGCCACAGAATGGACAACCTGGATAAAATGGATAAATTCCTAGAAATATACAATCTTCCAAAACCAAACAAGGAAAAATCAGAGAATCTGAATAGACAGATTACACCTAATGAAATTGAAGCAGTAATCAAAAAACTCCGAACAAACTAAATTGTTGGACTAGACAGCTTCATAATAGAATTTTACCAAACATTCAAGGAAGTACTAACACCTATCCTTCTCAAACTATTTCATAAAATGCAAGAGGAGGGAAGGCTCTCAACCTCATTTTACGAGGCCAGTGTTATCCTAATTCCAAAACCAGATCAAAACACTATGAAGAAAGAAAATTATAAGCCAATATTCCTGATGAATATAGACACTAAAATCCTCAACAAAATATTAGCAAACTGAATACAACAGTGCATCAAAAACGTCATGCACCATGATCAAATAGGATTCATTCTGGGGATGCAAAGTTGGTAAAACATTCACAAATCAATAGATGTGAGGCACCAAATAAATAAAAGTAAGGATAAAAACCATGTGATCATATCAATAGATGCAGGAAAAGCATTTTATAGAATCTAGCACCCATTTCTGATAAAAACTCTCAGCAAAGTGGGATTGGAGGGAACATACCTAAACATTATAAAGGCCATATATGACAAACCCACTGCCAGCATCATATCAATGGGCAAAAACTACAAGTGTTTCCCCTAAGACAGCAATGAAACAGGTAATGTATTGAGAACAGGTAACAATGCTTAAACCAAGAATCGTTCTAAGTGCTTAGCCCTTAGAAAACTGCATAGTATAAAATAAACCCTCAAATGTCAGCTAATTTTATCATCTCATTTAATAGCAGACTTCCTAACACATATTAAGTATTTAATAAATGAGGGATGAATCACATGTTCGAGGCAGATGGTCTTCTCATCTCTTTGATTAGCCTCTATGGCTTCCCATTATCCTTGTTTTTTGTTCAGTGTTAATATGGTGTTTTGGACTTTGTATATTCTGTGGGTACCAACTTAGCATGACACATTTCAGCCATTTGAGAACTTCAATATTTTTATTGTTATTGTTGTACAAGGGGTACCTGAGTAAATATGGGTGAGTATCCAGGAATGTCTGGCCTGCTTGCTAATTGCTCCCATCCCCTATGCTGTCATTCCCAAGGAAGCTTGGGCAAACTATAAAAATGGGAGGGGAGAATTAACAAGCTCTTTGCTAGTATGTGTGGGCATCAGCTAGGGTTCCTCAGATAATCAGAAGCCTTAAGAGTGCTGTCTTATAAGTGATTTACTATAGGGACTTGACCTGACACCACAGGGGAAGCTGGGTAACTGCCCATGTGAGCTGCTGGCTCTGCTTCAGGTGCTGGCCCACCTGCAGGGCAGGTCCTTGGATGGACAGCAGGGACAAGCTGCCACCCAGGTCATTTTCCAAGGCCTCCAGACCTCCCACTTTGATAATAGAGGCCCTGTAGGAAAAGTTGATGCCTGTCACAGAGCTGAACCACCCCCTGACTCAGGCAGGAGTCAGAGAAGCTGAGGGAATGTGGGGAGGCAGCTAGAGGAGCCATGGGCCTGACAAGGAAGTTTCAGGGTCTCCTGGAGTTTCTGATCACTTGTTAAGAAAAACAGAGAGGAAAGGAGAGGACATATAGTGGTCTGGATAGGCTGGACTGAGCTGTGGCAACAACCCCAAACCTCAGTGGACTAAAACTAGATTTCGATCTTATTCACTGTACTGGTCCTTCACAGGATGGTGGTAAGGGCTCTGCTCCTCAAGGCATCTTAGGGTCTGCCTGATGGAGCAGCCGCCATCTCAGGGATGCGGGTGTGGTGGATGGTTTGGGTGATTGCCCCTGTGTGATCCCGCCCCCTACCACCACCAGCACTGTGTCCTCCTGTTGTGCAGTTCACCCACCGCAAAAGGAAGAAAGGGAGCCCTGAAGTGACTCGCATCTGCAATTAAATTAAAGGGATGCTTGTTACTTCTCACCAGAATACATTGGCCCCAACTGGTTAGATGACAACACCCAGTCACAGAGAGCCACAAAGCAATGCCCTATTTGGTAAGCAGAGAGCCAAGAATATTCAGAGAACCATGTACTCCCATGGAGTTATTGAGGGATGTGGAATTCTGTTCCATTAGGCACTTTGGGGAATGAATTACAGTGACCAAAAGTATTCTAGAGTTTTTCCCAATGTCTCATTCTATACAATATATATCTGTGCCTAAAGCACTGGTTCTTTAGGACAACCTCCTATTCCAAAGCCTTCATTTTTTCCTCAGAATATGATACAAACTCCTTTCATTGTGGTGATCAGATGCTACTCTAATTGTGCCCATGGGAGTATTCAGGCATGTCAGGTCATGCTAGGGGGACAGGTGGCACAGACCTTCCTAGGGACTACAAGAAGAAATTAAGGGACCCCAGTGGATATAAGACAGGGGAAAAAGACAATGCATGTGACCTTGGTCCAACACCTATGTCTGCATAAAGCACTGTGCCTGTTACTGAGAAGGGATCATACTGGATTCCTGACTGCAATAATCAAAAAGAGTTATTTTTACAAAAAAATGTCTGGTAGCTCAAGGCAGCCTTGTTCTGGGATGTGGGTAATACAAAGGGTAGGGACAGGGATTGCCTCTTCCTCAGGCGGGAGCCCAGCCCAGCATCTCTTCACTGCCCTGTTGTCAGGGTCAGTGGTAGTTCAGGCTTGGGCACAGCCGAACAGCTTTGGCACAGTGTGTTTGGGGCAGATGTGGGTGGGAAATGGAACTGGGCGTTTTGATAGCACAGGAAGCGCAGTGCCTTGTCAGTGGTGGTAGATGTCAGAGGCGAAGGCTGTGCACAGGTCCATGGAGACATGGTGCAGGTGAAGAGGAAAATGAGCATGTCATAGGCAGCCAGAGAACTGGGTTTCTGGGTGCATAGTGGGCCACTCTGAGAATATCCAGAAGTGAAATATTCTTCTGTTCAACAGCTACTGGATGCATACTACTTAGGCAGTAAACAAAATGGACAAAGTCCCTGACATCATGGAACTTACGTTCCAATGGGAGAGACTGGCAAGACAACAATTTAACATATACATAAATAATTGCAAAGAGTGGTAAGTACTACAAGACAATAAACATACACACACACTATTTTACTTTTTATAATACCTTTAATGTATAAGGTGGGATACTTGGCATTTCTTTGATTATGGCTCAGAGTAGAATTACATTATTATGGTCCTAATTTTACCACTAGGCTATTGAAGCTGGGAGAACTTCAAGGCCATCTGTGATATCACAACTTTCATAGATACCACAGGCCTTGGCCATGAAGGTTGGCAGGTCTTCAGTTGATGAGGAAAAAGATGTAGGCTGAGGGTGAGAAGGGGCCAGGGGGCTAATGCTGTTGTCACTAAGGTGGGGATACAGAAGTTACCACTGTAGTGGCTAAAGGGACATTTGAAACCTTGCCCTAGTCTAGGCAACTACTGGTATCCAAAGGTCCACTCAGGTGGATAATACCAGGAATTTCTGGTCACAGGTGCTCTCTATGACAAGTGGTGGAAGGTCTTGGTTCTAATACGGTTCATCCTGGGAGGAGGAGGATCATGTTGATAGCAGATGCCCACATAAGAGTCTGGTAACCTGGTGTGTGGGCAAGGGCTGGGAAGGTTGTCAGTGACCCATTCATTTGGTGCACGTTCATTAGGATTCTACTATGTGACATGCTGTGTGCTCCATGTCAGGAATACAGTGATAAACTCTCAAAGACCTTTCCCTTATGAAGTTTATATTTTACTAGGTTCAGCCCAGAGAGCTGTGCATTCCAGTCCTAGATGAGAAGTACAGCACAAACTACCAACCAGGTCTGGTGGTAGAGACTGATCCCATATCCTGGGTGGTATCTGCATTTTTATGGGCCCATAGAGAGATGCTGAAAACTTTGTTCAGGTAAAGGATTGAGACAGAAGGCGAGGATGGCATAGTCCTAACACCATCTGAACTGATTTTTATTAACTCAGAGCAAGAATGAGGATGTAGTCTGCAGAGAAGCTGAAAGGCAAGCTGTCCATGCTGAACAGGGTTGGAGCAGCCAGTGTCCTCCCAGAGTCCCTGAATGTTAATGCAGCTCTGCCACCACCCATGTAGACAGCAGCCAATGAAAAGGGATCACAAACAGTCCTTTTGCTGTAGCTTCTTCCCTTACTCTCCTACCAGTCCCCGCACCCCCACAAATCCATCACGGGAATGTCCCTTAGACTACATGACTAAATTCTGCTTTTTCTGTTTTTAACCCCTGGCTCCTTGTTAGATTTAATGTGTACTTATTCCCATACTCTTTAGGCTTTTGATCATTTGTGATAAAATTCCTACCCTGAAAATATTCTTGGCTCTGGGCCTTCATGTCCATCCAGCTGGCCTGCATCCTAGTCAAACCCACATCAGCAACCTTTAAGAGTCTCCTGATTATTTTGTCATGAACCCATGGTTCCAGGGCAAGCCTGTTGCTATGGCAATGTGGACGATCTATCAGGCACACGCTGTCACTCTGCTTTGGGAATCTGAGGGCTCTGGGAGAGGAACACCAGCCTCCCAAGGGAGATAACAACCCTTGTGGGCCAATTACCAGAGGAAAGGGCAAAATGCCTCCCTCACTCTGCCCCAGCAGGCCCTGTGGCCTGCAGCACCTCCCCGTCCCCTGCTTCTGTTCCTGCCCCTGGGGAGATTTGGAGGGAATCCAGAGAAATTGCCAGGTTTCATTATGCAGCTTTGAACCTGCATCTTGATTCTCCAGAGAAGTCAAAAGGATGACATTTCTCTCTTCTTGCCTAACTGAGGATGTAGAAAGATGATGACCCCGCTCATGCAACCTGGTAATCCCTCTGGGCAGGTAACACAGGTTTCTGTCTGCAAAGAGACTTGGAGATCAAATCCACCACGCCTCTCAGTTCTGTTTTCGCTGGTGAAGGTCCAAAGTGTAACCTCTACCTCCATACCCATTGGGTCATTTGATCCACTTCCACAATCATTCTCGTGAAGCTTTGTGCATCCTTCTGCCTCAGCCTCCCACCCCTCCTCTCCTCCCTATTCATTTTCACCCTGGCCCTTGAATCCTTGAATCTTATAACTAGCAAACTGCCTTACCTGCTCAGTTCCTTCTATAGTACTCCCTTACCTCCTGCCTCCTATCTTGTTGAAGGTGGCTCTCCCTGAGGGCACTTCTTCTTTTGCAGCTCTCTCAGGTGGTAACTATTGTTTCATATCCCTTGTATTTCAAAACAGCAAGATGGGTTGATACTTCTATGAGGAATATAATTAACTACAAAAAATAGAAAAGCCAGCAAACACTTAATAAAGTAGAGTTGATTTCATATTATCAGAAATCTGGATACAGATGGCTGCTGGTACTGGTTTAATGGTCACTCACAATGAGGGACTCACCTCTCTGTGATTATCTTTGACTTTTCCTCATGTTTATAACTTGATCACTGCATGTTTGACTTTTCCTCATGTTTATAACTTGATAACTTGGTCACTGCAGCTCAGCCATCATGTCTGCATTCCAGGCAAGAAAGGGTAATGCCTGCATCAGAAAAGCAAAAACATTCTCAGATTCTCTGGTAAAGTTAAGCTGATGTCTGATCGGCTAGAGGTGTGCCACATGGCCACTCCTTAATGAAAGGGAATCTAAGAAGGTAGGTGTACTTAGCCAGCATATTGCACATCAGAAAATAGAATTTTGTTAGAAAGAAAGGAAAGGGAAGTACTTACCTGGCAGGGGAGATACCATGATCATGAAGGTGGTTTTCCCAGGGTGAGGCTTATCCGGATGTCCTGACACCTGTGATTTCCCCAAATGTGGGAAACTTGACTGCATAATTTGTGGTAGTGGGGGACTGCATTTGCATTCTCCACTAAAAAAAAAAAAAAGGAAAGAGATAAAGATATCAGGCAGAGAACAAGCAATGTCTGCCATAGTGTCTCCCTTACTCTCCCACTTATATTTCCACTGTTTTGTTTAAGATCCTGCTTCTTTGCATTCATGCCATCTAGCTATTCTGCTCTATCTCTTCCATTATGTACATTGGCAAATGGCAAAAAGCTCACTGTTTCATAGGACAAGCCAGTTGCTTGCCCACTATACCCAAGCCTTGATCGGTCTGGGTGACAGCCAGGTGGGTTGCCTGTCCAGCACCATGGCCACTCAGGTGCTCACCTTCCTTTCATCTTCAGTGATATTTCTCACCACTTCAGTCATCCACTCCCATAGACACTCCCTGAGTATTGTCACTACCTGTAATGCTACTCCTCCAGGTATTAGTAATACAATACCTGCACTAATACAAGCACTCCTCTGCTTGACTGTGACCTTCCCTTCTTCCAGGGGAAGGAATGCAAAAAGAAGGACCATTGTCACAGCCTGTCCTCTGCTATGTCCTAATCCATCAACCTTTCCCTTTCTATCTAGCATAGATTTCATGAGCAGTATTTCTCTACTCCCATCTCTCTTAGACTCTCTTGTGCCTCTGTTACCTCCATTTGCCTAAGTTCTATACCAGGATGAACCCAATGGTCTGTTTCACTGTGCCTGTATCCAAGCAGCTGATTATTACCTAATGAGTCAGACTGATTCCATTATAAGTTCAAGGTCATTAACTTCCAACAGGTCCTCACTATACAAAACACTACAGTTCTGTTTTTCATTTTCCCATTTCCCACAGTGACTGTGGAAATCTTTCTCCTTTTTCCAAGCCTACAATCTCTCTTCTTAGACTGTTAAATAAAAAGTAGGATCTTTCACATAGGAACACTCTTAACCTCCTGAGTATTTCTGCACTTATCCTGTGGGTCCTTGTCCCCTGTTCTAGTAGCAGAACTTTCCCATCTCCCATCTCCCCCTAAAGAGAATCCCTTTCTGCCCTCCAGGAAGCTCACTCTATCTACTATTTTTTCCCTAGTTGAATATTCAATCTTTTCTTCTTACCCAAATCTTTCAGATTTTATTTATACATTTCACATTTTCTCTCATTAAAAAAAAAATCACAATCCACTTTCAGTTATTACCTGATCTCTCTTCGCACCTACACGGGTCAAATTCTGGAGAGAGCTGTCTATGGTTTTCTTGACTTCTGTATACCCGAACCTCAGTCCACGCCATTCTGCCTTTCAGTCTTACCATCAGCTCCCGCTGGAATTGTGGGTTACTCTCATACTAAAACCAGGATTTCAGTATTTCACTTACTTGACCATTCTCTACTTCTTTGAAACACTGTCTTCTGACTTACATGATTCCACTTTCTCCTGGCTTTCTTTCCACCTCTCCAGCTGTTCCTTTTCTGTGTCCTTTGCAAACTCATTCCTCTCTAATTGGCCAGTAACTTATGGAGATCCTCAAGACTCATGTCAGTAATCTTTCCTTCTTCGCTTCATACTGTCTTCCTGAGTGCCCATGATCTCAACTTTGTAACTTCAGTCTAGACTTCTCTGAGCTCCATAACTTCTAATTTTCTTTCAACTTAACATATTTCCTTATATAAAATACTTGACTCTATAAAAGTCAAATGTATTAATGTATTAATTATCTATTGCTGAGTAACAAAGCAAAACTTAGCATTTGAAACCACAAACATTTATTATCTCATAGTTTCTGTGGGCCAGGAGTCCAGGTGTGGTGGAGCAAGAGCCCCTGGCTCAGTTTCTCAGGAGGCTGCAAACAAGGTGTTGGCCAGGGCTGCGGCCATCTGAGGGCTCCAGTGGGGGAGGACCACTGCCAAGCCCACTCAGGTAGCTATTGGTGGGTGTCAGCTCTGCAAGGTTGTTGCCGGGAGACATCAGTTTCTTACCCACAGGGCCTCTTCACACGGCTACTTTCACTGAGGCTTGCTCCCCCAGAGCGAGGGGAGGATTCAGAGAGCCTGGGGGTTGGGAGAGGAAGATGAAAAGCAAAGGCAAAAATTTCTTTATAACCTAATCTCAGAAGTAACATTTCATTATTTTTGTTTTATTCTATGCATTAAAAGCAAGACATAAACTCACGCAAGGGGAAGGGACTATAAAAGGATATGAATACTGAGAGTTAGGAATCATTCAGAGTCATTTGAGAGGCTGCCTACAACATCATCTCACATCATTACATCCAAAATTAAACTTTTGCTCTACCGACCCCACCACCCCATCCCAGAAACTTGGTTCCCCTTCTGGTTTCTCTTTCTCAGTGACTGACACCACCACAGCTCCTCTTCTGCAACCCAGAAACCTGGGAGTTATTCTGAACTATCTTGTCAATCTCATCCCCCCATATCTGATCATAACTAAATTCTGCCCGTTTATTTCTCAAATATCACTTATATCTGCTCACTTATCTCCACCACTACTTCCACTATCAGTCTAATAGAAGCAAGCATCATTTCCTGCTTAGACTTGCTATTGCCTACTAACGAGTCCTCTCTCATCAACTCTGACCACTTCCCCCCAATACACATTCTGTGTTGCAAAGTGATCCTTTCACCATATAAATCTGATTGTTACATTCTTCTGCTTAAAACCATTAAATGGTTTCTCATTCCCAATTGGATAAAGACTCCTCAATAACCTATACTGTTCTACATGGTCTGGTCCCTCTCTACCTTCCAGCCTCACCTCACACCTGGCTCCTTTTCACTCCTCTCTCCAGGTATGCTGGCTTTCTTTCAGTACTACTAGCCACAGGGTCTTTGCATAGGCTGTTTCTGCTTAGAACATTCTTTCTTCCTTTTTGCCTAATTTTTGTTTATTTTTTAGATCTTAGTCCCAGCATTGCTTCTACAAGGAATCCCCTTTCTAGAACCTCAGAGATTCATGCCCTTCTTTTTGAAGCCCTTGTCACAGTTGCAATTTTATACTAGTTTGTGTGATTGATTGTCTCTTCTATGTTCTGGAAGTTCCATCAACTGAGTTATAGCACTGCTGTAACCCCAGCGTTTAAAGTGCCTCGTACTTAATAGATGCTCAGTAAACATCTGTTAAGCAAATGGAATTTCTTGACCATAACTCTTGCCAAATGGATGCAGGTCTACTGCTTGGCCTGGTGGGAATCATTGGGCCAGTGTGTGGTTAAATTTTGCCTGCTTGCTCAGAATCCTAGAGTGCTCTGGACTCCAGATCCAGATCCAGAGAGGTCTCACTACATATTTAAGAGATGAACTGCCTAAGACCACTGATCTCCGCATCCAAGTATACTTAATTGACCTTTGTATCCAATTAAAGTGAAAGCACCACAGGGTACCAGGCCATACATTCTTGCTTACTGGACCTGGCTGGGCATGATTCGCTCTGAATGTGCTATTGAGGCTTGTTGGAAAAGGTGGCATTTATTTCCTTCTTTCATCATTAGGAGAGAGCAACTATGGGTCCACTGTGGCACATACGGCTACTTCCTTCTTTGCTTGGAAATGCCACAATCTGCTGGTAATGGAGGATGCTGGCTTTGCCCATTAATCCTATCCTCAGCTCCTTGTAAGAATGGGAAACCCAGGCTCTGCCAGGACTATGATGTCTGACTGTGGTACACATATGCTTCTTACTCCTGCTCCCTTCCACCTTTGTTTTCCACCAGTGAGCGGCAGCTTTCCAAGGCTCCACCTCTGGGGCACCTACAGTCTTATTTAAGTACAAGAGGCAGTGGAATGTCTCTTGTACTTAAACACAGAGCTCTAAATGCTCAGGAATGGGCTTTAAGAAAGAGGGGGTCAAAGCATCCGTGGATGATGGCTTAATTGACTCCCCAGACTGAACCCACATGAGCCCCATCCCTTTAGCACATTGTAAGAAAACCTCGACTTTAAGACTGAGGAATTTAAAGTTGATATTGGGTTGGCCAAAAAGTCTGCTTGGTTTTTTCTGTAAAATAAAAGACACATTTTTTATTTCCACTAACAGCTTTATTGATTAAGATATTCTGAGTATGTTGGCTACCTCCCACAGGGCAGAATGTTGATTGTTCTCAATGTCTCGATTTGATCACTATCAACTTCAGCTGGTCTACCTGACCGTGGAGCATTGTCCAGAGAGAAATCTCCAGCACAAAACTTTGCAAATCACATTTGACACATTTGATCAGTCACAGCACCTTCTCCATACATTGCACAATGTTTTGTGTGTACTTCAGTTGTGTTTTTACCTTTCTTGAAATAGTAAAACATAATAGTCCCAAAATGTTGCATATTTTCTTCCATCTTCAATATTAAAATGGATGCACAAAAATTCACAGATTTTAATAATTTTTTTATATGCATGCTGATATGACGGCTGTCACAATACAATCTAACAAAATTGTTTAGAATGAAGTTAAAGACAACTAAGTGCTAGTAGAGCCATCTTACAGGAAAAACCAAATGAACTTTTTGGCCAACCAAGGATTTAGCAAAGAGTTTTCAGCAAGAAATAAAATTTAGGGAAAAATCTGTCTGATAACCTTCTGCGTTAGATTTAAAAAAGATAAGTAACTGGGGCAGGGAAACAAGTTGAGGTACAAAGATAATCCAAAGCAAGAAAAGTTGCACACTTGGACTAAAGCTGTAGCTGAGAGATTATTGAGGACTGGATGAATCTGATAGAATTGGGCCAGAAAGATCCAATAAGGCTTAAGTGTGGATGAAGATATAAAATGATTCTACATTGGAAAGTTGGGAGATGCCTGCCCTCTATTTGCTGTAGCATGTGTATGCACTGAGAGTACCCAGATCCCCTTGCCTCCCACTTTTACCATAACTATGGAATACTTCCCATTCACCGGCACTGACAGCTCCCAACTCCTCCAGGCTCCCTTGCTGATTTGACACAGTTCTCCATCTTCATTTGCAACACTCTCTGAGACATAATTTTTATATTCACTCTGCAGCTCCACATACCACAACTACAGCCAAGAGGTATTCTCCCTTCTCTCCTAACCCTTGGAACTATAGCCACCTGGTCCTGCCCTGCTTGCAGGACACAGGGGCCAGCTGTGGGTGCAGTGGCAAGCAAGGCAGACGTTAAGTTGGGGCATCTTGAGTTTGAGGAGACACAGGAATCCTCTTTTTGCAGCAGTGCATGGAGGCTGTAGAGGCTGTGAACAGCCTGGACTGGAGTGGGAGGTGGGATAGAGACTGTGTGAGTAAGGCTGAGAGCAGAGAGGGAAAAGAGCTGAGGATTAAGTTTACTTCCAGTGGGGGTGGCAGAAGGAGAGGGCTAAGCCACTGCTTTGATCAAATCATTTCTGGTCAGTTCTAGATTAGTCAAGCTCTGGTTTTCCTGTTCAAAGGTTTAGCAGGAATTTTAATTCTCTTTTCTTCCGTCTTCTTGCTGAGCATTTTCGTTGATTGAGACCATCTCTGCCAGAGGGTGAGCATTAGAAATGATAGAAAATGAAAACCAAATTGGTAAATTTTACTTTTTGTTAACAGCTCTGGGGAAAGCGCAGTGGTGAGAATGTTAGGCAACAGTTTAACAATATTAGTAAAAAATGCTATTATAAACAAGACTCTCACGTAATTGATTTGTGCCCTACTATTCCCCAAATGCTTCTGAGATGAAAGAGTTGGCAGCATTTATTTTTTTATTGCTTATACTTTAAACTTTAGATTTAGCAAACTGTAGTTACCAAACTGTCTTTCCCGTAGACAGGGGAAATGCATTTTTATGTAAAATTTGATCCTGTTACATTTAGTTTATCATTTTAATCTGTCAAGATATTTTGTGTAATATCAAGACTCTGCCATTCAATTTCTTTTTCATGCTTTCCTATTCCGTGTGAAAAGAAATAATACTCAGAACTGAAATATTTCATAATTAAGAAATACAAGATGAACTTTCATCAGATATAACCCATCCTAACAGCTGATGATTACTAGAATCTTGACTAGTTAACAATAAGAAAGAGGTAACCTACTAATATGTAACTGAACACAAATTAATCAATCTCCTCCCTGCCCCCCAAATCTGAGGCCAGGGCTGGTTAGCAGAGGTCTCCTTATAATAGGGATCCCACTCCCACGAGTTGTGGAAGCCAGCAGCCTTTGAGGGGAGCTGCTCCGCTAGGGCTGTGACAACAGACCACGCACAAAGGGGCGAGTTTGCCTCAGCTCCAGCAGAGTGACATGACTGAAAATGTGGATTCAGATTTTTCTAGAGAGTCCAGAAGTGACTATGCCAGCTCAAAACAAACAAGCCTGAAAAACAGGTTTGTGCACCACCAGGAACCTCTGGTAATAGGACTTAACCAACAGAGACATCAGATAGTAACTACCTGCCTATGTATCCACCAAAAGGACCAGCAAGCAGACGTGTGGCATCTGTCCTATTCCTGTCACATGGGAGGTGACTTCTCTGGGGCAGTCTGAGCACACAATCCTTGGAGATTGTCCAGTTGCCTTTGCTTTAATTTTATGCTCACCAAGAAAGCTTCTGCTCACTAATTTGACTTTACAACAAACTTTAAAACTAGCAAGGGGGTGATGTGAATAAGGGGATATGCTGATTTCAGTCTGTGGAAGGGGCAATCCTTTGTATCAATAAATTTGCATTTTGATTTTCTACAGAACTCTTTCTTGAGTTTGTTTAGCATTTGTCTGCTTATGGAGCTTTGAACAGCTCTGAGTAGGCTGAATATGTAACTAGCCAGTAGGCCTTCTTTTTGTAAATGCAGCAGGCACTGTTTCGTTGGTGAATAAGATTAAATCGTTAGCCTACCATTGCCTCAGGTTGGTAATTCAAAATTCCCTTATCACATCCTTTGATTTTTTTTTTTTTTTTTTTTTTAGTCCCAGACTTTTCTTTTCATGTTCCTGACCCTCTGACATTTCCATCTGTTAGCAACTAATTGCTTTTTGGGTACCAATGTCTCCCCAAGTTGACTTTACTTTTTTTCTTCAGCATTCTTGTGTTTTATTTCTCTCTTTACTTTTGTTGTTTTAATTTGGAAACTCACCTGCTTCATCAGTGATCTTACTGAGATCCCATATGTCACAGGCTCACCAGGATTGAAACAAATATCCTTTTAGAGCTGGGCTGACCAATATGATAGCCACTAGCCACATGTGACTTTTGAATATGTAAAATGTGACTGGTCTGAAATGAGATGTGCTGTAAGTGTAAAATTCCCACTAGATTTCTAAGACAGTATCAAAAGAGAATGTAAAATATGAATAAATTACAAAATTGATCACACGTTCAAATGACAATATTTGGCTATATTAGGTTAAACGAATGTATTATTAAAAGAGATTTCACCTATTTCTTTTTACTTTTTTAATGTGGCTACTAGAAAATGTAAAAGTAGATATTTTGCTAGCAATATAACTCTATTGTCAGTGCTGTTTTAGGGTGTCTTAATGTGGGTATTCTTCACAGTCCTATAAGTAGCTTAAAGACTATATTAAAAACTCTATTTGGTTGGACCATCCAAAGTTTATCTTTCATTTCTTTTTCTCTATTTTGACCCACCTTCTCAAGTCATTCTCATTTTTCCTTTTGTTTAAAGGCCAAAAGGAAAGGAGAAATTTTCTTTTTTGATTCGGAAATAGGCACAAGATAAATACATTTAAATGTGATAGGGATATAAGGAAAACAAAGTAAACAACACTACCTGTAGAAAATCTGTTAACAAAACACAGGAATACATACACCTGGACAAGCATCACTCCCAGGGGGAAACACAGCCACTTTAATTACTTTACCTATGGGCCCTACACTGAGAATTGTTTCTTTCCACTTGAGTGGAAGCATGCTCGATACCAGGTCAAGCTCTTGGGAGTTTTGTTTCTTTTATACCAGGCCTGTCTTCTGAGGCTCACTTTTATGTGTTATGTAAATGATCATTTATATCTGTAGCACACTGACAATGGTGAGTGTAGGATAGAGGGTCAGAGGGATCTAGGTTTGATCCTGGCTTGTGCCAGTTAGTTTACCTCTAGAACTTCACGTGCTAATCTGTAGTGATAAGATCATTTTTCCTTTTCTGATGGGGAAACCTTCTGCCTCTGCTCCTAGCGCTTCTCCACTCTCATCTTCTGAAACCTGCTCTGTAAATACAATCGAGTCTCTACTTTTGGCCAAAGAAATTGTATTCCTCACCTCAAGTCTGTGAAAAGAGCTTTGAGAACACAACTAGCTTGGGCACTTGACATATGTCCACTGACCCAGGCTGGAGAATGTTCAAAATGAAGAAGTGTGACTTGCACAATGCATCCATGGTGGGAAAGGAGATTAGGCTGGTGGGAAAATGCCTGCATTGGAGTATGTGTGGACAAAGGACATTGGTGTGTTTCCTGTAGACCAAACACAGGGATAGAAAGCTGACCATGAGCCTTCTTAAAGGGACTTTGCCCAAGAGCACAAAAAAGGTCTTAACTACAAGGGAACTCCTTGCAGAATTCTGAAGACTGGGGCTTGCAAAGGGAGCATAAACAGCTAGGAAGGTTACTGAGTGGTCCTTGAGGATTCCTTGGATATGACCCAAGAAAAAGGGTCAGCTTTTAAACACTTGTCAGCTCACAAAAGCAGCCCTAGAGAGTTAGCTTCATATTTGGAGGATAATGTTCCATATGCTTAAACTGGTTTATAATTCGTCCTTCTCCGGCCACATTTCAACCCCTTTCTCTCATCAGCTGTACAAAACTTCCTCAGGTAAGTGAACTTGTTGCTTCTTGCTGGGCTGAGGTCTAGGCTAGAATCTGTCTGGGAAGCCTGTGTTTTTCACTTAGTAATCCTGTTCCATGCAAACAGTTCCCAGGCTCGGGGAGGGGGGCTGCCATTAGCCTGGTAAAGATTAAGATACCCTTTATAGGGACAGTAGTAAATGAGACTCACATTATTCAATAAGAAATTGTGGTCATCAACTGTGTAAACCAGCACTATGATGAAAAATTGAAGCACAGCATAGAACATTGTGGCTTCCATGTTAAGCCCACCACGTCAACCAGCTTTAGTCAGCTTAAAGACTAACTCAGAAGTGGAAGAAGGAGAGCATGAGGGTAAGGTAGGGATAGGGAAACAGGACTTTTCTGTGTGACATATTTGAACGTATGCCAATAAATAATGAGGTGTTAAAAGAGGAGAATGAAAAATAAGTGCTAAGGGGACTGAAAGAAAGGAAGAATCATCTTGCACCTCAAGAGTTTGGGGTGGGCTTCAAATAGTCCAGACTCTAAGGACTGACCTCAGGTGGCTATCCAAAAGTGAAAGCCTGGGAATTCCTCACTTGGAAATCGGAGTGAGAGGTAACTGGGACCAGGGATTAAGGAGAAACAATAGGATTGGGGGGGGTGGGGCACACTGTGTTTGTGAGGAGTGCAAAGGTCAGGGTGAGGGCGCGAAATGCCCATCAGAGGTCCATGTACTGAAAGAATGACTTTTGAGGAACTAAATGATATTTGAGTGTATTAAAACATGTAGTCTCTTTTTAAAATATTGAGATGGCTGAAGAATCCATGCCAGACTGTCTCAAAACAAGGGAAGGAGTTAAGAAAGTTAAGAAGGGGAACCAAGAGGGGGAGAGCTATCCCTTCCTCTTTTTTCCCCAAACCCTAGAGACATATTATTAACACATTTTGATTTTAAAATAGTCTTCATGGTTAGCTAAGATTTTGAGCGATTCAACACTTTTTTCTTTGTGGAGGCCAGTTGCAGGTTTTTGCTTGGGTATACAAGGGAATAATTTAGGTTACATCTCCCATCAGACTGGGATGTCAGCACAAGGTATCCCCGAAGTACTAGAGATCTGTCCACTCACACACTGGCACACCCACCCTCCCACTCATCTTCCATCCCATACCAGTAAACAAACATGTTTTTGGGTGCCTACCATGTGCGAGGCTCCATACTCTACCCAGCCTGAGTAATGCATAACACTGCTCTCTCCAGTGTATGTCACTATATATTGGGGGTGGGGAAGATAAAACAAGGATGGCAAAACTTTGATAACTGTCACAGCTGGGAGATGAGTCATTGGGGTTCATTATAGCATTTCTTCTGCTTTTTGTTATGTTTGATAATTTCCTAATAAAGTTAGATAACTGTCCTTTTCCTCAAGCAAGGACACTAGATTTAATAGATGTCTATATCACAGAGCAAGTTAAGCTTGGAAGTTACACCCAAAGTATTAGGGGAAGACGAGTCCTTGGGGCAGGGTGCAGAAGGTGCACAGGAAACACCTCCTGGTGGATAGTAACAGTTCTCTAAAAGTATTTGCTCACATTGAGTAAAGAAGACAAAAACTATAGGTGTGACTTGGCCTCAGGCTGCATTGGGAGGTGCTATTAGGTCAAGGTCAGGAGTGAGGAAGTAGTCTCTGCTACGCTGCCAAGGCCTTATCTAATCTTTCCTTCCTTCCCCTTTACTTAAAGTCAGCAGTGGTAAGTAGATATTCAGAGTTGGCCAACATCTTCTGAGCACTTACTATGTGCCAGGCATCACACAAAGTCTTTGGATAAGATTCCGCTACACGTCTTACTGAGGATAGATCTGGGAGCCGAGAAATTCCTCAAGGTGTGGGGAACATGACACACTCACGCAAGGGCAGTTCAGGAACCCTGTCCTTCCAATTCAAGTACTGGAGAATAGGTCAGAGACTTCGGATCAGGCTATGTGGTTTTGAGCAAGTCACTGGGTCTCTAAGCTGACTCAGTTTCTCTATCTATAAAAAGGGTACTGTATAACCTTATACGGTTTCTTTGAAGGATCACAGACCTTTACTGTCAAGATCCTGGCACCAAGCGAGGGCTCCGTAAGTGGCAGCCATCATTCTTGGTCAAATGCAGGCGCATCCTCCCGGGCGCGCCTCCTGCGGGCGTCCCTCGGGACTGGACAGACCCGCCCCCGCAGCTCTGGTCTCGTAGTGCTGGCGGCAGGTGGCCCAGCGTCTTGGTGTCCAGGTTCCGAAGTGGGGAGTGCCGGCGGGTTGGAGGACTAAACTCTCCCCTGGAGGATCTCCCTCCCCCCACACTCCTGGCGCAGGTGAGATTTGCGGCTTAGGCCACGGGGACAGCGACTTTAGGAAAAGTCGAGGCAGAAGGCACTGCCTGCGCGGGAAGAGGTCCTGGGGGCGCCCTTTCCTTCCCCCAGTCTCACCCCTGGGCCGGTCCAGGAGCTCGGGCCCGCGGGCTGCGCGCTCTGTGGCTGCGAAAACCCGGAGAGGTGGATCGGAGCGCGCTCGCAGCCAACTCCTCCGCGGTCCGGCCGTGGAGCTGGGCATGCTCAGTGCGGCCCGCGCGCCGCCGTCCGCCAACTCGGAAGCTCGCGCTCCCTGGCCGTGGGGGCGAGAACGCCGGCTGCGAGCCGGTGTTCCCCGCCGCCCTTTGACTGTGGTAAACTTCTCCGCGTTCCCGGAGCTCGCTAGGACGATACTGATACCCTACAAATAAAATCACTCAACCCCCCCTCCCACTTTATCCCAATCCGAATAATGGAGGCTGAGGCTGCGGCTGCCTGAGTGCCGCCGCCGGCCCCTGCCCACTAGCTAGGGACCAACAGGTAAACTGTTAAGCGGGTAGGAGAGGGTGGGAGGAGGAGCGGCAGTCTGGGGGAGGGCGGAGGCCTAGAGGAGACTGAGATGCCCGCAGGCTGGCTGCCCCCGTCGGCGCTCACCTCCCACCCTCTTCAACCCCGGTCCACAGCCCCTGGAGGGGCAGCAAAGGGTTAAGTCGGCCCCGCGCCACCGTGAGCACGGCCCCCACCAGCCGCCGCGACCGCCAGCTGCGCGACTCGGCGCCTGCCCGGAGCCGCGGATGCGCCACCCGAGCCCCGCGGGCGTCTAGGAAGCATCCGCCGCTTCCTCATCAGCCGCATCTGTGCCTGCCCCATCCCCTCCAGGCCTCTCTCTGCCCCGGCCGGGTCCGCGCCCAGGTGGCGGGGGTGTGTGGGGCGTGAGGTGGCGGCAAAGGATCCCTGCCGGGGAAGAGGGGCAGGGGTGGGCTACTCCGCTTTCTCTGCCTGGGGCCGTAGGGCCACCCTAGCCTGGGGCTAGCACTTGAGCCACCAGCCCGGGAGAGGAGAAAAGTTTTTTTTTCCCCTGTGCCCTTCCCCCACCCCCTGCCTTCGTCCGGCTGGGGTGGGTTTGGGTCCATTGGTGAAAAAAGTCACACGTTTCCATCGGCTGCTCCTCCCCCTGGGGATAGGGTTGGGGGGGACTGGAGGCAGGCGCCGCAAAGGACCCGGGCGGACCTCCAGCCCCTCCGCCAGCGCCGCAGGAGCGCTGCGTCCTGGCGCTCCGGAGCAGCCGGGTGCCCGCCGAAGGCTGCCCCCATCAGTGCGTGTCTGCGTGCCTGGCAGCGGCAATATCCAACCTGCTTTATTCCTTCCTGCAGCGCCACAACGAGCGAGCGGGCGAGGAGGGGGAGAGAGGGAGTCTGTCTGCAAAGTGCTGCTCCCTGGTGCTCAGAGGCGGCTGCTCCAACTCTCATTCATTTCGCCGGTTAACATGAGAGATCATGGCCGCCTTCGGGCTTCTCAGCTATGAGCAGAGACCGCTGAAACGCCCCCGGCTCGGGCCACCCGACGTCTACCCGCAGGACCCCAAGCAGAAGGAGGTAAGGCCGCCGGCGGCCTCCCAGGCAACCGGAGCCGCGCTCCGCAGCGCTGACCTGGGGCCAAGTTGGCCCAGCGGGCAACGGCGGCGCTGCGGGGGAAGGGTCGGGCAGAGGATTGGCGGCGGGGCCGGCTGGGGCTGGGGACTGGGGGACCCCCGGAGGCAGAAGCCCAGCGGCTGTCAGTTCCCGCGCCCACAGGGGCGCTTGCTCTTCGGGTGTAGGGTCGCTTCTCGGTTAGCGGGCCTTGCACGACATAGCTGGGCGCCTCATCGGGTTCTTCTTTGCCGTAACCTACCAGCTTGCTCTCCCCCGCTTTTGCGTGCTTTATTTTCCTTCCCGCCGCTTCGGTAAATCCTCGTAAACTTTTTGGAAGATCTTGGAATGAGGTGCATCCGACACAGGTCTTGGGTTTTGCGCTAGCTGAGCAGGGACGGGATGTGTGTGTGGGGGGAGGGGGACCTTTTCTGTTCAAAATTTTCAGTTTGGAGTGAAGTCGTTTTTATCGAGGTGATAAATATTTAGCTCTTTGAAGGTACTTCTTTCTGTATCCCTTCTCCCCTTTAAGGATCAATATTACAGGGAAACGACGATTTCGTCCCTAGAGGCGATTGGCTTAATTGCTGGAGGCTGTTTTGTATATGTAAAAGTCGTCGGGTTAGGTCCCGGGATTGCTTATTTCTTTGAATGAAATTTAATTGTAGAAACCAGTGATTCGTGCCCTAGGTACACTATCTTGAATGGTTAGAGTAACCATGGCATTTTGTAGCCATGTATGTGTTTGTCAGTAGTTAACAAGTAATTATATAACAACTCTCTTGTTATAATGATCACCCTTCGCTACCAATTTGCCCAGGGATTTGTCTTTTTTTTTTTTTTAAAGATCGTCAGCTATCCGGCTCTGGTTTTCTGAGTTTGCCAGTTACAGCCCACCCATCCATCCTCTGTTTTCTTTAGCTAAACTGAAAGTGAGCACATTTCAGAACTGCTCTTTCTGGGAATGTAAAAACCCTCTATTAAAAGTTTATGGGCTGACTGACATGACAGAAAAGGCTCTGTAAAGAAGCCAAGGAGGGGTCCTTAAGACTTCTTTTGAAAAATGTATCTAATTCAATAATAGAGAAAGAATGGTCTAGTCCAACTGTTTTGTTAATGATGTTTCTGAAAAATAAAGAGTGAAAACTTCTTTTAGAGATTTAGCACATTAAACACGTTTGAGCATCCACAGAGTAATTCTGATTGAACTGGGAAGGTTTTACAGGTGACTTTTAGCGGAGGCTTAACATGACAAAAGGAGTATGATGAGATTTTTTGGATTTCTTTCCTACCCGTTTTCCTCCCTGACTCAGAATAAAGTTAATTGTTAAGGACTGGAAAAAACAGGCGAAGGACCAAAGTGTAAAGAAGTTAATAACTTAAAGATTAGTGGCAGAAAATTCTTGGGAGTTTTGTTTGGGACAGGAACATTGATTGGCTGATCTTTATTATCTTGCATTGATGTCTTGCTGCATTTTTCTAAAGGGCACCATAATTGATGGTAGCATCTTCCCAGTTAAGGGGTGGTGGCCTGTGGTGCCATGTGGACAGTTATTTCTCAGGTCGAAACTCATTCAGGATTGAGGCCTCTATGATTTTGGAAAAAATAGTTTGGGATTTTTAGGATGTAACAACATTTTATGGAATTCTAGAACTGGAATTGACCTTAGGGTCTACTTTTTATAACTTTTGACAAAGTAAAACTGAGACCCAGGAAAGGGGATCTGATTTAATCCAGGTATGGTAAATAAGCAGAGCAGTTGGACCGTTAAACCAGCATTTATATCAAGACCAAAACTGTATTAAGGATGATTTATGCTAAATTATGTTCTTCTGATGTTACTCCCCCCTCCCCCCATCTCAGCCACATTTTATCTCTCTGGAGCAGAGTCAGAGTTATGTATGACAATAGCCAAATTTGAGTACAATATGGAACAGGTGCTTTGCTGTTCTTGGGTGGTGGTGTGGTGAGCAGTATGTTTTTATAAGCTTCAGTGATTTATGCATTGCCTCAGAATTTCCACCCTGTCTGTATCACCTGTTCTTTTATTCTAATGTTTCCTTTAATTAACTTTTAAGGATCTTTTTATGTTTCACATATACACATGAGATCATGGATTTGATGCGATGCATATATATTCAGTACATAAAATCTGTAATTTATATCATTATATATAATTTTAGACTTTTATTTACTTGTTATTACACACATATATGATTATGTGTATTACAATGACACCATGGTATTAAAAGCTTAAAAAGTTCATTTGCGCATCTAAGACCATTGTTGTGTTCCATCAAAGATACGGCGTCCTGCATTGTGGCAAATGCTGATCTGATGGAGGAGCTGGGGGCTTCCAAGTTGGACAGACCTGGATATGGATTCTGGTTCAGCCTCTTTGCAATTGTGTGGCCTTGGGCAAGGTGCATAACTTCTCATTTGTAAATTAGTATAATTGTGCTTTCCAGAAAAGTTTGAGGACCTGGTACTAAATCAGCATTACATTTGCATGAGAAAAACCCTGGTAGAAGGTATTCTTATTACTGTAGCTGTACCTTTTAATTGTTGTTGTTAACCAGCGCTAAAAGTGTTCTAGAAGACACCTCCCGGGGATGGGATGGGACTGGGGAATGTAGACCCCTTGCAGAAAAGTATGGGGGGAGGGAGAGCTGCAGGCTTTAACCTGCCGATGAGTTGATTACATTCTTTGGAGAGTGTGCTGTGGATCCGCACTCCACGGGACTTTATCATATATTGGATTGTAATACTTTGCCCTCTGGAAACATAGACAGTTCTTCAGCCTTGAAAACAGGGAATCAGAAAACTAAGCGTCCACCTTGATTCCTTCTTTTCTGTTACACCACATAATACATCTGTCAGGACATCTGGTCTAGTCCAGTTTCCAAAGTGTTTCCAAATACATTCACTGCCCCCCAGTTTCACCAGTATGCTTGATCTCCTTTCTGCTTTGGGCTGACTTTTTTTCAGCCCCAGGACTCATATGTCTGGACACCTGTCTGCCTCTCCACCTCCACCATTCCGCCTCGTGTTCTCACCTTAGCCTGTGGTTGGGAGGTAGGATAGGTAGGCTCTGGAGCCAGTCTGCCTGGGCTCAAATCCTGGCTCTGCTGTTCACATACTCCTTCCCTCCCTATGCCTCAGTATCTCTTCCTATAGAGGGGGCTGGGAATACTGTCTACTCCATAGTGCTGTTGGAAGTTTATGAGGATAGTCCTCAAAAAGCACTTAGAATAGAGTCTGGAATGTGTTCAATGTACAAATACTTGCTGTTATAGACTATTGTCAGGCCTGTCTCTTCTTCATTGGTTAGGTCTCAGCCCGCTGAACTGCCTGAGAGGCCTCTCTAGTATAAGTATATAATTTTTTTTTTGTGAATATGTGTTTATTTGCATGCTGCCACCCCCTACTAAAAGGCCAGTTTCAAGGATGAGAGCTGTTCCAGGCATCACCGGAATATCTGGCGTCTAGTGCCGTTAGTTGCTGGGGTACTTAGGGCATGAATACGTGGAACTGGAACATATGAATGGAAGTGGGAATGAACGCATGAGAAGAGAAAATCTGGTGCCTGAGGGGCATTAGGGAAAGTCTCGGTTAAGGTGGAAATTATCCTTGACCTCTACCTTAAAGGCTACAAGGCAGAAAGCTAAATTAAACTCTAGATGTGGGAAGGAGGAGTTTTCCCAGGGGTAAGAAGAGGCCTAAACAGCTGAATAGTAAATATTTTCAGGAAATCAAATTAGAAAAATAAGGTTGGGGCAGCAGTGAGATTGCCAGGTATCAGGAACCATACAGCCCCCCCAGCAGCTTCAGATCAGGAAGGCGGTTGCCTGGTGTGTTGTGCAGGAGCTGCCTAAGGCCAAGTTCTGCCCGACTTGGGAGGGGTGGGGTGGAAATGGGATGATGGCGGTGGGCCGGTGGCGGCCGCCGCGGCGGTGGTGGTGGTGGTGGTGGTGGTGGTGGCGGTGGTGGCGGCTGGGTGTGGATAATCCAGAACCACCATAGGGCTTGTTAAGAACAGATGGCTTCATTTTCAGATTCATGGGTTGAGGTGGGCTCCATAATTTGCATTTCTGACAAGATTCCAGGTGACCTAATGCTACTGGTTTGGGCCCCGATTAGAGAACTGTGACCTAGAGAGATGAAGGCATCCAGTTCGGCAGGTGCTGGAAAATCCTGCTGACACAGGTAGGGCAAGATTGAACATCTGTGTCTGACTGAAGTTGCGGTAGTTTGATTGAGCACTCAAT
Organism: Trachops cirrhosus; assembly: GCA_028533065.1. Taxonomy (NCBI): domain Eukaryota; kingdom Metazoa; phylum Chordata; class Mammalia; order Chiroptera; family Phyllostomidae; genus Trachops; species Trachops cirrhosus. The sequence continues at coordinate 137,311,945 of CM052539.1, read as the reverse complement.
TTAGCCAGGGTTTTGTGGGCTTTTCCCAGAAGATGTGTCCTCTCATCTCAGATCTAAGGGAATGAGTAAGGAAGTCTCAGTCCCTCTCCATATTTTATGACACTTGGAATAAACACAGACTCCTTACCTAGCCTACCAGCAGGGCCCGTCCTCACTTCCACAACCACTGACTGCAGCCAGACCACCTGTCTTTGAGTTCTGTCTCCATCACTTACTGCCTGTTTGACTCAGACTTCACCTGTGGAAGGGGGTTCATATTTGTTTCTAGCTCATGCCGTTGTTTGGATGAGATTTGAACCATGCCTAGCACTGGGACCGTGCTCAGCACAGGCCAGCTACTGTTAGCTCAGTCCACCCACTCACCCCCGCCCCCGCTGGTTACATGATCCCAGGGCTTCCCGTTGTACTTATGACAACAGCCACAAGACCCTGCCCTTTAATATCTGGCCTCTGGGCCTTGAGTCACCCTTTCCTGACTTCCTCACCCCCTTCCTGGCTGAGCGGTGGGACCACTGGTCACCTCTGTTTTCTTCTAACAGGTCCAGCTCTTTCGTGTCCAGGTTCCTGGCACTTGCTGTCACTATTGTCATGTTTTCTGTCATTTGGCTCTTAGAGATTCCCACCCATGTTCCCTATCCTTGCTTGTTCATTATCTTGTGTTAGTGTGTTTTATAGTGCTTGTCAGTGTTTGAAAGTGTACTGTTAGGTTGCTTATTCATTCCCTGGTCTTCCTTCCACACTAGAATGCAGGCTTCATGAGAGCAGGCGCTGGCCTGCAGTGTCCACGGTTGTGAATGGCCATGTGCCTGGGATTAGAGAATGTGTTCAGTATATGGTTGTGGAAGAAGTTAATGAAATGCAGAAAGAACTCTTACTGAGCAGTTGTATTTATAACATTTAACTGTCCCAATGCATATTTTATGTTGGCGAAGACTGTTCTTATTAGCATCTAAAACTCTTAAAACATTAAATGCTTATTTTAGAGACAACTCGGGAGGTGGGGTGACGGTAGGTGAACATTTGTTTCTTTACAGTCTTTGAGAGGGAGGACGTTGATAAAGTTGCATGGGAAGACTGGACAGGTTGGCGAGTTGCCTGGGGGACCAAAAGACAGAGGTGGTTAGGGCGACAGCTTCCCCTGAGATTAATTGGCCCCATCAGAGACACCTGCCTGAATACCGGTGCTCCTGGAGGGCATCTGCATGCTTAACTCTGGCCTCAGGAGTCTCTGAGGCCGGAATCTGTGCATAGGAAGCACTGGGTCAGAGGCCCTGCTGCTTCCTCCTGCTCACAGAAGTGTTGCTGCCCAAACTTTGTGGTCAAGCAGGAGGAACTCAGGTGGCTGTCATTTCTCAGGGTCTGCCAGCACCTGCAGTGGAATCAAAGATGCCTGGGAAATAAGTCAGCCTGTGAGAAATACAAATACCATATGATCTCACTTATATGTGGAATCTAATGAACAAAATAAACTGTCTAACAAAATAGGAATTGAAAAGCAGATATAAAGTCGTACCTCCACCCAGACCTGCTGAGTCAGAATTTCTGGGGAGGAGGCTGAGGAATTTGCATTTTAAACAAGCTTTCTAGGTGATTCCTAATCACATTAAGTTTGAGAACCATTAGTTTGGCTTGTGCCTTGATCTGTAAAGAACTTTGGGACCACTCCCCCTTATTCCTACTGGCTCCCCACTATTTGATGTATTAGAATATTCAGACAAATATACTGTTCAAAGTATTAGTACCTTTTGGTACCACAAAATAGTGCAAATGAGTTTAGCTACTTTCCCTCCAGAAGTTTTGTTCTAACCATGGTTTGCAGGATAGTTTTGTTTTCTGTCAGCTGTGATGGTTTGTAGCAGAGCAGAATTCTATGCCTTGGTCTTTAAATATCCACAGCTCCCTCCTGCATGCACTTGGCTAAACTGGGGCACAGGGGAGCAGTTTGTCCCATGAGGATATGCTTTGAACTTGTTCTGGGCTGCAGAGTTTTATGTTTGACTCTGGATCTGGGTCTTAACTGGGCACTTTGGGGACTCATGCAAAGCTGTTAATTTGGGGTGCAGCCAACATCCTTGTCTTTTGGATATTTCACTTGGGCTGGCTGGCACCTGTGGCGATGAAAAGTGATCCTTTAGGAAACTGCAGGACCAGGAAGTGAGGTATGGACGTCAGACTGCATTGGTTGAGGACTAAGTAGGGGAGATGAGGATGAAGGGTCACAGGGTTTTAGTAAACCAGTGCCTCTTGTGGGGTGTGTGCATGTAGACGTGCAAACAAAACAGAACTAGACTGGAGTAAGTGGGAGTTGGAAACTCCAAGAATTGTGATATGTTTAATGAGCTTCTGAACTCCACTTGTGAGGCTTCTTTTTTTTTTAATATTTATTTATTCATTTATTTTTTTAAAGAGAGGGGAAGAAAGGGAGAAAGAGAAGGAGAGAAACATTGATTGGCTGTCTCTTGTAGGTGCTACAGCTGGGGACCGAACCCACAACCCAGGCAGGTGTCCTGACCAGGAATTGAACCAGTGACCTGTTGTTTTGTGGGATGACACCCAGCCAACAGAGCCACACTGGTCAGGGCGGTGAGGGTGGTCAGGGTGGTCAGGGCATGAGGCTTGTTGACTGACTAGGAAAGAATTGGAGCAGTTGGAGGGATCCTAAGGAGAGTGAGCGAGATTAACAGTTTTCTTCAGTAGTGTTCTCTGAGTGCTGAGGGGAGCTGGCTGACGTAGCCTGGAGCCTGGAGAAAAGCCGACCTGAGGCCTGAGTGGGGAGGGCCAGAGGGAGAGGCCTGCCTCCTACACATTCCTCCCGGAGAAGGGAAGTGGAAACACTCAGATTTTAATTGTCTTTAGAGAATTTCTGAAGCCGCGTGATGGCAACAACACAGTTCCTAGTAACAACCTCCACCTATTTCTCTGTTTTGGGAAATTTACATAATAAAGAAAATGTCATGATGTTACAAAACAGCAGGATTTCGTAAAGAGGAGCTGGGTGGAGAAGGTGTAAGGATTAAGGAAAAAACAAGAACAGCCCTCCCCACCCCCACCCCCCCACCACCAGAAAAAAAACCTTCATAGATAACAGCATGGTCATTACGGGAGGGAAATGGGAGCTCAGGGAGGCACGAGAGGGTCAAGAGGGGTAAGTGGCAAGGGAAAGAGACATGACCTGAGGGTGGTGAACACACAATACAGTGTACAGATGACGTGTTATAGAACTGTACACTGACACCTATGTAATTTAACTAACCAGTGCCACCCCAGTAAGTTCAATAAAAAATACACAGGGTGGGGCGTAAGTAGGTTTACAGTTTTGAGTATGCGAAACATGTAAGAAAGAGTTTATTGTTGTATTATTATTTATTAATAATTATATTATTTTCCATAAGACCAATGGTAAACCTACTTTTGCCCCACTCTGTGTCTACATAATCTGGAAGAACTAGCAACCACATGCGAACAGTTGTTATCTTTTGAGGATGGGTTCAGGGTGATTTTTATTTTCTTTTTTGTACTAACCTATATTCCGAGCTGTAATAGTAACTGGGTACGACTTTGTCATTGTGGGGAATAACTTAAAGAATAATTATTGACTGAGTTCAAATGAGTTTATAGGAATGGGTCTTTGTTGTTGGCCCCAATCCCAGCTAGAGCCGCTGTGGCTGACGCATGGGCAGAGGGGCTTTAAAGGGTATTGGTAGAGACGATATGCCCCTGATGTGCCCCAAGTGTGGTAAGATTGGGGTGGGGGCGTTTATGTGAGCATTTCAGCTCTGCCACTTGTGCCGTGTGATTTGGGGTGTTGTGTCCTTTTCCTCACCTGTGAACTGGGAGAATACTACCAGATCCTATAGAGTGATTTAAATGTGAAGGTGCATTGTAAATTTAAATTATTACTGATTTCGAGGTACACATTCAGTGGTGTGCTGCAGGAGGCTTGTACCAGCTGAGTATTAAAATTTTAGGAATTTCGTGGGCTGCTTAATATTATGTTGGTAGCTTGAAATCTGGCATAATGGGAGTATTTGCACTAAGGAAATTGGCAAATGCTACAAATCAGGATATTTTTTTTTTTGTGGTTTTTATTTTCCCTCCATAGCCGGTCATAAAGCATTTGCCAGCACACCACAGTTGTATGTAGCACACACTGGGCTGGCTGCTCCACTGTGATTCTTGTCCCAGGTGTCCCTTACCCGCTTCCCACAAAAAAAGTTCCTTAAAAAGCCAGATTCTCACTTTCCTAGCCTCTCGTGCATCTTGGAGCAAGCAGAGGACTTAATTCCGCCTAATGACATTTAGTGAAAATTTACTATGGGACTTCTGGAGAAGAATTTCTTCCTCACTGAAGGGAGAGTGCTCTTAATGCCTGATAGCTCCTTAGTTTCCTGTCTTTGGAGAGGTAGTAAGAAGATGTGATGGCTGGAGCTAGGGCACTTCTCTGTAATCATGGGGCAACAAGCCCATGGGTGAAAGCGAGTACAAGAGGCGGTGACTGAGTGGCTTTATGAAGTTGTTAAAGTTACCGGGCTAACCTTGGGACCGCCTCTCCCTAGACTTTTTAAGTAAGCAATAGATGTCCACATGGTTTAGGCTGTTGTTGGACCAGTTGTCAATTTCTTGTAGCTGAAAGCATTCTAATGTTGTTCCAGTACTTCCCATTTGAATTTTGGCACCCTCAAATCATCACAGCATGAGCCCCCTTTTTCCCAGAATACACACTTCCAGAATACACTTACTCTCTGTCTTCACAAGTGCACAACAAGAGACTCGGTGCCTGTGGCATCCCTCAGGCAGCATTGTGAGCCCTGCCCTGTGCCTCTCAGATACAGAAGGGAAGTGGAAACAGCCTCTTTATTTATTTCCACTTTTGGCAAAAAGAGTTTTGGTGGGAAGGGAGGGAGGGTCCTGTTCCTTTTTGTTTGGAGAGGGAAATTCTGTGGGTCTGTGCCATTTAGGAGGAAACCAGGTGTGTTTAGAGCTAGAATGAAAGTTAGAGATATTCTGACTTTATCACTCAATACGAAAGGAAACTGTGTCCCAGAGAGGTTAAAGTGACTTGTTAAGGCTGATCTGGGCCAGGCATTTGTGTGCCCTGATTTGCTCTTGCAACTTGACTTGGCTTCCCTCCGTAAACAGCCTTGGCTTCTTGTAAACACCCTCATGTTGTCCTGGAATGAGAATTGCGATGCGTTTTGAGGCATCCGTGCCTCCAGGGTGGCTGAAGTCTGTTCAGCACACCATTTGATTTTCTCAGAACTTGATAGAGGAAAGAATACTTGGAAAGCTCAGGTATTTATTCTTGTCTTTGTGTTTTTGGTTGGAAGGTTCTACTCCTGTCTCAGGCCTTTGGTATAGGTAGCTCTGGCATGGCATTTGTGGGCTGTGTTTGTAGGGAATGTTCCTATTGACTTTCTTTTTATTGGCTGCAACAGTCCTTTATTTATGGATAGATTTCTTGGGGATACAAACATACAAGCTGTAAAACTGCCCACTTCCAGGGAGCAACTTGTGTGGCCTTCTATATAGGTGGCTCCTCCTTACTTGTGCAATGCTATGGCCCTGAGAAGAGGAGAAAAAATTTAGCCCCTGGGTTTTATTTTTTCATGCTTTGAGGGAAACGTTACTGTGATATGCCTGCCAAACAAATTTAGTCAACCAGTATTATCGAGCACCTTGCAGGCCCTTTGCCCGCTGTGGCTTTGTGAGCCCAGGGCCCAAGACTTTTTCTTTTTTATTGAATTTATTGCACTTACATTGGTTAATAAAATTATATACGTTTCAGGCATACAATTATATAATATACCATCTATATATTGTATTGTGTGTTCACCACCCCAAGTCAAGTTGCCTTTTATCACCATTTTCCCCCTTTTACCTTTTTCTATCTCACCCCTTTCTCTCTGGTAATCACCATACTGTTGTCCGTGTCTAAGAAGTTTTTCGGGGTTTGTTTGTTTGTGTATCTATATTTATTATTTTTTGCATAATTCCTTCACCTTTTCATCCAGCCCTTCGTCCACCCTCCCTCTGACAACTGTCAGTCTGTCTCTGTATCTATGAGCCTTGTTTTGCTTGTTAGTTTGTTTTGTTCATTAGATTCCGCATGTGAGTGGAATCATGTGGTACTTTCTCACTGGCTTAACATATTTCACTTAGCATAATACTCCCCAGGTCCACCCATGCTGTTGCAAAGGGTAAGAGTTCCTTCTTTTTTATAGATGAGTAGTATTCTATTGTGTAAATGTTCCACAGCTCTTTTATCCATTCATTCACTGATGGACGCTTGGGCTGCTTCTATATCTTGGCGATTGTAAATACTGGTGCAGTGAACACAGTGGTGCACACATTTTTCCGAATTAGTGTTTTGGGTTTCTTTGGATATATTCCCAGATGTGGAATCCCGGGTCATAAGACAGTTCCATTTTTAATCTTTTCAGTGAAGTCCACAGTGGCTGCACCAGTCTGCATTCCCACCAAGTGTCTGACTTTGAGCACAGTGCCTGACCCATACCTATGACTCAGAATTTCTCTTATGAATGAGTAGAAGAATAAAGGAATGTTAGGAGCATTGGTTATGGTCCTAGGCCTCTGAAGATTGCAATATAGAGCAGTGGTTTTCATGTGAAGGAGACGCGCCCCCTCCCATGCTGTTACTGGCATAGAGTTGGTAGAAGCCAGGGATGTTGCTAACAGTCTTCAGTGCTCTGGACAGCCTCCCACAGCAAAGGACTATCTGGCCTCAGATGTTAGTAGTTCCAAGGTTGAGAAAACCTGGTATAGAGGGAGTTACAGCCTTGTGAGTGAGGAATAGAATGCTGCACATCTTCTTTGAGTGGAGTGTACGAAGTACCATGCCAGCAAGAAGGAGCAGCCTGTTTTTGGACAACACTTAGACCAGGAGGGGATTTTTGAGTCTGGGACTTGGAGGCTGTGCAGGAATGGATGGGGCTGAGAATGCTGGAGGAAATTAATTCTGGGAAGAGAGACCTGCATGTACAAAGGGTTACAGGTGCGAAGGAACATGGCGGGTGCTCTGTGCTGTGGTCCTGAGTCAAGGTGTGAGGTGTGCAGGTGTGGGGAGATGCACTGGAGTGGGAAAGAAAGGTGGGATTAAGTTATGGGGACCTTTGTATGCTGTGTTGAGGCATTTGGACATTATGGTGGACGTGATGTGGTACCATTCACGGAAATGAGATTTTAGATGACTAAGGGTCACAGTTTGAGGGGACAATGGTTCTGAGGGTCAGGCTGAGGCAGAAATGGACCAGCTAGGTGGTCACTGACATTTCCAGGCCTGGTGGTCTGTGCATTTGTTTCTTGTGGCTGCCATAAGAAGTTACCACAAACCAGGAGGCTTAACATGCAGAAGTTTATTCTTTCTAGAGATAAGAAGTAGGAAGAAAACCTAGGTAGGGTCTAGGCTTGCACTCCTCCTTGAGGCTCTAGGGGAGAATTCTTTCCTCTTCCGGCCTCTGCTGGAAGTCCCTTGCCTTCTCTGTGGCCACAACAGCTTACCTTCTGCCTCTATCTTCAAATGGCTGCCTTCTCTGTGTGTCCATTTTTCTCTGAGTGTCTTATAAGGACACCATTATTGGATTTAGGGTCCACCTGGATAATCTAGGGTGATTTCCTCTCAAGATCTACAGAAGTCCTTTTTCCAAATAAGGTAACATTCACAGGTTCCTGGATTTGATGTAGACATCATTTGGGGGTCCATTTTTTTTTTTTTGACCTGTGGGGGTTGGGAAGCTTGGGGAGAAAGAGAAAGAGAGGATTTAAGAGAGGTTATTTGGATGGCAGGATGGACAAAGTATGGAAGCGTGATGAGTATAAGAACATACCAACATTTTTAGCTTAGGCTAAATTTTTTGATTTGAGGTCACCTTTATAATATAATCTCAACATTTGTAAGGATCCCATAGAGCTTTTGTGTATGTAGTAGGTTTTATATTGCAATATTTACTGCATTAGAAGTAAAAGCTGAGAAATTTTAGAAATATATATTCTCTTACAAATAATTTCAAACTAATTTCATGTTAAAAACGGTTTTTATGAGCAATAACTAACCATTTTTCTAAACAAGTGAAAATTATTTTACATTTTTGCAAATCTATTTAATGTCTGGATTCTCATACTGAATTCTGCATTCAGTCTGTTACAATATGTTGTTTTGGCTGAAGAATATGAAGAAAACCTGGCTTCACACAGATTTGTAGTTGGAGAGTTCCTGGGAGCCACAAAGGTCTTAGATATGGAGAACCACTGGCTTACACAGTTGATAGGTAGGCTGATGGTGGTCCCCAAATAAACACACCTTTGGGAACAAAAGAACATGTTTGATTCCCCCCCCCCCCAAGGGTTGGGGTCGTAGGGGAGAGGCGGGAAGAGAATGGGTACTTTTCTGAATGTTTTCAGTTTGAGATGCCTCTGGGGAATCCAGGTTGAAATGTATAGCAGTGGAAGCTAGAAATCTGCATTTGGATGCTCGAAGTCATGGCTGTCGTTACCTGTTGAGAGTGTGCGACTAGGTGGAGGACAGGCTGACTCTGAGGTTGGGACCTTCCAGCGCTGGACCTCCTGGACCCTTTTGGGGGATCCTCTGAGGAGAGCGTTTGGAGGGAGCTGGGTGTGGGGTGCTGAGCATCTGGAGGGAGAGTTACAGGGAGTGAGGCTCCAGCTACGCTGGCTGCCTCTAGATGAGCAGTATCTCTCTAGGACCCTTACAGAGGTGGCTCCTGTGGTCTGGTTGCCTTATTCTCTTATCACGGAAAGTGATTGTGTGCTCTTAAGCACTCAGCACTGTTTGTGTTTGTTTTGTTTATCACCTGCTCTGTCCCCCAACCAATGTAAGTTCCATGAAGCAGGTGCCATGTCCTATTTTTCCCCCCACTGACACAGCCAGAGGCAAGAGAGGTACATGGCAGGAGTTAAATAGTTGTTGATGGCAGCTGGTAACCAGGCAGTCATTGTCAGCAAATGGTTGTTAGAATATTGTTAAATCAAGACGTATACAGGGCATGGGGATGCTGGGAAGTATGAAGACCCGGTTCCTCCCCTTGAGGAACTGTGAGTGGAGGGATGGCAATCCTGTGTGCAAAGCAGTCAAGTCATTAAAAGGTTCAGTGGGGTGGTGGGAGCAAAGAGGGAGGGGTTAGAAAAATCTTCAGAAATGTAGGTGTTATCCAGGTGTCAAGGATGCAGAGACGGGAAATAGGACACCACCTTCAGAGTAACTGGGAAAAGTTCAGTAAAGCAAGAATATATTGAATCTATAAACTTGAACACGCTTACAGATTTTGGGGACAGTTGAGGGAGAGGAACAGATGAAACCGGCTGCAGAGAGAAGAGATAGCTGCTTGGTCCTGGGGTCAGTGGATCAGAACCCAAGGGGAGTGATGCCTTATGTAGAGCATCTGGGTCACTGTCTTGAGAAAGAGGGCAGACAGGACACTTAGGGGCGCCCTGTTTGCCTTGAGTTTCCTACAGGAATTTCCAGAGTCAGTGTGTACAGAGATTTTCCTCAGCGAGAATAAACTCAGCCTTCAGCCCATACGCACTGAGCCGCAGCTCACTGTACTGCAGCTTGGCTATGCGGATGCTGTCTTGTCAGTAAAACCGGGTAGCATTTGCTGCTGTCGTTTTCCCGCTGTTTCATTCATGGATTAATCTAATGAGGCTCTTGAGGTGAGGACTATTTAAGGCATTGGCAGCAGTGAAAAACAAAGTGTTTTGACTGAAGTGTTGTTGGAATTATTTTGCTAAAATTCTGGTTTATGTAAAGATACGAGGTTCCATTAAAACTATGTCCAAGGCTGAGCTAAGTAATTTATCCTGCTCCTGAATTCTGCATGGAAGGTTAATATTGACATTGGTCAGTGTTTTTTTTTTTTTTTAAAGCTCCACACAGTGTTAGGTTAGTAGACAGTATGGAAACTATGTTCCGGGTCAGAGCTGTTTTTACTTGTTAGTTAGTTTTAGACTAAATGTCAACTCCTTCTTGAAAAAAATTATGAATTGGAGATGCTGCTTACATTTCTACCAGTCACATGAGATTTACTTTTAAGTCATCATTAGTCAAAATGTTTTCGGAGTTACATTTTCATTTTCTCAGTACTTGATGACGCGTGACTTCCATTAGGTGATGGGAAAGTGTGGAAGAGGGACAGAAGCCTGCTGTGTGTCCCCTCTGGAACTGCACTTCTCAGAATATCTGTGGTGAAGGGTCAGCTTTCCTTTTTAAAATTAATTTTTAATCCATTACACTGATATATGATGAGAATGGAATGCTGATTGAAGGTAGTGGCCGAAGTTTCCAAGCACTCACACTCAACTTTGGGATGTTTCTCACTGAGGACCTGTTTGGGTTTCTGATGGTACAGCTCTAGAAATTAACATCTGGGTCACTGATACACATAAAACCATTTAAAAAATGACTAATAGTTTTTTCAACCCTCACCTGAGGATAGTTTTATTGATATGAGAGAGAAAGAGACACATTGATCAGTTGCCTCCCCCACTGCAGTTCGCACCCCCAGCAGAGGGGATTGAGCCAGCACACTCAATATGTGACCTGCCTAGGGATGGAACCTGCGACCTTTTGGTGTATGGATGATGCTCCAGAGGCACTCGGCCAGGGCTGTGTTAGTTTTATTTATTTTAAATTTGAGGAATAATATATTCATTCAGTATGGTATATAAAGTGCCACTTTTTGTCCTGATAGCCAGTGCTGTGTTGGTTATTCTGAATGTTTTCCTTGTTTGCTTTTGCGCTAGCCTCACAAACACCTTTGAGGCGGGTACTATTATTTTCTTTATACAGATGAAGAAACTGAGGCACGAGGAGGGGGTTAACTTGCCCAAGGTCATTTAGCTGTATACTGATGGAGGTGGAGTCGGACTTCTGAGCCTCTGCTGTAGCTGTTGGGCTCTATGTATAAGTAAGGCTAAAAATGCTGTGTGAGTTCAGAAAAGAGAGGGTTGGAATACTTGGAGGTTTTGGGAGGATGGAAGATGTGAGGGGCAGGACCTGAGTGACTGGGTCGACATGCGCCCCCTTTCTTAAGAAAAAGCAGGAAGGTAAGATGAGTGAGGCATGGGGGTGGGGTGGGGGGCATAGAGGGGCAGTATCTCACAGATCAGGCTTGGAGTCTGGGCAGGTTGGGGTGTGGTGGGTGGTAAGAAGCTCACGAGGTCCTGCCGTCAGATTTATCTCACTAGCTCGTGGGTGATGAATTCAGTGGGGGAGAGAGTGGAGTCTCGGAGGCTGCAAGGGACGTGGCTCTGGTAACCAAAGCAGGAAGAAAAAAGCCAACTGCTCAGGGTTGTGAGTAGGACTGGAGGAGAACAGTCGGCTGCCCACGCTGGTCAAAGGAGAGGGAGAGAGGAGCGTGAAAAATGCTCGACTTCTGGGGCACCGATCAGCTTGGATGGTGGGTGCTGTTGCTTGTGGGCCTTGGAGTCACATTTTCGTGCTCTCTCTTTGGCGGTCTGGCCAAGGATCTAGAACTCCTGGATTGCTGAATCGGAAGAAATGTTTGGACTCCCCTCCCATTCACCCTGTGACTTCCGGCATGAGCTGGTTTACTGAAGAGCTTATGACTGAAAGGGCCCATGTACCTTTGGTTTATACTGCTTGTTCACGCCCTCGGTACCTGTTATCTGCCTCCTGTGGGCAGATATTGGTAGTGATGGTGAACTTCCAGAATCAGCTGGAAGGCTGGCTAAGCTCTGTGGAGGAGGTGGGGATGATCAAGCTCTTGAAAATAGAGAGGGTGAAGGCTGAGGGGTCCCCACAGAGGTTTGTGTGCAGACTACGTTTTCAAAGGTGGACTCGTTTTCGAAGGTGGACTCGTGAACATTTGTTTTCTTGGCTCACAGTGGTAGGTTTAGTCTTTCTGATTTCAAGCAATTGACCTAAAACAAATGAACAAACTCACCACCACCAATAACAAAAAGAGACATTACCAATTTCTGTTGTCTCTCCCAAGCAGGAAGAAGGATGTTCTGCATTTTAACCTGATTTTTCCTGTACCCATTTTATCCTTATCACCCAAAAAGTTTTCCTCTCTTATAAACGTGCAATTCATTGGGTGGAAATTGCACGGCTTGCCTACCTATGGGCATGTGCCAAGTGTGGGGTCAGGGGTAGTACTAGGCTGGGGGGTCAAGGGATGAACGAAAGGGACCAGGTTGGGGGTGAATGTGTGTCAGTTAACTGGGTAGTCTGTGGCACATGGCTTGTGTGTGTTTTCTCTGCCCTCAGACCACCCAGTACAGGGGGAGGAAGGTTCGGTACTAACTGCAAAATACGATTTATGGAATGTGAGGATTGTGAGGGACTGTGACTTACCGGACCAGTGGGTGCTCTAGAGAGAAAACTATCTTTTGAGGCTGTCTTAAACAAAATTCTGGGCAGGTTAAAGTAGCGGATACCTCAGGTCCTCTTTCCTGCTTTATGATTATGCAAATCTAAAAGTTCAACTATTTTTCTCTGGCAGTTTTCCTACAATTTTTCTGAGAGCCACATCCAGGTGTTTGATAGAGTGGAGGGTGACATAGTGTTTAAATGTGATTTGAATATAAATTAATGGGATATAATAATTTAGATAAGAGTGGAATAAATGCTAAGTATATTTAGATGTAATCTGAAGCCAAATCTCTCCCACTTTAAAATGGGAAGGTGGGACTGGCTGTCTCACTAGGTCACTTATGGGTGGGGTGAGGGAGGTGATCATGGGGAATTGACCCATCTGGGATCTGCATGTTTTCAGCATGTCATCCTTGGTGGACATTTCATCCAATTCATTGACAAGTTACTGAGTAACCAGTCATGTGCGTGGTTTGGGCCTGTATGTGCTGGTCATACAAAAGATTGCAGTTACAATGATGATGATTCCCATCTTTGAAGTACTTAGTGTGTGCCATTGACTGTGCTTGGGTGCCTCACATGTGATTTTCACATACAGTTTACAGTGGGCATTTGAAGGAAGTGGAGGTATCTCCATTTCACAGAAACAAAGGCAGCCAAGATTCCGATGCAGGTTTGTTGGGGTCACACTGAACTCCACAAAGATCTTGCTGCATTTGAGAACTGATTGCACCTACTGGCGACCTGATTCTTACGTGGTCTCTTAACCATTTCATTTTTGCCCATCTTACTTTTTCACCCTGTAAAATGGGGGTCCATCCTGCCTAGGCCACTGGCTCTTATGAGGATGGGCATGAATGTGCTGCTTAAGGGCCAGGGTGGCCCTGGCCAATATGGCTCACTTGGTTGGAGCATTGCCCTGTAAACAGAAAGGTTGCAGGTTTGATTCCCTATCTGGGCACATGCCTGGGTTGCGGTTCTATCCCCTGATTGGGGCATATACGAGAGACAACCAATTGATGTTTCTCTTCCTCTCTCCCTCCCCCTCTCTCTAAAATCAATAAGCATGTCCTTGGGTGAGAATTAAAAAAAAAAAAAGGCCAGGGTATGGTATTATGATTAACATGATTTTCTTTTCTTTTGCCTGCTTCTCAGTACAGGTGTGAAATAGGACTTGTTTTGTGTTGAGTTCCTATCCTATTGGTTTCATTTAAGTCCCCACCGTTAGTGATTGATGGCCTACAGGTGTGGTGTGGATGGGGGTGAATATTAATAGCAGTGTAGATGGGATTGGATGTATAGAGCAGAGTTTCAGATGCAAATTGGCCCTGGTGTTAGAGATGTTGAAGGGGAAAGGGCATGTGCTAGGTTGTCATTCAGGGGAGTCCTCCCCTAAGTCAGTCTAGCTCATTCCCTTAGCCTAGCCTTCTTGAGGAGTGCCTCTCTCTCTCTCTCTCTCTTTTTTTTAAAAAACTTCCCAGACCACTATTAAGTGACACCTGACTTAGAGGAGATACAAACAAATTACTCCCTATTGCTGTGTTGGAGGTCTGGTTGTCCGCTTATACAGAGCCAGTGACCCTGCCTTTCCCAGCTGTTGTACACTCTGTAGAGACAGCCTCTTGCTGCCACCACGTGGATCCTGATTTTGAGGGGGAGTCTTGTCCTGAGGGATAGAGCAGAGCTTTCCTTCTCGTTTTTCCTACGTGGATGTTCTAGTTTGCCAGGGCTGCACATTGGACGACTAAAACTCATGGAAATAGATTTTCTCACAGTTCTGAAGGCTGGAAGTCCAATCCCAGTGCAGAGCCACACCTAGAAGGCTCTAGGGGAGGATCCTTTCTTGGAGCCTCCAGCTTCTGTAGCCCTAGACATTCCTTGGCTGTGGCAGTATAACTCCAATCTCTGCCTTTGCCTTCCTTCTTGCCTTTTCTCTGATAAGTGCACCAGCCATATTGGATTAGGACCCATCCTAATTTAGTATGACCTCTTCTTATCTTGGTGATGTCTGTAGAGACCCTATTTCCAAAGAGGGTCCTCTGCACAGGTACAGGGATTAGGGCTGATATATCCTTTGGGGATACATAGTTCAACCTACAACAGTGTGCCTGCAAGTCCTATTTCTAGACTTCGTGCCCCAGGTTTCTCTGGTACTGCACCTTGCCTTCTGGATCCTCCTGGCTCAGGAAGTCCTGGGTCCCCTCCATTGTTCTCAGCCTTCGCCCTTTTCTCCTGTAATCTTCAAATACTTACTTCATTGATTCTTCGGTGCCATCAAAACATGCACAAGATCCTCATGTCTTAGCTCTCCCTCTACTCCATGACCCCATTTCCCTAGTTCTTCCCTCTTCCCATGATTCTCCCTAGTGAGCATCCTGTGTGCTCACTATCTCCTTCACTTCCCACTCTCCCTCTGCTCCTGCCAGTCTGGCTTCTGCCCTTGTCGTCCCACTGAGACCCCGCTCTCGGGTTGGGAGTGACAGCCACATTCCCAGCAGCACTTGCTCCCTTGGTGCAGAGGCATCCTCCTCAGCTTCCGGGGTCCAGTATTCCTGGTTTCCTTCCCTGCCCTCAGGCTAGGCCATCTCAGTGTCCTTTGAAGGCTTTTCTTCCTCTCCCTGGCCATTAACTTAGTATTGGATTTTTTGCAGGGTCTAGCTGAGGCCCTTGTCCCCTCTCACTTCACCCTCTGCCCAGGTGATCTCGGCCACCCTAGGCTTCAGTTAGTACCACTCAGGCAGCTCATAGCTTTATGATTCCAGCCTAGACCTCTCTGCACTCTAGACTTGTATATCTACGTGCTGGTGAGAAACCTCATGTTTTGTTTGCCTGCTCTGTCAAATTTATATTTAAAACTGAACTTGTGATCTCCTCTTCCCTCCAACCTCTCCCCAACACTTCTGTACCCTGTCTTGAGCTGTTACCATCCCAGAAATGGGGCAGACATCATTGACAGCCTTGCTCTTTGTCATTCCATTATTAACATGTCAATAAAAGCCCTGTTGAGTAGCCCTTGTAATTATCCTTTCATATACACCCTTTTCTTCAACTCTGTCACCACCATCTTGATCTTAACTACCACCCTCTGATGTCTTGACTCTTCTTATGAGAGCCTGGTAGCTGGAGCCAGTCCCCTTGCCCTCAGCTCCCATTTAGTGTGACCCTACTCCAATCAGTTGTTCGTGCTGCAGACTGAGTCAGGTCGGGTGATGTCATCCCTCCACATAAAACGTTTTACTGTTCTTATGATAAAGACAGAAGCCCTTCACCTGGTCCATAGACCTTGCACAGTCTGTCCCCACCTACTGCTTGGTCTCATCTCACACCTGCCTGCCTTCTGCTCCTGCTGTGACAGCATTCCTCCCAGCATCTTCCCAGCCCGGATAGCCTTTCCACAGGCTCTCCCTGTCTGCTCTTAACTTGTTGGGGACAGACATACTCGTGATTATGATGCCTTCTTGATGAACTCACCCTCTTATCATGTGATCTTTGGTACCTTGAAGTCTACCTCATTCATATTAATAAAGCCACTCCAGCCCTCTTATGTTCATTATTTGCATGGTATTTATCTTTTCCCATCTATTTGTTGTCAACTTATGTTTTTATATATAAAGTACACCACATAGTTGGGTTTTTGTGTTTTTATCCCTTCTGACAATCTCTGTCTTTTAATTGGAATCTTAGTCCATTAACATCTAATTAGCATTTAATTTTTGATATGGTTGGATTTAGGTATTTTATTATTTGTTTGAACTATTTTAAAAAGTAATTTTAACTTAACTCTTGATATTTTAGTTATAGCTCTTCACATCTTTTTTTTTTAGTGATAGCTCTAGATGTTACTATATACATCCCTTGTTTTTCAGTCTTCTTGGGGTTCATATTGTGTCACTTTATGTAAAATGTCAACCTTGCCATTGTAAGAGTTCTCCTCTTAACTTAGTTAACACCTGCTTCTGACTCAGAGCTCAGTTCCAAGGTCAGTTCTGCAGGGGGTTCTTGTTTGACATCTCAGACTAGTGAAGCCTCTGTTGTGGGCACTCTGAGCAGGTGGTGCTTTTCCTGGGGGCATTGATCACACTTGCAGTTTGCCCACTGTGGGATCCCCAGCACTTAGCACAGTGCTGTACACTTAGTTATTGGTTGATTGAATGAAGGGGAGCCCTGCCTTGTGGTTTGAGGAAGGCAAAAGATTTCATGATAATGTACTCCAGGGGATGGGAATGGCATTATGTAAGGCTGAGAGGTTGAAAAGACAATATATGTGGGAAGGAGTATAATAGTCGAGTAGATTAAATGAGAGTTAAAATATAATACTTTTGTAGCTCTAAGTTTTTATAACAATAGCCACCATTTATAGAGCACTTGATGGGCCAGGCACTGTGCTGAAATCTTTGTACATTTTATCTTATGTAATCTCAGCCTGTGAGTTATTCTTGTCTCATTTCAAACGGAGCATCTGAGGTACAGAGAGGTCAGTTACCTTGTTTCCAATCACAGGTAAAGGCTGTGCATTCACACTCAGATCCTTGTGATTCTAACACTTAGAATGGAAGTGAGACTGGTAAGTGAAGCTCAACTGTTCAAGGCATTGAATGCCTGTCCTAAGTAATTATGTTTTGATCTGGGGTCTGCATCAGGTGGAGAGAAGGCCCACAGATGTTACTGAGGGTCTGTAGACTCTTATGCTAGATACTTCTATTCTTTAGCCCCTTCTGAAAAAAAAAATAGTGGAAAGCCCTCTGAGGCTTTTGAAAAGGGGAGTGCAGGGAAGAAAACTGTGTCAGGACAATTAACCTGGGGCACTGGGCAGGCTGGATTCAGGTGCAGTCTGGACGGAGGAGGGGCAATGTGTGAGGAGTAGTGGCCAGGGCCTGCTATGACGTTGGCCACAGTCTAGGGTGCTGGCTGTTGTATTTTAAAGGAAAGAATGAGTGTGAGATGTTTTGAGGGAAGTATGGATGAAATTGGTTAATGATGAAGTGTGAGGAGAGAAAGATTATTCCCTTATCTTCTGAGGCATTTATATCTGCTAACGAAAGTGTTGTCTAAAGACCGTTAAATATATATCCGTGAGGGGTGTTACCATAGCCTCCTTTCTCAAACTGGGATCTGCAGACATCCACAGGGATCTGAGAGAATGTTCTTTTCAGGAGAAGGTGGACAAGGCTAGGAAAAATAGCTATAAAGCTGTTTTTAAAGTTTCGTTTGTTTTGGGGAAAACCCTGGCTAACGGCCGGCCTGACAAGTGCACAGAGGGGCATTTTTCTGCTTCTGTGGTATTCTCATCCCTGGTGGACGTTTCTGTTCAGTCCATTGACAGTTGTTGAGTTCGTTTGTTAGATGTGAGTAGGTGACTGCGGAAATTGAGTGTCTCTGCACACGTTCTGTGAGTTAGATGAGAAATCTGGGTGAGGCGAAGTGGGTGTGTGCCTCTGTGTGTGGGTTAGTGTGCATTCTTACTGCTTTTTAGATGGTCAATGAAACTGTGTTAATCTGATCTTTTTTCTTTAAGTGAGAAAGAGCTTAACCAGTTTCCTAATTAGTGTCAAAATGTTTTCACTTTCCTGAAGAAACGTTTATTGAAATTAAAAGATTGCTTTGAAAATGATCCAAAAAAATAAGATCATTCTCTGAAGTTCAAGGTAAATGCATGAGATTTATGGGTGCATTTGGAGTTCACCCAAAGTATTGAAGGTCTGTTTATTGTATTAGTATTAAATATGGAAATGCACAGTGCACGCTGGCCTTCCATGTGGATGTGGGCCAATTTCTGGGCTTTTGTTTCTGTTTGTCTCTGGGTACTGTCTCCTTAAAGTTGCTTTAAGGCTTGTTATTTTAGTTAAAACCAATGACAAGACGTGCGACAGACCTCTTTCTCCATGTTGATGTTATGTTTGGACCAATTATGTTTTTAACATGTTGAAATCCATATGCAGCCTGGTCTGGTGCGTGGCTGCTCTAGGCCACTGGGCAGAGACTGTGAATATATATTCTCAGCAGGCATTGTCTCTTGGCTAAGTAAATATTAGGCACGAGTTATATAATGCTCCCCTGATGCTGCTAATGATAAATGCATTTAAAACTCTCTTACATTCATTGTTGTTCCCTCTCTTCCAACAGTTACTAAAAATATTTTCTTTTACTCCCTATGTCAGACAATGGGAAATTTTTAAACCTTTAGTAAGGGTCCTTTTACTGGAGAAGGCTTGGCACTGCTGATCTGGTGTCCAGAGCACAGGCCTAGGGATGAGACCCGGATTAATGGTTGTGTGTGCCTCAAGTTGTTCAGGTTTCGGTTGTCTCCCCTTTGCAGAAAGGCAGAGTAGCGGCTCATTGTTCACGTCATGAGAACCACTGACTAGGTGTAGTGGAACAAGTTTAAATCTCTAGAAGGAGCATTGTAAGAATTTTGGTGGTGATTTTGAAAGGTTTGTTAAAAGATGAACTGAGGCATATTAAACTTTTAGGAATTTATTTGAGCAAAAATCAGTTCAAACTGGACAGCACAAAAGCAGAAGTGGCTAGAAGCACTCCACTGACGGGAGCTGGGGAAGAGCTTTTATAGAGAAAATGTGGAAGCAAAGTAAGGAAATCATTGTCTATAGTTTTAAACCTTAGTTGGCTTTTTGTGATTGGCTATTCTTTGGTTTGGCTTTTGACACATTAGAGCCACTCAGTCGAATGGCCTCCTTGTTTAATTAATTTAACAAACCCCCCTTCCTTTTAAAAAAATGATTTTGTTTATCTTTAGAGAGAGGTAAAGGGAGGGAGAAAAGAAGAGAAACATCGATATGCGGGAGAAACATAAATCAGTTGCCTCTCACACACTCCCAAACTGGGGACCTGGGCCACAACCCAGGCATGTGCCCTGACTAGGGATTGAACTGGCGACCCTTTGGTCTGCAAGAGGACACCCAGTTCACTGAGCCACACCAGTCAGGGCAATAATTTCCCTTTTTGGTGAACCTCTTATACATGAGACTAATCAAAAACTTGGTATTAATGCCACTCTCAGTTATCATGCCCTTTTCTCATAATGAAACTCAGGTTACAATGTTAGATTCATGGAGGAATTGCTATTCCTGTTTATTCTGTTTTTCATCTTGTTTCTGTTTCTCTAAGTGCAGTGAGACCATCTGATGTGTTGCTGAAGGCTGCAAACATGCATTTAAAGTGTTAGAGAGAACACAGCGCACCAGGGAGAGTATAAGAGGATGATACCAAAAGACTGAGCATACGTCTTAGCCATGGCCCCCATGAACTAAACCAGTTGGTGTCAAATAAATTTAAAAATGTATCTGATGAAGTATCAACCTGTTTTAGCCACATAGCTTGTTAGTTAATATTTTGTTTGCATTTCTACAATACCAGAGGTGTTGATTCAGGTACAACAGGAGGTATTTGCTGTGGCACAGACTCCTTGTTCAGCCAATGAGTATTCTAAAGCAATTCTATAATCAAAGACCACCTTAGCAAGAGATCCTGGGACCTTATGTTTTGCTGCCATGGCCTTGGCAGTGGACTCAGCAATGGTTGCCAGAATTTAGGATAAGTCTCTAATCAAATGTTTATCTGTACTAACTCTAAGCCAAGGAAGAAGGGACTGTCCAAATGATCCGCATCCAGAAGGGTTAATTTCTGTTTGTAAACTTCGTTTTGGTTGGTGCTATAGATACAAGGGAATGGACTGATGTTGAGTTTCTGAGGTATTACGAAGGGACAGTGGAACAATAAATACAGCTAGAGCACATTGTCCTTTCATCCTCCAGCTATCAAGACAGTGAGTTGTCCAAGCATAGGGACCATTACCAAACCTCCATATGAAAAGGAGTAGACAGGAGGTGTACATAGGGTTGCATCAGTAAGTATGGATTCAGCATACCAATTTAAAAAAATCCCATTGTTTTGGGAAAATTTAGGGTTTAGCATCATTCAGCCAAGACTCAAATATGGTATTGTCACATATTGAAAGACCACCTAAATATGTGGGCCTGACGGCAAGCCTATGAATGATCTGATTCACACTGCCTGTGTCTTTTATATATACTAGCCCATTCAGTGGATCTCATTTTCCCACCCCTGGGCAGGGTTAAATTGAGGCAAGGAATGGGGGTATGTGGACTTAGTGCTTTAGTTTTATAAAAAAGACTTACAGAAAAATGTAGGCATGCAGTGGCATTTGGGACAGTGAAATTCCTTATAGGGTGAACTGAGAGGTCTCTCCCTTCATGTACTGATTTTGGTTTAGCGTGACAAATCCAGCTGTTAAGTTTCCTGCAGTAGCTGTTGTTTGTGAAATCCTAATTAAAGTGTTGTCTTCCCACTCGTTAATAGAGAGAAAAAGCAGATAGCAAGTAGGCAAAAGAGATAACTGTTTTCATATTGGAGATGAAGGTCTTGATCCATGATCTTGGGAGAGCTATTCACCTCGAGATGTTGTCTGCTTCTGCGACGGAATCTCCTTGGTCAATTTTAACTTTAGATCTCTGGCTGTGCAGATTTAAGAGTCTGGAGTGCCTTTTTCAGTCAGGAGAGGTGAACCCCAAGGTTCAAGTCTCTGAAGTTTGGCTACTGCCTGGGTAGTGAGGAGGACCTGGTATGGTCCCTTACAACCAAGGTCAAGGGCACTCTTTTTTAGGTGTCATTTTCAGAAGACTACTCTCTAAGTTCTAAATTGTGAAGGTTCAACTGTCTGTAGGAGGAAAGGTCTTGGAAAGCTCTCTTTACCCAATGGAAATACACTTTGACATAATGCATTTTAATAAAGCTTTACAGTATTGACTTATGTCAGAATTGATGAGTGCAGGAAAAACACATGGTTGTATCATCAAAAGCATAGGTTACTATATAGTAAGGCATTAATTCATACTTTCCCAAAGGCGTTGATTTAATTGCCATCAAAACCAGTGGTAGAACTTTTGCACAGGGCAGTTGATTCAGTTAATTTAGCTAGGTTTCGTTGTGTTACCACTGATCCTTCCAACTTTCCCCGATGACTGAGGATGGTAGGGACAATGGCAATTCCATTGGGTGAGCCATCCATTTGGGGGCATTGTCAGGTCCTAATATCATATGAATAAATTGGTAGAGATCTGGGAGTCCTGGGTTGTAAGTTCCAATTTGAATTCTAAATTTCTCTTTAGGATTTGGAAAATCTTTAATGGCCCTGGGTTCAGCCTTTGACCATGGCGATAATCGTGGTTATATCTGGTGTTCCAGGCTCAGCAGGGGGCCTTCCTTTAAAAGGTATTTTTTGAAAACAAACCTCTAGCTCATTTTCAGAGTGAAAGACAGTTGAGTATAGGTATTAGTAGGTTCAGAATATTTTAGGAGAGGAGGGAAAAGGGAAGAAGCAGTCCCAGCCATCAGGGTCGAGTTTAGTCAGTATACACTTTTTTTTTAGATTCGCCATTAGCTTGTTGTTTAAGCTTTCATTTGCTTTTTGTAAAGACTGTTTTAGAGAGGCATTTTTTGATTCATTTAGTTTCTTAGAAGCTTCTGCATACCAATCAAAACATATCCCATTGTTCTGGGGAAATTTGATCCTTTTTTTCTCTAGAGCACCTCGGAAGTGGATAAGCCTATCTAGGTTAAAAGTTCCCTACTTGGCCACTGTAATTCAAAATTATCTTTGGTAAGGTTAGCCTACTGGTTCAGAAAAGAACCATTTCTGGGTCTGTAATTTTTATACATATTGTTATCAGGGGTCCCAGATGAAGGAGTCCCAGATTATTTGGAGTCAGAGGAATAATTTTCCTCTTTTTCTCCTTTTTGTTACTTGAAGCCTTGCACTGGGCCCAGTCCAGCTTAAATTAAATTGGACCTAGTCGACCTCAGAACCAGTTTGTGTTCTAGGTTGGACCCAGTCCAATTTCTTTTAAGTGATCTGACCTCAGACCCAGACTGAAGAAAGAAAAGCTCAGAGAAGTTTGAAGAGCTCTTTTAAATGCAAAAATTTGGGGTCTTAGATACCTGGTACTCTAGATGCAGGGAGAAAGCAGTGAGCTCATTGGGTGCTGTGGCAGTCTTACCTGGCTGCTCCTGGCTCTTGGGTGCCATTGTGGGTCTCCTATGGGTCCCAGTTCTGACATCAAAACTGTTGAAAGAAAAACCGAGACATATTAAAATTTTAGAAATTTATTTGAGCAAAAGTTGATTTCAATTGGGCAGCACCAAACCGAAGTGGTTAGGACCACTCCATTGCCTGGAGCTGGGGAAAAATCTTTATAGAGGAAAGGTGGAAGTGAAGTAAGGAAATTATTCATTGTTTATAGCATAAATGCTAGTTGGCTGTTTGTAATTTGCTAACCTTAGGTTTTGCTGTTAAAATCTTGAGGCATTTAGAGGTTTGGATTGGTTTGCTTATGTAGGTGCCACCAACATTAGAGACACCTCAGTCTCATGACCTCCTTGTTGAATTAATTTAATAATACAGATGGCAATACAGACTCCAGAGTCATGGGGTAGTGATTTAGAATATACTTATTATGTTAAGTATTCAAACAGGTTATCATTCACTTATTTATTCTTTTGATAATAACTTATTGAGTGCCTATGTGTGCTGTGTGCTATGTGCCAGGCACAGCTCTATGTGCTTGACACTCATCTGAACAAAATAAAGATCCCTGGTCTCACAGCCCTTATGTTCCGGTAGGGGAAAGAGACAGTACATGTTGTAAGTAAATTTCATGGTGACAAGTGCTGTGGATTGTTGGAAGATTGGAGTGTTGGGAATGAAGTGAGTAAGATAAGCAGATCCAGTTTTCAATAGGGTCATCAGAATTTCTCATTGAGAATGTGAAATTTGAGCAAAGACTTCAGGTGGTTATGGAATTGCCCATGTGGGTACCATGAGGAAGAGCAGTCGAGCAGAGGGAACAGACAGTGCAAAGGTACTGAAACTTGAGAACAGCCAACTGGCATACTGGAGAAACCGCAAAGAGAACTGAGAACAGTATGGCTGGAGTAGGGTGAGCAAAGAGGGGAGTATGATTCAGAATGAGGTCAGACGGGTAATAGGGGCCAGGTCCCACAGGGACTTGTAGGACGTCATAGGACCTTTGCTTATACTCTGAGTTGGGGAGTTAAGACAAATTTTGAGCAGGAGTAACATGCTCTCATGTGTTAAGAACCCTGTGGCTGCTGGATTGAAAATGATCTTAAGGGGGCAAGAGTAGAAACAAGGGGGAGACCGGATGGGAGCCAAATTAGGAGGCATTGCAATGTCCACGCAGGAGATGATGGTGGTCCTGACCTGGGGTGGTAGTGAGTAGTGGTCAGATTCTGGGTGTATTTTCATGCAACTTACAATCCAAGATTGAAAAGTTCTCAAAATTCAAGTCTCCCAATAGTACCTGTGTGAATCCTTGTTTGAGGAAAATCTGGTGTGGTTGACAGGTGTCATGTTTCCATGGTTCCATGTTCTTTTCCTTCTGGGGATTTGTGTGTGTGTGTGTACGTGTGTACACACATATAGGGCATGTCTCTCTAGGCCAGTGGTTAGCAGTCACACACAACAAGCAGCTCTCTGAGCCAGTGTTAGTTTAAATAGAAAGTTAAGCAGCACTAGATGAAACTAATTGGTCCTAAAAGCCTCACACATTTCCTCTTGATTAAGCTAGAACATACTTTTAGTAAAAACATATGCTGTTACCCAAGGTTTCTAAGTAATACTCTGATGATAAATGAAAGATAATCAATTTTCTTATCATGATCCCATTTGTGCCCCTTCTTTCTTAGACTCTGAGACGACAGAAATTTCATTATGTAGTTTTGCCCTAGATTTTTAAATAATTAATTTGAAACTGTGGAAGTCAGTTTGAGATGTCTTCTGATAGGTGTGCAGCTCATTTTCTGTGCAGGTCATGACTTCAGTAATCTGTGCTTGAGGAGACTTGATTGTCATAGAGCTACATTTCCTATTGTGGGGTCTTCAGAAAGCTTGCCAAGACAGTGGCTCACCAGGGTATTAGGTAGAGCCACCCAATTAAGTTACATGGGATGTCTCCAGGAGACCTCAGTTCTCAGCCAAGGTGCTTATATGTCATGGACTGCTTTGTTCTAAGGCTTCCTGCCTGATCACAGCTGTGATTTTGGTCAGTTGATTTTTGTTTGTTTTGTTTTCATTTTACCCTTGCAGCAATTATTTATGAAGAGTAAGTGTATATTCTTATTCTTGTGTTGTGGACATCATTAACCCAATGGTTACTAAGGCCATTTCTTGACTTGGAGTGAAGGGAGTAGAAAGTAGCTTCCTTTGCTCAAGCCTTTTTATGTTTTCAAGTTTGTATTTTAGGAACTCTGATTTAGTTCTGTAACTTAGTGATCTGGGCAGTGTAAGGTTTTGCTTTCTTTTTTTTAAAAGCTGGGCTATTTTTGATATGTTGTGACCTTGGGAAGAAAAGTTCCTGTATCTATCCAGTAAGAGATCCTTTTTTAAGGAGAGTCTGAATTGTAGCTATATATTTTTAGATCACATTTTCAGGTATCATTTATAATTTGGTAGCATGGTGTCAGGGAAGTTTATCTTTCTAGTCTAGGATTGGGAAGTCAGTGTTTCAGTGTTGGCTGTCTATACTGTACTAGTTCAGTGCACCTCACTCTTCTCATCAGTAAATGGGCATGAAGACACACACCTACCGTCTACCTCAGAGTAGGTAAAGATCAAGTGAGCCAAGATGTATGAAAAAACTCGGCAGCTCCAAACATTCCTTTAATTGCAGGTCATTGTGTTGTTTGGTTATCATAGAGCTCATGCCTAAGAACCTTTCATTTTTGTCTTTAACTTGTTATGGGGTCTTGGGTAAGTTGAGTGAGCCAGCTTTCTTGAATGTAAGATAGGGGTGTGCATAGGGACTGGCTAAGAAGGAAGAGTCAAACTATGGGCTCTTTAGAAACAATTCAGAAAGTTTAGTTTTTCTGTACGATGGCTGTAGTAGCGCTTAGTTGTCTTTAACTTCATTTGAAACACTGTTGTTAGATTGTATTGTGACAGCTGTCATATCAGTGTGTATTTAAAAAATTATCAAAATTGGTGAAATATTTCTTTCTTTCTTTATTATTATTTTTAGAGAGGGTGAAGGGAGGGAGAAGGAGAGGGAGAGGAACATCAATGTGTGGTTGCCTCTCATGCACCCCCAGGTGGGGACCTGGCCTGCAACTCAGGCATGTGCCCTGACTGGGAATCGAACCAGTGACCCCTTAGTTCATAGGCTGGCGCTCATTCCACTGAGCTATACCAGCCAGAATCAAAATTGATGAAGTTTTGGGCAGCCATTTTAGTATTGAAGGTACAAGAAAGATATGCAACATTTTCAGCGTATTATGCCTTATTATTTCAAGAAAGGTAAAAATGCAACTGAAACACACACACACACACACAGAAGATTTGTGCAGTGTATGGAGAAGGTGCTGTGACTGATCCAGTGTGTCAAAAGTAGTTTGCGAAGTTTCTTGGCACTATTGACTTTTTGGCTGAATGATTCTTGGGTGTGGGGCTGTCTTATGCATGGGAAGATAGATGTTCAGCAGCACCCTGGCCTCTACCCACTAGAAGTCAATAGCAGAAGATAGCCAACATATTTAAAATACCCAAATCAATAAAGTTGTTGGTGAAATTAAAAATGTGTTTTTTATTTTATGGAAAAAACATACGGACTTTTTGGCCAACCCAGTAGTTTAAAAATTCTATGATTTTATGTGTCTGTGTGTTGGGGGGGAATTTTTTGCTCTCTCGCACCCCAAGTTGTTAATTAAAAAATTTCCAACTTGCAGAAGAGTTAAAAGAATGGTATAATGAACACCCATACCCCTATAGCTAGAGTCAGCAGTTGCCAACATTTTGCCACATTTGTTTTATCTCTCTCTACACATTTATACGTTGGGTTTGAAACTTTAATTTCTGCCTCTTCGATGTGCGTTCAACAGTTCTTTTCTACAGAGTGTAGGAAAGTTAATCATTAGGCTGTAGTATGAGGGGTAAGTTGGATCGTTTACATCCTTCTGATTAATCAATACCTTTTCTTGAACAGGATGAACTCACTGCTGTGAATGTAAAGCAAGGCTTCAACAATCAGCCAGCCTTTACTGGAGATGAACATGGCTCAGCCAGAAATATTGTAATTAACCCATCAAAGGTATGCTAATTACCTGTGTCCCAAAACTTCTGTGAAGTGTGTGTATGTGACACCCTTGGTAGTTAATGTTGATAAATTACCGTTACTTAAACATATTCAGATTCCCCCAAATACCCTGTAAACTGTCCTGTGTAGGATCCAGTTGGGGATTGTGCATTGCCTGTGGTTGTCCTGTCTCTGTAGTTCCTATTAATCTCATACAGCACGCTCTCCAGCCTGTCACTTGGTTTTGTTGTGGGGGAGCTTTCAGGACTGCCATTTTAGGAGAGTCCAGTCCAGTTACTTGTTTTATATTTTAGTCCTTTGTTCTAGATTTGTCTAGTTGTTTTCTCATGACAGGATTCAGGTTGAATACTTTTGGTAAAAAGACTACGTTGCATTACATCAGAAAACGCGCAGTGCCAGTTTGCCCCCTTGTCGGTTACACTAAGTCTGATGACTTCAGGTGGTGGCTGCCATCCCTTTGCATCGTAACAGTGGCCATGTTTCCTTGTAGTAACCTCCATGTGGTGACACTTTGAGAACCTGTGAATATCCTATTCTCCAATAAAGTTTCGTCCTGTGATTTTAGCATCAATTGGTAAATTCCTGCTGAACGATTTATTTTGCTGAGGGATACAAAATGATAGTTTTCTAGTAGTTATTATTTTTCATACATTTCTTACTTGGAATTCTTTTGTAAAGGACATCCCATTTTGGAGTATTGCTTTTAACCCCTGCTCTCCTTTTAAAATCTGATGTATTATTTTCATTTTTCTTTTTGATACACAAATTGTCTTACATTTGGGCAGTGGAGGTGCCTTTAACCTGGCTCTTGGGTCCTTTATTTTGCGCATTTTACTTTTGACACAATAATGTATTCCAGGTTCATATTCTTTCCCTGTGCCATCTCCGATATGCATGCTTGGCATGGTCGTTGCTACTAGAGTATCATAACTTCTATGCCCTTTCAGTGGACAGAGATGGGAAACATGTTTCGATTTCTTTTTGTTTTCCTTCCCTCCTACCCTCCTTTCCTCCCTTTTCCCTCCCTCCCTCCCTCCCTCAGTGTCACAGGACTTTTTCCTGTTTCATCTTTGTGTCTCCTTTCTCCTAAAGTGAGAACCCTGCCTCTCAGCAATATCAACATATTTATTCATTTACTCTATCTTGCAATACACATAAAAAGTTTCAAAATAAATTATTCTAATGTCTTCAACAAAATTACTAGGTAAAATTTTCAATTTTTCTGCAATAATTTTTGTCCTTATAGTACTTGCTTTTATTAACAGTATATAGTCAACTAGAGCCCCAGAGTCCCAGCCACTTATAAGCCCAGTCCTGCAGTTGCTGCCTCTTCTACCCCATCAACATGATAGATGCTGCTGTGTCCTGTGCCAAGGACTTCCTGGCAGGTGCAGTGGCTGTGGCCATATCCAAGATGGCGGTAGCACCCATCCAGCCAGTCGAGCTGCTGCTGCAGGTGCAGCTTGTCAACAAGCAAATCAAAGCGGATAACCCATCAAGAACAGTATATACACTGTGTGGTTCCTAGCCCCAAGGGGCAGGGAGTCCTGTCCTTCTGGCTAGTAACTAGATCCTTCCCCACCCAGGCTCTCATCTTTGCTTTCAGAGATAAATACAAGTGGATCTTCCTGGGTGGGGAGGACTAGAGAACCCAGTTCTCCTGATAACTCTGCAGTGAATCTGACATCAGGTGGTTCCTGTGGGGCTACCTCCCTGTGTTTTGCATATCAAAGCTGGAACTGAAAGGGATTTTAAAGACCTGACTGCTTGGTTAAGCTCTACAAATCTGATGGGATCAAGGGACCTGTAAAGAGGCTTCAAGATGTGTCTGTGCAGGATATTATCACAAACTGGGCTGCACAGGGAATGCTCCAGGTCCCAAGAATACTCTCATCTTCACTAGCCGGATGATGCACAGTCTGTCATGGCAGTGGCTGGGTTGACTTCCTATCTGCTTGACACCGTTTGTTGCTGTGTGATGATGCACTCAAAGTGCAAATAAACCGATATCATGTACACAGGCATGCTTGACTGCTGGAGGAAGATTGCTTGTGATGGAGGAGGCAAAGCTGTTTTCAAGGGTACTTGGTCCAGTGTTCTCAGAGGCAGCATTGGTGCTTTTGTGCTTGTCTTGCGTGATGAAATCAAGAAGTTCACATAGTTCTGGCTGGTGTGGCCCAGGCGGTTGGAGTGTAGCCTTGTAAACTGAAGGGTCTTGGGTTCAATTCTGGGTCAGGGCACATGCCTGGGTTGTCTGATTGGGCCGCATAGAACAGTCTCTGATCTGGTGCACAGGAGAGGCAACCAGTTTCTCTCTCCAATTGATGTTTCCCTGCCTCTCTCTCCCTCCTTTTCCCTCTCTCTCAAATCAATAAGCATGTCCTTGGGTGAGGATAAAAAAAATCAAGAAAAAATTCATATAAATTATTTGTTAATCTTCCTTCTCCATCCCCCTCAACCTCACAAACAGGCATGTTGTATTATGTGATGTATCTTGAGTATTCTTGACATACTATTGGCTGTCACTGGCAACAATTTACTGGTTGAAAGTGGAAAGCAGTAATATTCATCTGACAAGTTTTCTTTTAAAGCCCTTTCCATGATGATGGGGCTCAATTATATTTTTTATTTTAGTCACTCTTGATAAACAACATATTTGAAGAGATAAAAAATATTTGAAAAAATGTATAGTCAGATGTTGTGTTAAAGTTTTTCTGAATTAAATTTTTTTCTGTGTGGTTATATTACTGGCTCAATATATAGAAGTATTTGTTTCTGTTTATAGTCTTAAGGCTTTATTTTAAGTTATTTCTATTTTTAAATATTAAAACACTTTTGTTAAATTGAAATCATCATGCATATACATAAAAAGAAATCAAACATGGAGACAAGTGTCTATATTTTTTCCTTCCTCCCCAGAGATATCCATTGTTAAAGGTTTATGTATCGTTCCAGATCTCTCTTTATGTGCGCACATGTACACACAAACACATATGTAATTGACAACTCTCTAAACTGTCAATTGAAGTATTTAAATGGTGTGAAAGAAGATAGAAGCATTTGTCTTTTTTCTAATCTTGACACTTTTTTAAATGCTACAACCACAATTATATAAGTTTTAATTCATGTTCTACTTTTTTTATTGTAGTAAAATAAACATAACATAAAGTTTACCATTTCAACATTTTAAAGTGTACAGTTTTTTGGCATTAGGTACATTCACATGGGTCTGCAACTATCACCACATCCAAAACTTTTCCATTTTCCCTAACATATACTTTAAAGAAATGAAACACTTTTTGTATGTACTTTTCTTTGAGGCTGAAGTATTCATATTAATAATAATTAATGGATAGATAACATTTCATCATATATGTACTATAATGGACCAAAACTGTAACAATTAGCTGTTGCCAGTTTCTTATGGTTTTTAGTAAAGAGGTTGGAGACATAGTTGAACATAGAGCTTTTGTTCTTTAGGATAAATTCCTAGAAGAATGCTTCCCCAGAAGGTGCATTAGACTTCCAGAGTGGCCATAACAAAATACCACAGACTGGGTGGCTGAAACAACAGAAATTTGATTTTCTGAGATAGTTTACTTTCTCATAGTTCCAGAGGCTGGAAGCCCAAGATCAAAGTGTCGGCAGGTCTGGTGTCTCTGGAGGCCTGTCTCCTTGGTGTGCACACACTGCCCTCGCGCACGGCATCCTTTCTCTGTGCCCATGCATCTCTGTGCGCTTGCATCTCTGCTGTTTCTTCCCCTTCCCGTAGTGACCCCAGTCGTGAGGGGCCACCCTGTGACCTCATTTAACCTTAATTGCCTCTTTAGAGGACCCTGTCTTGAAGACTATCAGAGCTTCAGGGCTTCTACGTTTGCATTTTGGGAAAACACAATTTAGTTCATAACAGAGAATATGAATGTTTTGTCTCTTCATTTGAACTGCCAAATAGTTCTTAGTTGTGTCAAGTTTTATGTCAATTTAAATAACAATAGCACTATCACCCATTAGAAGTAAGTTCTGCT
>CM052539.1:137075629-137281306 GCA_028533065.1 Trachops cirrhosus | reverse complement strand
TAATGCGAACATATTGCTGTTACAATAAAATTAAGTGTGTGACCATGCTTTGGGTTTTTTTTTGAGTCCCAACGTGCATTTTATTCTCTCGCTTCTTTCAGAAATTTTGACTTTGGTTACAGTGTGCGGTTGTTCACCAGGTTCGTTAGGAAGTAAAACATATATACAGCCACCATATTCCACTGCTGTCAAGTGTATGGAAGAGAGTATAATTGTAAAACAGGTTTCTCAGACTGTTTTTTTAAAATAATAATTTATGCCTTTGTTATGATTAAACTGCTCGTACAGAATTGCAGATAAATGTAAAACAATTTGCATGGGCAGGTGTTTTGGGTCCTTCATTCAAAGATGGAACATTGATTGAGAAATTTAAAATTACTAACAATTTGTTACTATTAGTGGCTTATTTAAAACCATTTTTTCCCTAAAATTTTGCCTTTATTATATAATCTGGGCACTATGTAAATATTTGCTTAAAAACTATGAGGTGGTTTTTTTTAAAAAGTAAAGCTTAGACTTTTTTTGTAATTACTCTAATTTTTATTACCATTTTGGATCAACACACCAAAAACAGACTTCCTTTTATTGTACATTAATCACAAGAATTAAGGAATTACAAGGCACATTAGAAATTTTTTCTTCAGCACTAGCTTTTCACCCTGCTGGATAGTAAACTTGGCTAGTTGCTTACAGCTGTTTTGGCCTATAAACCAGTTGTATGACTCATGATCACTAGGTAGTGATTCTCACTGAGTTGGCCAAAAAGTCTGTTTTTTCCATACAATGACACTAGTATTGTTTAGTTGTCTTTAACTTCATTTGAAACAGTTTTGTTAGATTATATTGTGACAGATGTCATATCAGTGTGCATTTAAAAAAATTTCAAAATCAGTGAATTTTTGTGCAGCCATTTTAATATTTGAAGATGGAAGAAAATATACATTTTCTGTATATTATGCTTTATTATTTCAAGAAAGGTAAAAATGCAACTGAGACACAAACAAAAAAGATTTGTGTGGTGTACGGAGAAGGTGCTGTGACTGATCAAACATGTCAAAAGTGGTTTGTGAAGTTTCTTGGCACTATTGACATTTTGGCCAAATAATTCTTTACCGTGGGGCTGTCTTATGCATTGGAAGATGTTCAGCAGCACCCCTGGCCTCTACCCACTAGAAGCCAATAGCAGGAGATAGCCGACATACTCAAATATCCAAATCAATAAAGTTATTGGTGAAAATGAAAAATGTGTCTTTTATTTTGTGGAAAAAACTAAATGGACTCTTTGGCCAACCCAATATTTTGCTTCACCAGAGTAGATATTTTGTTTTAATCATGGTTACCACTGTTTGCTAACCTTATTGGAGGTATTTAGTAGAAATTATTACTAATAAGCTTGCATATTAAAGAATTCCCAGTGAATGAACTGTGATACTTCGATAGGATTTGGAAGTTCCAAGAGGTTTTTTTGTGGATTTATTTAATTTTTAGATACTACTTTGTCTTCTTTCTTGTTGTCATTCTCGTCCCTTGTCCCCTTTTGATCTGGTTAATATGAAAATGCTACAGTAATTCAAAGAAACTCCCTTTGCTGCCTTGTTCCATTTAGAGCAGGTAACAGTAGCTTTCTCTTGAAACACTTGTACTCATGAAATTGGCAGCCCAATCAAAAATGTTGAATACTTAATTTAATTGACTCTTGTAATTTTCCATTTAAATAAATTAAATTTCTCTAGACTCTTTTTAAAAAGCACTGAGTGTAAATACAGAATTTCCTTTCCAAAAATACATGCTATTAAGAGGAAACAAGAAAAAGAATGATTATGGTGTGATTGATTACTAGGCTTTCTCTGCAACACCTCTCAGGGAAAAGATTCTCTTCAAATGGGTGTGTAATATGAAAAAGGAAAGTACAGCTGAAGATTAAAGCAGAACCCATTTTCTTGATATTTATTCAGGATGTAATTAATTTCACTTTGCCAGAGATTTTCAAAGGCTCTTCTTTTTTTCTTGAACTACTTGTTAATAGTGGAACAAAGGCGCTGTGGGAGTTTTTGCATTATGTTAATACAAGCAAGTTACAACTCTTGATATCTAGAACTGAAATTGCCATTTTATTTTCTGATGGGCTTTTGGAAGATTTTCAATTAAAATGATAAAAACAAAATGCTACTATACATTATTAACATACTTACTGTCTTCAAACTTTTTCTCTTTTGTTTCCTCAGATTGGAGCTTATTTTAGCAGCATATTAGCTGAGAAATTAAAGCTTAACACTTTCCAGGACACCGGGAAGAAGAAGCCACAAGTTAATGCTAAAGATAATTACTGGCTGGTTACTGCTCGATCGCAGAGTGCAATTCATAGTTGGTTCTCTGACTTAGCAGGAAATAAACCACTTGCTATTTTGGCAAAAAAGGTATTCAGTTTTTTTACATTGTATTAATTATGGCATTACAGAAATGAAGATGTTTGAAATAACATTCAAGAATATATTTCCTTTCCCCAGTTCTCTCCAAAACTCAAAGCCGCAGTACAGGTATACTGCACCAGGTGTGTGCCCCACATATGCTGTTTTCCTCTTTATTTTGATGGCATGTGGTGCCTAGGACGTTCATAGACCTAAACATTCTGTGCAGGAAGCAGTTTATGTGGCTTTAGGTAGACAAGGTTTTTAAATAAAAAACAGGCAGTATGACTTTATTATATTCTCAGTTTTCTTAGCCCAGGATGTCCAAAGTGTGTTATGGAGAAATCTTTGCTTTGATGTTACTTCTTTGCCTTGAAAAGTAACCATTCAAATGCTTTAAGCCGTCTCCTTTCTAACAAATAGGATAAAGATAGTGATAGTGATTCTGTGTGTGTTTGAAAAACTTGTTTGAAAAAGTTTTAGAGCAAAATGGGCAGGCTTACTTATAATAGCCCCTGGCTTTTTTTTGCAGGGTGGATGGTGGGTGGGAGGGAGGGTTCTTATAAAATCTTTGCCTTTGGTCATTTGCCTCAAGTGGGAAATAATACATAGATTCAACAATCTTACAATATGAAACCGTCTTTTGAAATTTAGAGAGCTAGAAACCTCCCTGTTTGTCTTGATCTCTGACTTCTTGCTTACCTTTCAAGTAATCCTATGGGTCTTTCTCATCTCCCCTGAAACCCTTCAGTTTTAGGGGTGCCCGTCTTCTGTTCTTGATACTAGGTTTTCATTGTTTGGTTTGGTGCAGGCCCAGCTCAGAGGAGAACTCCTTTGTGTAGTTACTTGTTTGTTTTCTAAAGCAGTTCTTTGAAAAGAGTACACATAAGCTCCCATTGCCTTTATTTTGCCGTAGTGTCATAGCATTGTGTTGCCTTTCCTAGATTTGAGTGGCAACCAAGTCGTAGAAAAGCGCAGCAGTCAGCATACCCACCTCTTCTACTCAGGTAGTGCCTCTGTCTTAGCACAGGCTGAGCCATGTGGTGTTTCTTTTCCAGTGAGGAACGCGTACCAGGTGCGCCCACCACGGCCTGTGAATGGTACTTGAGGGCCATGCAAGTCAAAGGGCAGCCTTTGATATTCATTGGCTTTCTAATAATAGTCCACACCGTCCCTGCTGGTTAGTGCCTTCAACTCTCATGTGGCCAACCTGACAACTGTGCTTTCAGGGTTTCTTTTTTAAAAGCTTTTGGAATGCATTTTGTGGATATTTCCTGGAAGGGAAGTTGTTTCCTGGTGAGGAGTTGATGCCCTTGCTTTAGGAGTGTAGTGGTCTCATCTTTTAGGCGGGAGATGAATTATGGTGTGGTGTATTAGCCATTGTTCTTCTCTCTTTATTAGGAGCTGCCTCTGGCCAAGTCAGGTGGTCCTCAGGTAAGCCCTGAGATTAATTTTTTTGTAAAGTTAAAGATATATTCTTTATAAAACCATTGTCTGTACTTTGAAGTATTCATTTCTTGGGTGTTTCAAAAGTTTGTCCCTCACGCCTCCCCTCTTCAGCATGTCATCTTCTTGAGAGGGTGAAGTCTTCTGAGTTGAGTATAAGATTGCACTCTCGCATGTTCTTCAAATTAGAGTTTAATACTTCTTTAATTTCTGCTATTTTTCTGTGAGATGGCTTAATGCAGAAGGCTTGCATTTTCCTGCTAAGGTCCTGAGTCATCTTTCAGCTCTGATCGAGGATTTAGAATGGTTTCCAGTATGGGATGGATCAGGTTTCCACAGCACCCCAAGCATGTAGCCATGAGAGGTGAACAGTGGCCTGTAAAGGGTTTTTTAATCATCGTCATGTCTGGATTTGGGAAAGGAGGCTCCTGGCCCCTAGGGATATCCTCGTAGCTCTTGAACAGTTCACTGGTTGCCACGTGTTCGCTTGAGGTGCCTCTGATTACTGTGGCCTGTGGGGTTTCCTTTCACCTGTGCCAGTGCTTAGTGGACAGGGGACGCTGCTGTGATGTGTACCCAGGGGGAACAGTGATGCAAGCACGGAGAAGGATCATGTGCTAGGGGTCTGAGTTTTCTCTTGGTGCTTACATGAAGCTCTGGCTGGATTTAGACACCAAACAGCTGCCAGTAATTGCCTAGGTTCAGCTACCAGTTAAAGTCAAATGGTTTCTTTGCTGAAAATAGAATCCATCACTGTGAGGAAGTCACACTTCAGTCAGGGTAAACATATTTTCCTTCTCTAGCTGTAGAGTTGACCCTAACTGTAAATTTGACAAAACCATTGATATGTGTCTTTTCCTTAATTAAACAACTTTCTTCACATGTGTTCTTGAGTGAACTACTTCTTAGGGCTCCGCCACAGGAGCAGTGAGCTAAGCTACAGGTTTGCCTTCTGCTGTCACCGTAAGATCTGTGGCTTAGTTTTGTTTGCTATTTCATCTAAACATTTCACATGTTCAAAGAGTTTGTTGTTTCTTCCTGTCAGTTGCTTTTCAACAGAAATCCTTTGGGCATCTGTAAAAGGTACTATTAGTAATGTTTCTTTGGCAATGCTAACTTCACTTTTTTGCATTTGCCAATTTTTTTAGGCCTTGGTATTATAATTTTTTGGTATGTCTGATTAAGAGGCAATCTCACCTTGACAGTGGTGGAAATTAACTCACTGATACCAAACTGTATGTTCTAAGTGGGGGAAAAAAGCAGCAGCTCAGGTCTTGAACGAAATATTTAAGCCTATGTTTCTCTTGTCCTTGGCTTAAACGATAGTAAACCCAGAGCCTTGTGCTCCATGAAACCTGTGCCTTGTAAGCTAAATTTTCTTGTTAAAATGTATCACTGTGGTCTGCAGAAAGGGGGCCTTACAGCTTTGACCTGTGCGATCTTCAGCTCCCTTTCAGTCAGGTTTGGACGGTTGTTGTTGCCTCTGTCATTGGAGCTGTGTTCTGAAGTCTGCACTCAAGGCAGGAACTAATACAGGATCAGAAGTCATTACATTGCCCATAGTACACACTGTGGGACGCACTGAATCTCTGCATTGTAGCCAGCTAGCTTTTCCTTCAGTATTCAAGCAGCTTGATGTTACCTTTGTAAGAACCAGATGATTTCAAGTGAAATCAGGCGACTTCGCTTTGTTTTATAAAAAGTACTTATCTTTTAATTCTGGGATCACACTTTGGACCATGTATGTGAATAGTCAAGTTTATGACATGTGTATGATGGAAAAAATCCACTGACTAAACGAGGATTTGGTTAACTAAGAGAAAAATGCTGTGGTATGTGGGTCAGTTAGCTGGTCCGAAGTCTTGATTCCCAACCCCAAATCAGACAGGAGCGTGGGGCATAGAGACCAAGGTTCTAGATGCCCGTGGTTGGGGGCGGGGTTAGGATCCTCTCAGGAAAGGGTTAAGCACATGGCTTGAAAATGGTGGCTGGCATGGAGAGATCTTTGGAACTGGTAACAAAGCAAAATTGTTATGATGTCGATTCTTTTGCTGAGCATGTAATTCCTTTGCTTTACTCTTCCAGCCACTCAGAGAGGTGGGCCTGGTATTATTATCATGTTCACGGGTGAAGAGCCTGGCAGGGGTGGGTTTAACTGAACAGGCCGCTGTCTCCTGTGAGGGGTGTGCCTGCCTCTCCGAGTCACTGCTCCCGCCCTGCTGCCTCAGAGCCGGCAGACTCCGTCCACTACTCCTCTGTGTTCGGCAGTAGATTGTATGTAGATGGTGGGCTGTAGTCCGAGGGTATTTATGAGGCATTAGGGTAGTTAATTCGCTACAAGAGCGAATTAACTCTTTCAGAACATTTGGTGGTGCATGGGGATACTAATTTGCTAAATAGTACCTTTGTGGTCTGGAGGAAATAATTAACTGCCCCAAGTGTCTACTTTCCATCAGTGAATTAATTACCCAGCTATTTCTAGCTTAGTGTTTATTAGGCGTATTCACTCATCCATCCTTTCAGCCTCTATTTTAAATTTTTGGCTAAAGGCACTTTTAAAAGCTTTGTGGAAGTTGTTAATTTTTATGAAATGTTACATTTAAAAAGCTTTATACAAAAAAGTGTTCTTGGATAAAGTGTAGAGTTGGGGACAGTTTTTTCACTTGATCTTTCTGTTCCAATTTTGAGGTAAAATCACAGGAGTGTCATGAAATTGTTTTCCTATTTTGTTGATACAATGAGATGAGTAGCTTTGAGCATCTGAAAATTTGCAAATCATTTTTTAAATGTTTTAAAATTATTCATTTATTTATTTTTCAGAGAGTGGGGAGGGAGAGAGAAAGAGGGGAGAGAAACATTGATTGGTTGCCTCTCCTGCATCTCTAACTGGGAACCTGTCTCACAATCTAGGCATGTGCCCTGACTGGGAATCGAACTGGTGATCTTCGATTTGTGGGATGATGCCCAACCCACTGAGCCACACTGGTTAGGGAGAAGATAATTTCTTACTTATAGTGTTGCCAATGTGCTCAACATAGTTTTAGTTATTTTTTCTTAGTGAAAATTGGCTTAAAATCCATTAAGGATATATATATTTTTTAAAGGATATACTTTCTTATAACCAGAAGGAACTTATAGACTCTTTCTTTTGCCTAATGGTGAACATAGTATGTGATTAATATAAATGTTATTTCTTTTTAGGTTCCCATCCTTAGTAAAAAAGAAGATGTTTTTGCATATTTAGCTAAATATTCAGTGCCAATGGTTCGAGCAACGTGGCTAATCAAGATGACTTGTGCCTATTATTCTGCTATTTCCGAAGCTAAAATTAAGAAACGCCAGGCTACTGATCCCAATTTGGGTAAGTGAGAGAGTATGATACATTCTGTTTTGTTATTGATCCTGCACGTAATTGTTACCTGCACCCTTTGGATGTAGCCCATCAAGGTGAGTACTGATGAAGTTCATGGTGCAGCTAAGAGTCATGCGTGATGTGGATGGATAAGCTGGTCCTTGTTTACCCAGTCCCAGAATCTCTATTCTATCAGCAGGTTCGATCGATATTACCCCAGATACGTCCAGCACCTGAACACTTTCCACCACTATAGTTACTGACATGCTGGTTTTAGTTTTAGCCTCTGACATCTCTTGGCTGGACATGGCTTCCTAATTGGTCTCCCTGCTTTTGCTTTTCTCCTTACACAATTGCCACACTGATCACTAAGCCTAAATCAGATCATTTCATATCCCTATTTATGACTTTATGATAATTTCTTGTGACAGTTAGAATGAGCATCCAGGCTCTTTAATGTGGCCGTCGGGGCCATCCATGGTTTGTCCCGTCTTCCTAAGACATTCCGGCCAGACTGCCTTCCTTCCGTCCTCTCAGGTGCCACTCTCCTTTCTTTCTCAGGGCTCCTGCATGTTCCCCTCTCTTCACTGAGCCTTTGGCTCCTATGTCATTTCCTTAGCAGGCTTTTCTCTGGACACCTAGCTAAGTAGCACTTCCTCTCTTTCTTCCCTTCCTCCCATTTGTGTCTCATGTGTTGTGATTTTATTCACAGCATCTTTCACTAACTGAAATTATCTTTAAAAATTTAGTGTCTGTCATTCCCCCTACACACACACACACATGCGCGCTGGCTCATGGTAGGTATTTACTGAATGAACCGAAGGGGAAGTATTTTTAGTCAGAATCTTCACTCTTTTGGTAACTAGACAGTGACTCCTTGAGGTGGTGCTAAAGCATGCTTTATAAAAGGATTGTACTACATTAGAAATGTGCACAGAGAATTACATATAAAGATGTCTATTTAAAAATTAGGTTTACAAATAATTCTTTATGAAATGAAAGCATGCTTATGATTTTGTCAGGGAGGCCCCAACTGCGAAGCTCTGGGGAGCAGGGCCAGAAAATGCAAATGTCCTCAGGTGCCAGGCGGGTCCCAGGTCAGTGGCACTAAAAGCATGAAAACATAAATTCAAAACAAAATAAAACAAAAAGGAATTTTATGGCTGTCATTTTTGAGTTCAGCCTATTGCGTGTGTGTTAAAATAAGCAGAAATGAACTGTACTTCAAAAAACTGCTGTGTATATGTGTGAGTGTCTAGGGGCAAAAAGGCTGGGAGGAGATAATTCACAGTTAACAGTGGTTGTCTTTGCCAGTTGTTTTCACAGTCTTCAGTTAACTGTATTTCTGAGTTTAATTTTCTCATTATTATTTTATTGGGGACACAAAAGAAATGACACCTTTTTATCACTAAATCAATACATTCTTTTTACCATGTTTTCAAATCGTGCTGAAGTGGACGCAGTGTTCAAGTTTCTCTGCTCCCTTCTCTGTGTTTTCATTCTTGGACTTTCCTTCATTCATTGTGTGTATGTGTACACACACATATATACAATTCTTATTTCTGTATCTGCACCTCTGCTTATCTATTGCATTTATTTACTTATTTTTTAAAAAAGATTTTATTTATTTTTAGAGAGGAAGGGAAAGAGAAAGAGAGGGAGAGAAACATCAGTGTGTGGTTGCCTCTCATGTACCCCCTACTGGGGACCTGGCCTGCAACCCAGGCATGTGCCCTGACTGGGAATTGAACTGATGATCCTTTGGTTTACCGGCTGGCACTCAATCCACTGAGCCACACCAGCCAGGGCTGTGTTGCATTTATTAATACTTCTCCACAGAACTTGCATATCTGGTCACTCACTAGCCACCTTTACTTTTATGACTAATAGGCACCTTAGACCTAATGTAGATGAAGTCAGAGTCTTTACTTCTCACCATCCTTACACTTGCTCCTTCCTCAGGCTTCTCTTTGTTAGCAGATGTACTTGTAGTCACTGGTGGATAAAGGTAAAAGCTGTATTGTCATTCTGGGCTTTTATCTTTCTCTCAAAACACTACATTCAGTTCCTCAGCAGCCCTGTCAGCTTTCTTTCAAAGTATAATCAGAATTTGACAACTATTCCTCCTTCCACGGCTGCTGTTCTGGCCCCAACCTGCCCCTCTCCACCTTTGCCTGTGCTGTTGTAGGGCCTCCAGCTGATCTTGTTTTCGTTCTCGCTTCTCTAATGATAGCTTTCTACTTTGTAGCCAAAACATAAATGATGCCGTACTCCTGTGCTGGGAATCCTCTCCTGGCTCCCTGTCTTAATCAGATGTCTATGTTAGCCGGACACCAGTGCCCTGCACGCACATCGGGACCTCAGGGCCTTGACCTGCAGGGCCTCTCTCCCTCCCACCCACAGATGTCCGCCTGGCCTGGCCTGCTCCCTCCCCCACTGCCGGCAGCTCGGAGGGCACTCTCGCACTCTCACACTCTCAGAGAAGCCTTCTCAGACCTGGCTATCTCCCTGTCACTTTGTCTGCTCGTCCTGCTTTATTTTTCATCATAGCTCTTAATACTGCCTCATGTTATATTTAAAATTAATTTATGATCACTTATCTCCACTCTCTCCCCGCTACAATACTTTTCCATGAGACATGTCAGGCTTTGTGCACGCTGGGTCTCCCAGGACAGTGTCTGGCATATGGAAGGTGCTCAGTAATTTTTAAGATAAACAAATGGATACTTAGGCCTGAAGTATTTGTGTGTATGTGTGCATGCATTTTTTTCTGTTTGCCCCAATTCATAGCATCACC
The DNA here is from genome assembly GCA_028533065.1 of Trachops cirrhosus. Taxonomy (NCBI): domain Eukaryota; kingdom Metazoa; phylum Chordata; class Mammalia; order Chiroptera; family Phyllostomidae; genus Trachops; species Trachops cirrhosus. The sequence goes on along the minus strand of CM052539.1, from coordinate 137,271,303 downwards.
AGCTATAATGGAGAGTTTACTCCTCCATCCCCTAGATTCTCTTCTTCTTCTCCTTTTTTTTTTTTGGTAACTTGTTTCTGTCAGTGTTTTCCTTGATGCTCTGATTTTAACTGTCACAGAAAAGCAAAAAAGGGTGATCATGTGGGAATGATTCTGCCACATGTAATGAAATGTACATTTTAGGGCAAGTAAAAGGTTGATAGACCCTCATCATTCGTGAGAACATGTGGAGTTTTGGAATCTCAGATATGAGTGTGTCACTGGGACCGTGTGATTTCCTCCACCAAATAAATGGAGGCAAGCGTAGCTCCAATTTTCGGTTAAGAGCATCATGCACTTTTTGTTAGATTCATTACATTTACCATTCATTTTCTTACTAGTATAACCGGTTGGTTTTTTGGTGGGATTATTTTCTCTGCCCACAAAGCTAAAATTTCTATTATTTGTATATCCACAATGGATGGTTGATTAGGCTTACCCACTAGCTTTTTTATGTTTCCATAAACCATGTAACCTGAGTTTGTTTTTTGACTGAGTTTATTTACAAAGTGTTACAGTTCATGGGTCTTTATGGTTATTCATGGGTATTAAAAAGTGTAAATTTTAAATCCACGAAGGTCAAGTGCCTATCAGTTTCTCGTGGCAGAGAATAAAAGCTTTGAATGAAAAAATGTTTATGGCTAAAACTAAAAATATTTAAAAAATGCGTGAGATCAGGAGTTCAACCCTGGCCTGTCAGGCCTAGTGTCCTGCAAAGAGCTTTGGGTTTTACCTGCCCCAGGTCTGCCACTGAGTGTCTGGGGGATTCCAGGCAGAGTCCTTATTAGTCTCACCGGACATCAGTCTTCTCAGCCTTGACCCACAGTCTGTGTTGCCTTTAATTGCCATGTGTTTCAGTCTTCTAAAATCTGGAACAGTTCTCCAGCCTTTTTCTTGACCTTGATATTTTTGAACAGGACAGATGAGTTATTTTGTCCCTTGATGGCATCCATCCAGTGCCGTGTGACTGGATTCAGGTGATGCACTTTGGTAGGAAGACCAGGAGGCTGTGGGTGTCTCAGTGCATCATGCCACGTGGTCTTGACAGTGGTGGGCGCACTGGGTCATTTGGGTACGATGATGCCTACCGAATTTCTCTCTACTGCCAAGTTACTGTTTTGTGCTTTGTAATTAATAAGTAATTTAACTATGTTAATATCCAGTTTCTCTCTATTCTGATATGTGTTCTTAAATGCAAATGAGCATCCTATCTACACTATATGGAAAGAACATGTTTCCAAATGTTTGATCTTGGTTTACTGTCACCCTGCTGCACTCCTAACCTTGCATTTTCTGCCTTGTCTTCAGCACCTTCCTCAGTTTCTTTAGCAGATTGTTCAGTACATTTGGAAGCATTTGGCTGTGCAGACACAGCCATAATATAGCAAGTTTCCCGCTCCGAGCAAGCAATACAGCCAAGCAAGTACACACATATATATGTGCTGAATTGGATTAAATTGCATACATTTCAGAAGATTAACTTGGAGTAATAGGTTCTGTGTTCAGGCTTTGATAGTGAAAAGAATCATTCAGCACATTTGGGGCAAGATTGACTACCAGGCGTCACCCTTTTCTGGTGTTGGTTTTATGTCTAGGTTGTCTTGATGTTTTTTCTTACCATTTATAAAGTTTTTTCTTTTTAGTAGAAATGGCCTTTATTCCTTTGTAATAGAAACATATGCTTTATTTTCAGTTCCCACATTCAGAGTTAGAACAGTGTTATAAAATAGCCCTGCTGTTTGATTTTATTGAAGAGAGTTTTTCCTAAAGTTAAATGGGCTAACAGCAATGAGGGAATAGGCCCTGGTGGGTGAACTCTTTAAACATAGCAACACAGAGATCCTCACTCTTGTTATGTAGAGTTACAATGTAAAATGTAGATTAAATGGGTTGCTAACCTGGGGAGCTTGCAGCCAGGAAAGGCATACCCAGTAGTGTGTCCCCAAAAGTGAGAGGAAGGAGGGGACCCTGGGCTTACCAGTGAGGTTTTATGTGTAATTTCAAGGAGGATAAAGAAATATTTGACTTGGATAAATGTAGCATCTGGTTACAGATTTTAAAATAGAAGAGAATTAGGGGAGCTTGGAGGAAGAGGTTGCAATTTTTAGTTCTTATGAGGCCCAAAAACCGAAATACAGAACCGGTTATAGGTAGACTTGGTGTTTGGAAAATGCTGTCACACAGGTGAGTGTTGCAGGCTGGAGGGAAAGCACACCAGGAAAAATACAGTGTTAGTTTCTGATATTTTCTAGAGTTCAATGCTATTCAGTTTTTAACTGAACAAGGATGCTTAGCCTTCTTAATTATTTTGGGCTTACCAGAGAAAAGCATTAAAAATGGTCTAGCTAATAGTTAAAAACAAAAAAGTGAAACTTATGGTTACATAACTAAAGATTTTGAACAGATTAAGTAATGTCTTTATAGTAAATAATACAGAACTCCGTACATTTATATGTAGGAATCCCCCCTGTGAGGGGTCTTATTGTTGCTGTACCTGCGAATAATAACTACAGTATTTATTACCATTATTGCTGTCACTGTAAGAGCCTTTCTTGACTGATTACCAAATCCCCCTCACTGAGGTAAGCAGGCTGTTCCTTGCAAGCCTATATTGAATCAGTTCCTGAACGCACTTTCCTGAATGTACTGTGGAAGTGCTCTTGGTCATCGGAGAGTGCTTTTTAGCCCCAGTGATGCTTCATCCCCTTGCCGTTGGACCCTGAGGCTGGCTTTCCTGTCAGCTTGTATGAGAGTAATCTATCTCTCACTAGCTGTCCTGGGGTTACTGTGGCGTGCTGTCCGTGTTCCCCATTTCATTAGTGAACGTCTGCTAGGTTCGGTGTCTGTTCTGTTTGCTTCCCCATTCACTGTGCAGGTACGCTTGAGAGAGATGCCTGATCCCCATGTCACAGGGGAGGGTGCTGATGTGTGCATGGTGTGTGGACCCTCAGTGTACCAGTTCGCCAGGGCCCTGCAGCCTCTTCAGACACTGCTGGTCCCTGGGGACAGAGAGGGGGAATGTAGTACTAGCTCCTCCTGCCTTCTCTAATAAATGGATTGCTTGGATATATGCCCTAACCCACAGGTGGCAAACACAAGACCCGCAGGCTGAATCCGGCCCTCCACCTTGTTTTATCTGGCCGGGCACATTGTTTCTACCCGGCAGCAGCACCGAGCTCTCACTTAACTGTTAAGGAGTAGTTACATTTATACAGTCCTAAAATTACATTTGGCCCTTTGAAGGCAGCTGCAAGGCTGATGTGACCCTGGTGAAAATGAGTTTGACACCCCGGCCCTAGGGCTGATAGTGAAATGAATAAAATGCAGAGGGCGCCCCAAGGAACGTGGGAAGTCCAGGGAGACCCACAGAGGCAGTGACGGTTGAGTACAGTTTGAAGGAGGCTTTTCCTGGCAGGACAGAGTCGGGGTGTTGTGCTAGGAAACGTGTTTCTGGCAGGAGAGGAATAGGGTCATCAGACAGTTTGACTGAGACTGGAACTGCTGGGGCTTTATTTTTTTTTTGGCTCAGTCATCAGTTGCCAGTGGGTGGTGAGGAAAGGCTGCTTGCTGGAGCGGAGCATGTGAGCCCTGCCTGCTGGGTGATGGGGGCCATGGAAGGGCCCCGTGCTGCCCTCGTTGCAGTGCTCCCTCAGTTCCTTGTCGGTACAGTGGGGATGGCTGACAGTTGACAGTATCTTTTAAGGATAAAATGAGTCACTGCTTCTAAAGTGTTTAGAGCTGTGCCCGGAGCACTGTAAATGGTCACTAAATGTAGACTACTGATAGTACTCGAGAACCACCGTTGCGACCACTGTCGTTACTAGCCAGTACTTATTAATTTTTTTGTGCATTGTGCTCGGAACTTTGTAAACGTTATCTGCAATCATTAGTGTAAGAGCCTTGTAGCGTAGGTTTTATTATTCCCTTTTGACTATGAGAGACTCAGGCCTCCGAGTGAAGTAACTTCCTGGCACAGGTGCAGGTTGACTCACTAGAGGGTGTTTGCCCTTTCCTTCCTGCTGCGACTTGGTTGCTGGGGGTGAGTGTGGTGCAGGCCTGGGTCCCTGGAGGCAAGAAGCCTCACTAGGGAGAAAGGTGCAGCAGGGAACTGGATGCAAAAATGGGGGCTGTGGCCACATTGGAGGGGCTTGGACTCTTGTTCTCATGAGTGCGTGGGAGCAGGCAGAGCACAGCACAGTCCAGGGTACATAGAAATGAAAGAGGAAGATGACTTCGTTTGCAAGATGAGCAACTTGAATTCTGGCTAGGAACTGTGGAGTGTTCAGTATGGTGGAAAGTGACAAGACATATCATGGGTATGAGGTTGCTTTTGAGGGAACAGATAGCTTAGAAGAAACTTAAAATGCTTTGTGGTCAAACTGCCTAGGGAACTGGTCTGTTTATCCTCAATGTCCCTGAGGTTTTGTTGGGTTGGGGGTTGCAGTTGGATGAGAGACTTTTCTTGGTTGACTGTGTTCTTGGAGCCACTGTCCTTATCATCCTCCATTCGCAAATGTGAAGCAGAAACGGCTACCCTTCTTGCACAGTGGGGAATTAATTTGTGACATATTCACTGAGCCATTTGGACTGCAAAAATAAAGCCTGCTAAACACATAATTGACAGTCTGGTTTCTTATCTAAGCCAACCAGCTTACTTTTAGTTTGGGTCCTTCAAGACACTGCATACTAACTTTTTAGATTCCAGCAACAAGCTTTTAGTTTCAAGTCAAGATTTCCTCCACATTTTCAGAATGTTCCTTGTATCTCATTTGTCATAAGAGAGATAACTCTGAAGATTGGACAGAGTGCTTGTATAAATGTAATTTAAATTCATGCTTTACTTCAGCATGAAAATAGATTTTAATTGATGAGGTAACTCTGGCTATCTGGTAAAAACCATTCTCCAATAAAAGGAATGGGGCCTGTGGAGTAAGTTTGGCACCTGCAGCTATCCCGTTCCTCCACCATCTTTCACCTCGAAGCTTTAGCATCCACTGCACTATGCCCCAGACTGTCATTTCCTGGGCAGTGGCTAGGCACTGTGAGCGTGCTGGTGTATGATGGTGGCGGGGTGTGTGTGTATTCACAGCCACTTAAGATTTTGATAAAATCAAAGGTAATGTCTGACTGTGATAGCTTTTGAATTTCTTAGAGAAATACATTCAAGAAGAACATCTTATATTTCACTTGAATCAGGAGTGATTCAGTTTTAAAAAAAGGTTTTGTGAGCTCCTACGAGTTGGGGCAGATGCTGTAAAGAAGTTAACTGACGTGGGGCTGTGCTCTCTGGCTTTGAGGGGTTCCCATTTTTGTGGAGACAAGATGCAGATGTAAAACAGGGCAGCAGTACATAGTTCCCCATAATTATATAGGAAATGATGGTGATGAGACTGGAAAAATTAGGGGATTTTTTAAAACATTTTTTTAAATTGTTGTTCAAGTACAGTTTTCTGTCTTTTACTCCCATCCCAGCCCACCCCCCCAGTGCTCCCCACCTCCCTCCCATTTCCACCCCCTACTAGTTTTTGCCCATGTGTCCTTTATACTTGCTCCTGGGGATGTTTTTGTTTTGAAGGAGGAAAAATGTGTTCTGGGCCTTAAAGAAATATGGCCTTCAAATAAAAATTGGCAGCATTTTTTGTTTCTTCTTTTTGCATCTGGAAAAGTATTTCTTGATCTTGAGTTAATTAATTACCTTCCTCCCTGGCAGGCTGAGAGCAGATGAGTTAGACCCGTGGCTCTGTCGCATGTGCTGCATTTGCTTTGTCTTCACTGCTGTCATTTCTTCTGGTCTTGCTGCTTTGGGTGAATTATCTAGTGTTGTGTTTTCTGTTCAGAACCTATTGCCACTCAACATTACCTCTGTTTCCTACTCAGTTTCATGGTAACTACTGCCTGGATTACTTGATCATCTTCTATGATAAAATGGTAATCAGAACTAAATTTCATTCTCAGTGTTGTAAGTTTTTACTCTTTATGACTGTTAGTACGTGCATGTATGTCTACCCTGGAAATGTCTACTACAGAAATACCTGTGGTTTTTGTAGTTTACAGACTAGTTATTGCCTTTGGGGCAGTCCTCCGAAAATCCCTCTGAGGTAGCTGATTACCTTCATTTTGCAAATTAGGGTGAGAAAATCCACGGAAAGTAGAACTGGGAGCTCTGTCCTTGTTTCTGGGTCCTGTTTGCTTTACAACCTGCCTGAATGCAGTGAGGGGTGACTGTGAGGTTGGGACAGGGCAGTGGTGCTGGGTGAGGTACGAAAAATGCTTCAAAAAGCTCAGTGATTAATGAGTTTTTGTTTGTCGTTCATCTTGCAAGTCTATTGCTTAAAGCCTCAACATGAGAATTTTTAAAAAAGACAGCCTCTTGTGTGGCTTAATTTTTTACATAGGCAGTACATGTCCAAGGTACCAAGCACAGAATGTTCAGGTGTTCTCAGTGAGTTTTCGCCTCACTGTGCTCCCTCCCTCTGTGTCCCAGACCCCCCACTGCGCACCTCAGGAGCAGCTGTTCTCGGCTTCTTGAGTGTCTTCTGAGATGTCTTCTTTGTGTGTGTCTTAGTCTGTGCTTTTATGTTTCAGAAACTTGTACTTGTTCCGCACTGTGCATATGGTGGCCTTGTTCTTTCAAAGGGCTGTAAACTACTAACTTTTTAATGACTTACAGGAGTTGGACCTTTGCACTGGAGTATTAATTCCATGATGAATAGAAAAATTTTTTCCATTACAAAAGATGCACCTTAAGTTTCAGAGTCATTTTCAGACAAAATTTGTATACTCTTCCAAATGAAATCTCTGGACTAAAGTGGCTCTAAAGTCCATTTCAACTCACTGTTATTTTGGAGTCAAGGACTACATAGAATATATAGATAGGATAGAAAACACGTTAGTGAAGGGTCAGTACATTACCAGTCAGAATGTCTTTGTGAGAGTAACACAGCTCAAGTGAACAGATTTAATTAAATGAATATATCGTGCATCAGACTTTGGTCTCCAGAAAAATAAAACTCTGCCTTTATTTTCATACTGGGATGTGTCTGCTGGGTCTGCTTGGTCTGTGTAGTATATAAGCATTTTGATGTGTGAGACATTTTTTGGTGTAGACTTACTTTCCATGGTTATCTGGCAATTTAATGTCTGTAGTGGTATTTGTATTTGTGTCCTGATGAAAGACTGTTGTTGCCTATCGAAATCTTGTCCCAAGGTACAGACTGCACAGCACCTGCGTTTTGGATGGAATAGCAAACACAGTGCTGCTTGAGCTGTAGCGACTTCACTTGGACCGTGTTGTTTATGGGATGAAATTTCAATGTAAACTAAAAAGAAAGTGTAATTTATTTTTGCTTTGCAAATGACTGGGGATTTCTGCCACGTCCATTGTAGCAGGAGCTGGAAGAGGATTGAGGGTAATGAAATGTCTGATGTAATAGTTCAGATAGGTTTGAAGCCTTCCGTGGGGCTGGCAGCCAGAGTTTTTCCTCCGCTGCCCCTCCATTTCACCCCCGCCCACCCAGATCGTCCGAGGGGCCTGGCCCTGACACCTGCGCAGAGGTGTGTTCTCTGCACAGGGAGGCAAAGCTGTGGTCTCGTCAACTCTGCTGTCTTGCTAAAGACAAGCCTGTTGTCTTGCTGTAGCTTTCCTCTCCTGGGGCAGTAAAACCCATGACTTGGTCTCAGATGTGTAAGGCTGTGGGGACTCGTCCTAAGGGGTTAATTAGTGTACCAGTTCCATATTTGTAAAAATGGTGTCCTGTTATTCATGCTGGGATTGTCCCACCATGGCTGAGACTCTCTCAGGTCTCTACAGAAAGCTGAAAAGATTTGCAGAACTTCCCGTGTGCTAATGTGGCATTAACTGCAAACAGTATGTCACGCCCCTGAGAAGGAGTTGAGTTGCTGTGGCCCATGTTCAGTGTGGGCCCCTCCCTCAGGAAGAAAGCCCCGAAGCTGTCCGTGTGCCAAGAAACTGGTGGAGTGATTGATGTGTTGAATAAGAAATTCTTGTTCTAGGGGCTAAAATTGGATTCTGTGGTTGCCAAGAGCCTTGACTTCAGATGCATGTATGGGGTTGATAGGGAAAAAGAACAACTAGAAAAAAATCCTTAAATGTAACGGTTAGCATTGTCTACATTAGAATGGAAACAAGAATTGGAGACCTGATAGCAAGAGGGAAAAACCAAGAAAAGAGTCAGATGTTGCTCCCCCCAGGTATCAGATACCTACAGGCCCCTGCAAGCAGGATGGTGCAGTTAGGAGTACTCTTGCTGCCTGGGACACAAGTCTCTCTTGCTCCTACCAGACCTTCCTTGTCAGCCCTTCTTTCCCCATTTTCTGCCTGAGACCATGCCCCACGTTTCTCCAGTTGGCCACTTTGCTCTGTTTTCACCTTGAAACCCTTAAGCATGAACTGCCTGTCACACAGTCGTGCTGTTATCTATATGTTGCCTAATAATGGCCCTTATCTTTGAGGGGGGCATTTTTTTGTTATTCCCTCCTCAGTTATATTATTTACTCCTGGGGCAGAGTGCCCTGTGGTCAGCTGTTCACCTCTCTCTTAAGGCTTCCATCCCTGCCTTTCACCCTCTCCTTGAACTTCAAAGAGAGAGAGACTCTGTGAGTAGTCTCCCTTAGCTACCTGCTCACTTCCACCCACACAAACTTACCTGCATTCTTTCCCTGTCCTCCTCAGCTTGGCCGGTGACATCCTGCTTTCATCTGCATCCCATCTGTGGGCTGCTGTGTGCCCAGCCATATAAATCACATAAGTTTGCTTTTTCCTTGGCACATATCACAGTTCTGAACATGTTGTGTATCACTTAGTTCTCAAAATAACCCTGTAGGCTAAGTACACTGATCAGTCCTGTTTTTCATATATATACATATTTTTTTAGATTTTATTTATTTATTTTTAGAGAGAGGGGAAGGGAAGGAGGAGAGAAACATCGATGTGCGAAAGAAGCATCGATCAGTTGCCTCTTGCACGCCCCTGACCAGAGGGACCTGGCCCACAATCCAGGCATATGCCCTGACTAGGGCCGAGCTGGTTTGCGGGATGACACCCAACCCCTTGAGCCACACCAGGCAGGGCAGCCTTGTTTTTTAGTAAGTAACTGAGCCACCCAGGGGCAGAAGGAGTTGCCCAAGATCCCAAAGCTGGCAGGCGATTGGAGCGGGCCAGGAATCAGGCTATCTGACCACACTCAGACCACACAACCTGTGCTCTTCACACCCACCAAGCCCACAGTGTCCACTGAGGGTGTAGGAGAGGACTGAGTGTCCTGTGAGCACACAACCGTGTTCTTACTCTGCAGAAGAAACCTACCTATACCTCCCCCGGGACGGTGTCTGCTGGACACCTACTGTCATACTCTCTAAGGCATTGAACCCACATAGGAAAAGGTCCCCACATCTGTGTCTTCACCCTGGCCCTTCCTCTGAGTGTCAGACATGTGTATCTACCTGCCCCTGGACATATTTTCCCATGAATATCTCTGATGCTTCAAATTCAAGTGTCCAAAACTGGCTCAAAACTAGGATACCGTGGTAAGCTTGGTGGGTTGTCTTAATATCTGTCCTGGTTGTGATGTGGTACTACAATTTTACAAGATGTTAGCCTTTGGGAAAAGTAGGTAAAAGGTATGTGGGATCTTTCTGATAATTGCATGCAAATCTATAATTATCTCAAAAAAAAAAGCTTAATTAAAACACAAAGTTAATAAAAACAAACTGCACTCAGTCCCTTCACCCCACTCCCCTGCTTGTTGTCTCTGTCCCACATCTCAGCCCCCCCCACCCCCTGCCCCTCTCTCTCCTTCTGTCCAATCAGACAATCAGATTGGTTACTGGTCTACCTGCCACTTCTCTTTTGTTTCCTCCTCAGTCACTGCCCTGCTGGACTTGGCAGCCTCCTTTCAATTTGTCTTCCTGACACTTCCTGAGAGTATTTACATATCTGATTTTTTTTGCCTAAAATCCTTCTGTGGCTTTTAATAATTTGTGATGAAAGACCAAACTCTGTAGATTGTCACTTTGGGTCAGAATCACTGGGCTGCTGGTTATAAATGCAGACTTCTGGACCCTACTCCAGATTTACGGGGTTGAAATCTCTGCATCTGAGCGCCCTCTGGTGACCATTTTGTGCACTGGCGTTTGAGGACCTCTGGCTCCTGCCTTCTTCCTAGCCTCACTGGTGACCCTCCCTCCCTCCACCTTCCTGCTGGCTGCATAGTCTGGCATTGTCCACTTGAACAGTGGCTGAAGAGTGGGTTTCAGGTTTTCCCTGAGTCATTTGATAGGATACAACCAATTAACTTTTAGAAGCCTCTTATTGGGGAAGTTTTAAACACAGGCACATAGAGAAGATTGTAATAAAGTCATTTTACCCTTCACCCAGGTTTAACCATTAACTCCTAGCCACTCTGGTTTCTACCCCTTATCCTCTCCCCTGCCCCCTACTCTGTCAAAGTCATATCATTTTTATAGTGGGTTACTGCTTATCTATGTAGAATAGTCTTTTACTTCATGAAGTACTTACTAGTAGTAAAGTATTTTAAGGAAACATTTTTAAAAGTGCTTTGTAATTCATGTAAAATGTACAATTTAGTTGATTTTAGTGTGTTCATGGACTTGTGAAACCATCATGTGTTAGAACATTTTTATCACCCTACAAACAAATCCTGTAGACATTAGTAGTCATTCCCTACTTCCCTGCAGTCCGCTTTAGCTCTAGGCAATAGCCTTATAGATTTGCCTATTTCAGACATTTCATATAAATGGAGTCATAAAATATTTGATCCTTTGAAACTGGCTTCTGTCAGTTAGCATAATATTTTCAAGGCTCATCATATTGTAGTATGTCACTAGTTTGTTCCTTCTCACGACCAAAAGGTATTCCATTGTACGCATGTAACACATTTTACGTATTTGTTTATAATTTGTTGGGCATGGGGTTGCTTTTAATTTTTGACTATTATGAATTATGCTGCTACAAATATTAGTTCACAGATTTTTGTGTGAACATGTGCTTTCATTTTTCCTGGGTATATAACCAGTTGTGGAATTGATGGGTTATATGTTAACTCTGTTTTACCTTTTGAGGAACTTCCAAACTGTTCTATAGTGGCTACATATTTTATACTTCTCCCAGCAATGAATGAGGAATTCTGTTGGGTTGGCCAAAAAGTTTGTTTGCTTTTGGTAAGATGGCTCTAGTAGTGCTTAGTTGTCTTTAACTTCATTCAAAACAATTTTGTTAGACTGCATTGTGACAGCTGTCATATTAGCATGCATTCCAAAAAAAACTTGTCAAAATTGGTGAAGTTTTGATACAGAACTTCCAACCAAGATGGAGCTGTAGGTAGGTATACTTTGCCTCCTCAAACAACCAAAAGAAGGACAACAAGAAATTTAAAAAACAAAAGATAACCAGAACTGCCAGAAAATCGAACTGTATGGAAGTCCAACAACCAAGGAGTTAAAGAGGAAATGTTCATTCAGACTGGTAGGAGGGGTGAGACCAGGGCGGAGAAGATGCATGGCAAGGTAGCGTCTGGAGGATGGGGTGGGCGATGCAGAGGCTGGCGGGTTGGGCAGCCCCACATTTGCATGTGAATAAACTGGAAAGAACAACTGGGGAGTGAGACCATGCAACTCAGGGCCCCAGTGTGGGGAAATAAAACCTCAAAGTCTCTGGCAGTAAAAACCTGTGGGGGTTGTGGTGGTGGGAGAGACTCCTAGCCTCACAGGAGATTTCATTGGAGACCCACCAGGTCCTACAATGTACACAAATGCACCTGCTCATAATCAGCACCAGAAGAGCCAAATTTGCTTGTGGGAAGTAGGGCAGGTGACTTAGGCGAATGTCCTAAGCTGCCTAAGGCTCTGCCCCTTACTGGGTAACAAGTGCACTGAGATAAAAAAAAAAAATATGGTCCAAATGCAAGAACAGCTCAAAGCTCCCAAAATAGAATTAAGTGATGAAGAGAAAGCCAACCTATCAGATGCAGAGTTCAAAACACTGGTAATCAGGATGCTCACAGAAGTGGTTGAGTATGGTTGCAAAATGGAGGAAAAAGTGAAGGCTATGAAAAGTGAAACGAAGAGAAATGCACAGGGAACCAAAAGTGATGGGAAGGAAACAGACTCAAATCAACAGTTTTGAGCAGAAGGAAGAAATAAACATTCAACCAGAGCAGAATGAAGAAACAAGAATTCAGAAAAATGAGGAGAGGCTTAGGAAACTTCAGGACAACTTTAAACATTCCAACAGCTGAATCATAGGGGTGCTGGACAGAGAAGAGGAAGAGCAAGAATAGGAAAACTTACTTGAAAAAATAGTGAAGGAGAGCTTCCCCAATTTGGTAAAGGAAATAGATTTCCAGGATTTCCAAGAAGCTAAGGGAGTCCCAAAGACGCTGAACCCAAGGAAACACACACCAAGGCACATCATAATTACATTACCCATCATTAAAGATAAGGAGAGAATCTTAAAAGCAGCAAGAGAAAATGAGACAGTTACTTACAAAGGAGTTCCCATTAGACTCTCAGCTGATCTCTCAAAAGAAAACTTGCAGGCAAGAAGGGGCTAGGAAGAAGTATTCCAAGTCATGAAAGGCAAGGACCTACATCCAAGATTACCCTATTCAGTGAAGCTATCATTTAGAATGGAAGGGCAGATAAAGTGCTTCTCAGATAAGGTCAAGTTAAAGGATTTCATCATCACCAAGCCCTTATTATATGAAATGTTAAAGGGACTTATTTAAGAAAAAGATCAAAACTAGGAACAGTAAAATAATAACATACTCACAACTATTAACAATTGAACTTAAAAAAACAAAAACAAAAACAAACTAAGCAAACAACTAGAACAGGAACAGAATCACAGAAATGGAGATCACATGGAAGGTTATCAGTGGTGGGGAAGAGCAGAGAATGAGGGAAAAGGTACAGGGAATAAGAAGCACAAATAGTAACTATAAAATAGGGGGAGGTTAAGAAGAGTATAGGGAAGGAAGAAGCCAAAGAACTTACATGTACAACCCATGGACATGAACAGGGTGGGGGGTGGTTACAGGGCAGAGGGGATTAAAGGGGGGAAATGGGACAACTGAAATAGCATAATCAATAAAATATATTTAATAAAATTGGTGAATATTTGTATAGCCATTTGAATATTGAAGATGGAAGAAATTATGCAACATTTTGGGCATATTAAGCTGTATTATTTCAAGAAAGATAAAAAGACAACTGAAATGCAGAAAACAATTTGTGCAGTGTATGGAGAAGGTCCTGTGAGTGGTCGAATGGGTCAGAAGTGTGAAGTTTTGTGCTGGAGATTTCTTGTTGCTTCATGGGCAATAGACCAGCTGAAGTTGATAGTGATCAAATTGATATATTAATTGAGAACAACAGTGTTTTGCCACAGAGTAGATAGCTGACATATTCAAAATAATCTAAATCAATAAATTTACTGGTGAAAGTGAAAAATGTGTCTTTTATTTTATGGGAAAATCCATATGGACTTTTTGGCCAACCCGGTAATTTGTTATATTCTTACCAGTGCTTGCTATTATCTGTCTTCTTGTTTATAACTATCCTAGTGGTATCTCATTGTGGTTTTGATTTGCATTTCCCTGGTGACTAATGATACTGAGCATCTTTATATGTGCTTATTGGCCATTCATGCCAAAGAACATACCTTCCTTGGAGAAATGTATATTCAGATCTTTTGCCCACTTAAAAAATGGATTATTTGTCTTTTTATTATTGAGTTGTAATAGTTCATCATATATTACAGATTGAATCCCTTATGAAATATATGATTTGCAAGTATCTTCTTTCAATTAGTGGGGTGCCTTTTCCCCTTGTTGATGGAGGATATCAACAAAAAAACGCGAGATAGACAGTCTTTCAGTTGTTCTTACTGAGTGGTCAGAAATGCAGTGTGTGGCATATACACATAATGAAGGCCTTTTCCCAGTCTGCCCCAAAATCAGGCTGGTTATATCCTCCATATCAGGACTTCTGTCAACATGGCAGCATAGATAAACACGGCTCGCCTCCTCACACAACACATCAACATTACAGCTAAAATATAGAACAACCATCACTCAGAACCATCAGAAAATGAGTTGAATGGAAGTCTGACAACTACGGAATTCAGACTGGTAGGAGGGGCGAAGATGTAGAATGTGCTAGCCCCACACCCAGGTGGATAAATATTCAGGAGGGATATCTTGGGAGCGAGGAGTCCCAGCCCCACACCAGGCCTTCCTGGGTTCCAGTGCCAGGAAGGTAAGTTCCATAACCCTGGCTGCAAAAACCAGTGGAGGTTGAGTCAGTGGAGGAAACAGACTTCTAGAGTCCCAAGCAGCTCCCCTTAATGCACCCACACACAGACTTACTTAGATTCACTCTCTTTGAGCTCCAGCACCAGGGTAGCAGCTTGAAAGTCACCAGTGGCATATGAGCAGGAATTGAAGTGTCTAGCATCAAGATGAGAGCTGGGGGACAGTTTTCTCTCAGCCAGGTAGGCAGAAGCCATTGTCCCTTTCTGAGTCCCCCCACACAGACCCCGCAGTTGGGTGCCACATCTGAGACTCTATCAACCTGGCTAACACTGTTTGCCCTGCCTGTCCCCTGAGACTCTGTCCCAGGCAACTTTAGGACCCACCCAAGCTGCTTTTCTGTATGAATGTCTGGTGTTGGCTCATTCTTCATTGCTTCCTAAATCTTCTTCAATAATCAGTGGCCAGCTTCAGTGAGCCCCTAGGCCTCCTATCTCTTGCTAAGGGGCCTGAGGCCCAGCACTAGCAGCAACCAGCCTAGATTCACAGCTTGGCTTCACCTGGGAACCTCCAAGCCCCGTACAAGTAGCAGCCATTTCAGATTGCTGTATAGCTCAGACAGGATGGCCCAGGGGCAAAACATAGGTGGGGGCTAATCTTGGTCTGTACCACCTGGGAAACCCCAGAGCCTCTGCACCCAGTGGACAGCAACAGACCACATTGGAGCACCACCTCCCTGCTCCCACACAGCTGATCCTCCACACAGGGCAGAGGTTGGTGGTCAGTGGTCACAGCCAATGCTTGCATCTGACTGGCCTGGGTAAATCCCTCCCATTGATCTGCCAACAGCAACCAAGACTCAGCTGCAAGAGGAGGGTGTACTCAGCTCACATGAAGGGCACATGAGTACCTAGCTTAGGTGAAAGGGAGGCTATGCCACTGGACCCTACAGAACACCTACTGCATTGGGCCACACTACTAAGGCAGGGAGTCATAGCAGCTCTTCCTAATACATGGAGGCTGCCAAAGCGAAGAGATAAAGAAACATGGCCCAAATGAAAGAATAGATCAAAACTCCAGGAAAAGAACTAAACAAAAGGGAGATAAACAATTCATCAGATGGAGAGTTCAAAACACTGGTTATAAGGATGCTCAAGGAACTTAGTGAGGACCTCAGCAGCATAAGAAAGATTCAGTCAGAAAGGAGGGATACACTATTTGAAATAAAGAACAATTTATAGCGAAACAAAAGTAGAGTGGATAGAGTGCAGAATCAAATCAATGATTTCGAACATAAGCAAAAAACCCCAACCAATTAGAACAAGAAGAGAAAAGAATCCAAAGAAACAAGGATAGTGTAAGCAGCCTCTGGGACAACTAAGCTTTCCAACGTTCACATCATAGGGGTGCCAAAAGGAGAAGAGAAAGAGCAAAAAATTCGAAATCCATTTCAGAAAATAATGAAAGAAAACTTCTCTAATTTGTTGAAGGAAATAGACAAGTCCAGAAAGTACAAAGAGTCCCAAACAAGATGGATGCAAAGAGGCTCACGCCAAGACACACCATAATTAAAATACCAAAGGTTAAAGATAAAGCGAGAATCTTAAATGCAGCAAGGGAAAAACAGTTACCTACAGGGGCATTCCTGTAAGACCGTTGGCATATTTCTCAAAGGAAACTTTGCAGATTAGAAGGGATTGGCAAGAATATTCAAAGTCATGAGAAGTAGGGACCTGCAGGCAACATTGCACTACCCGGCAAAGGTATCAGAATTGAAGGGCAGATAAAGTGCTTCCCAGACAAGAAAAAACTAAAGGAGTTCATTATCACCAAACCATTATTATACAAAATGTTGAAGGGATTTACTCAAGAAAAAGAAGGTCAAACTATGATCAATGAAATAGCAAAAAATACAAATCTATCAACAATTGAATCTAAACAACAAGCTAAGCAAATGAAAACAGACAGAATCGTGGATACAGAGAATGTTCTGATGCTTGCCAGATGGGCAGGGAGTGTGGGGGAATGGGTGAAGAGGTGAGGGGATTAGGAAGTACAAACAGGTAGTTACAGAATAGCCATGTGGATGTACAGTACAGTTTAGGAAATAGAGTAGCCAAAGAACTTATGCGCATGACCATGGGCATGAACAATGGTGTGGGGATGGTCTGAGGGAGTGGGACATGCTGAGTGGAGGAGGGCAGTGGGGGGAAAATTGCTACAATTGTTAATAGCATAATCAATAAAAAATAACTTAAAAAACCTGCATATCCTGCAGTTTTGAGAAGTGGGCTTTTCTCACTGTGGAGAGGCTAAAACCTTTTATTGTAGGTTTTCATCCTCAGGGAGAATTCATCCTCAGGGAGAATTTTCCCTGGTGGCTAATGGACATAGGATTCTCCATCGAGGACCATGCCATCTTTGACTTAAAGTGCTGTAGCGAGTGGACCACCGTAAAGATGTGTTTTAGTCTCTGGACTTGGTGGGAGATTTTAAAGACAACGATCACTGTTGTATTTATTCCACATGCAGGGGTGACCAACCTGCAGCCCATGGGCTGCATATGGCCCAGGAAGGCTATGAATGCGGCCCAACACAAAATTGTAAATTTACTTAAAACCTTTTTTTTGCTCATCTGTTTGTATTAGTGTTTGTGTATTTTAATCCGTGGTCCAAGACAACTGTTTTTCTTCCAGTGTGGCCCAAAGAAGCCAAATGGTTGGGTACCCCTGAGTGAGTTCCCACTGGCTTTGATAACATGGAACAATGTAGCTAGAAAATGAACCTTCACAAAATATATTTAAGTTTATTTAAAAAATAATTGAAAGTTCAGTATTTGCATGGCCCTTTGTAGCACACTGATTAGCAGGTGCTTGTAGGTGAGTTGGCTATAATATACATTGTCTTAGAGAGGAATTTGGCACTTTCCCTGTAGTGGGTTTTGAAACCTTTAAGTTGTGCAATGATGAATTTAAGCTAGAAAGAAAGATGTTTGTGTGAAGATTTGAGAGGCAGAATAATTGGGAAGAACTTGATTAATAGTTATTCTCAGAGAAACTTGGAGTACATTGATTCAAGTCCATGCTTAATGGTTGACTGGGTAAGGCATCGTTTTATGGGGATAAAAGAGAGAGATGTAGAAAATTCTGATCTTTCAGTTGGGTGGGGTGGGGGGAGGGTGGGGAGAGAGAGAGAGAGAGAGAGAGAGAGAGAGGGAGAGGGAGGGAGAATCCTTGCTATGTGGTGGGGTGGTGTCCAGAGACCCGAGAAGGCTGCATATTAGTTGTGGCATTTGAATTGGGCCCAGAAAAATTCTCACACGCGAGCACGTGTGATTAGAGAAGGTATTGTAGATAGAGACTGCATCATACGCATAAGAGTCAGAAAGCAGCCTGAGCTAGTGGAGGACATAATGCTAGGTGGTAGGCAGTATTTGAAGTGGTTTGATTCCCAGACAAGGAGTTTGGCCTTAATTCACTAAGGGTTGTTGATCCTGGTTTGGAACCAGGACACTGATGCCGATGCTGTAAATACTTGTGCAGAGCAGTACTTTGGGCACTGGCTGCTCAGCTGAGGCAGAGCAGGGACTGACATCATTGGCAGCAGGTGCTGTCCTCACCAGTGAGGGTCTGACATTTAGTTTTCTTTCCCAGAACTTTTTTTTTCATCCTGATAATGAGGATCTTAGCTACCACTTATTGATCAATTTCTGTAGTGCATGCATGGTGCTAAGTAACTCATCCTTATAGTCACTCTATGTTTATATATTATTGATCTGTATTGTGAAGATGAGGAAAGGGAGAGTCCGCAGAGGTTAGAGCTGTTGCTCCAGGTCACATGGCTGAGTGGCAGAGCTGGGATTTGGATTCAGGGCCATCTCGTTCCCAAGTTCATTCTGCCAGGACTGCTAAATACAGTCTTTGTTGCTTTGCTGTGTCGCACTGCAGGACGCCCTTTCCCAGAGCCTCGTTGCATTGACCTTCTCTGTGTGCACTGCCCCGGGGTGGGGGCTGCTCCTCCTCTGCTGAGCTCCCATCCTCTTACTAATAACACTGCAGGTATTCCAGGCCCAGGGGGCTTGTTTAAGGTAACCCGGCCCACTTCTCTCCATTGTGTTTTCACATTCCAGAGTGTGGCATCTCACACCTGTCTGTGTACTTCTGGGCTAGCTGCGTCACCTTGGGTGAGCTGACAGTGTCTGGGTCTGTGAAGTGGGGGGGTGAACTGCATGACCTCTGAACCCCCTTCTGTTTTGCGGGTTAGGCATTAAAAGAGAAGGAATAGTGGCTGTTGGATTTTTGGATGCTAGGGAGAGTATTGTCGAAAGGACCAGGGCTCAGTCCTGACCCCTCTCTCAGTAACATTCACACTCATAAACTTTCTGCAAACGTGGCTTCACAGACCTCGGGTTCTCCTGGTCATCCAGGAGCTGCAGATGTGTCCACACACCCCAAGTGCTTGAATTTAGAACTGCTTCGTTTTCAGAGTAGCCTCCTTGGTGGCTTTCTGCATCTTTTTACCTTTGAATCCCATCCTGCCACCCAGCTTCCGTATGTGGCTTTCTGCATCTTTTTACCTTTGAATCCCATCCTGCCACCCAGCTTCTGTATGATCGTTACTTAGTCCTGTTTTCCTTTACCACGTGGAAACTGGGCCTCCCACTCGAGACCAGTGAAATCAGAATCTGGCAGGTGGGGCTGAAGGCACTGGCATTTGGTAAAAGCTCCCCTCGAGGGGGGCGGGTTTACATTCAGGGCTGAGACCACCACCCGTCTTTGCCACTGCTCTCTGCCCTGTTGCTCCCTACAGTGACCAGGAAGCACGAGAGGGCAGCAAATCCTAATACTGGGTTGGCCAAAAAGTTTTTTTTTTTTTTCTGTAAAATGGCTCTAGTAGCACTTAGTTGTCTTTAACTTCATTTGAAACAATTTTGTTAGCTTGTATTGTGACAGCTCTCATATCAGTGTGTATTAAAAAAAACATCAAAAGTGGTGAATTTTATGTAGCCATTTTAATATCAAAGGTAGAAGAAAATACGCAATATTTTGGGCATATTATGCTTAATTATTTCAAGAAAGGTAAAAACACAGCTGAAACACACAAAAAAGATTTGTGTGGTTTATGGAGAAGGTGCTGTGACTGATCAAATGTTGTCAAAAGTGGTTTGCAAAGTTTTGTGCTGGAGATTTCTCGCTGGATGATGCTCCGTGGTCAAATAGACCAATTGAAGTTGATAACGATCAAATTGAGACATTATGAGAACAATCAGTGTAATACCATGCAGAAGATAGCTGACATACTCAAAATACCCAAATATGTAAAGTTACTGGTGAAAATGAAAAATGTGTCTTTTATTTTACTGAAAAAACCATACAGGCTTTTTGGCCAACCCAGTATTTTCAAGGAGCACAGTACTAGTGGACATTTGTTTTCTGTTTTCAATTTCTAATGAAAATTCTGTGTGCGTCCTAATTTTTTATACTAGTCCACGCCAGACTGTCTTGTGTCCCAGACCTGTGAATCTATCTGCTTGATACAATCTGTCAGCTGAGTACACTTCAAATTAAAATACACTACTAAGAGGACTGCATTTGAATTCCACATGAGTTCCAAAGGGAGTGGAGATTGTGGAACAGTTATATTCAGCAAGTTTTTAAAAAGACTTGCATATGTTTGTATCAACAGTCAAGTGCACATAAAGACTGAAGGTTATATATTAAAATATTTAATGATTATGAGAGATGGGGTCACAGATTTTTTGTTTTCATACTTGTATCACACATTTTCTATAGTGACCATGTATTTCTTCTACATTAAAAAAAAAACCTTAAAAGGAAAATATACTCTTGATAAAAGTAGGGGTGTGTGAATGTGTGCGTTATTTTTAGCTCTTGAGACTAAAATATTCTGTGGGGATATTGAGAATAGTACCATGCTGAGAGTGAGCTAATAGCAAGGCTTGGCACTCAAACTAGGATTTGGATTCTTGTTATTTTTGTTTGCTCATTATAGCTAAGCTAAACTCACCTCATTGGATGGTTGGCATTTTGTTTGCTGAACAAGTATCATGAGACTATTAGTCCCTATCAGGGGCACCAGAAGATGATGACACTGATAATTTACTCTTCTGTTTTTAATTCCAGTGGGTTCGTTTTAATGATAATATCTGTTATTGGTGGCGAATGTTGACCTAGCATCTGTTCATCTTTTTGCATTGGCTTATTATTAGAGTTTAACATGTACATTTGAATTTGAATTTTAAATAAGATACAATTAGAATAAGTGGTTTAAACCACAACTTAACAGTAGTTATCTCTGGGTACTGTTTTGAAATAATTTTAACAGTATTCAACAAGGAAAAACAAAGTGCTCAATCCCTAACAGATGTTTAGTGTCTACTTATACTTTTGTCAAAATAGCTTCCTTTAAAATAAGGTGGAAGTACCTGTTGCCAAATAATAGGAAAACAGCATCGCATGGTAATGTTTCAGTAAGATGGTTTCTTCTGAAATGCTGTTTGGCTAGTCCTTGGGGAAATTTGGCTGTGAGCATGCAGTTATTACATTTTTATCCACAGAATGGGCTAAAGTTGGCATCTCATCCCTCATGGTTGCCAGAGGCAACACACTGATTAAATTTGTGCCCCTGTGGCAGACGTTTTTGAATAATTTCACTGATTTTTTTGTGCTACTGTTTCTGTTTCCTTCACAGTCCCCTGCCTGTTGTTGCTCACCACTCCTGCTGCTGGCATTCTGAGGCGCCTTGTGTCGGTTGAGGGGAGTGGGCAGCTGGTTGTCTCAGAGGGCAGCTGCTCTGCGTCCCGGCCGCTCACAGGCTGGCCCCCCTTGAATGCCAGTCCTCTCACAGATTGTCAGTCACAGAACAAATCTTAATTAGGCATGTTTGAGACTTGACTTGGACACGGAAAACATACTCTCCGAGAGCTGCACTTGGGGGATTTTGAATTCTTTTGGTATAGGCTTAAGCTGTCTTGAAGTGCTCACCTCCGCTGTTCTGTTTCCTGCCTGTGCCTTTGATATTTTTGTTATGCTAACTGTTGTTTAACGTGGAGGATGCCCTGAGGCACCTAATTTGAGTGTCGCTGCCTTCTCCTGGGTAAGGGGTTGCAGAGCACAGAGGAGAGTTGCCTTCTCCACTCAGGGCTGGCCAGATCCCCGCGGGCTGTGGAGGGCAGGCCACTGGCGTGTGTTGCTTAAGGGCTTTGGGGTGGACAAACCTTTCTGAACAGCACTTTCACGTGCAGGAGCCTTTTTTATGTCATTTGTTTTATAAGTCCATCCTTACGATAATCAGAAAGGGGGAGAAACAGTTAATTCTTATACTATTTCTTTAAAAAATGCAGAGTGGACACAAATATCTACCAGATATCTTCGAGAGCAATTGGCCAAGATTTCCGACTTTTACCACATGGCTTCCAGCACGGGCGACGGCCCAGTCCCTGTGCCGCCTGACGTGGAGCAAGCTCTGAAGCAGTGGGAGTACAACGCGAAGCTGGCCTTTCACATGTTCCAGGTAACCTTGACCGGACAGTCCCTGTAGCATTCTCTTAAGAAGAGAGCAAATTCCTTATGGTTTAGTTTTCTGGGGGTTAAATTGTATCTCTGCATTCAAAAGAAGCAATCTGACATTTCTCACATTGAATTAGATTGAAAGCAACACCTTTGCCCCGAGTCAATGGCGTCTTATTACACATATTGATCTCCAGCTTTAATAATGTCAGCTCTTTTAATGCACTATTAAATATAATCCTCTTCAGCCTTTTATTTTGCAAAAATTAGATGTATTCATTCAAAAAGCTTTGTGCTGATGTCTCAGAGTAGATACCCTTTAGAGTTTAGTTATTTCAAAGCTAGGTCGTTTTAATTTGGTTAAGCTGCAGTTTAAAATGCAGTTGAGGTGGTATGCAAGGGCATTGAGGCATGACTGAAAGGCCATCCAGACAAGCTGATGTAAGTCATATTGGCCAGAAGAGGGCGTGTGTGCTGTGAGTTGCTTCAATCTTTACTCCTGGCAAGGAGGAAGTGTGTGTATTCAGCTGAAACTGTGTTGCTAGCATATAGACTTTCATTCCCTGCTGTCTTGACCAAAGAGGAGAGGTATTAGAAAGAATGTGTGGCTTCCCAATTTCCCCCTTAGAACTTTAATTATAATTTCCAGCTTGTGATTTTTTCCTAAGAGCTCAAAGTAGGAAAAAGCATGGTTCTTTTGTGAAGTAGCATTTTTAAAGTCAGTTAACACAACTCTTTACAATTCCTTGCTCCATTTATTAGTGGACTACTGCAGTGCCTGCTCTGAGCTTTTATGACTTTTATTGAGCTGAGAATTTAGTCTACATCTTTTAAAAAGTGTCTCTTACCATACTTAATGTCTTTTGAAGGATTTCTTTATGTATTAGGACATTGAAATCAGTATGTCTTTTACAGGAAGCAGTTAGGCCAGAAACTGATTGGAATCTAATTGGAACATTAATACTACAATTTAAAAGTATATTATATTTTCGAATTGCTATGTTCTGAAATGTGAAACTGACCCTCGTATGTACACGTGCAGACAGCCCCGTGCAGAAACAAGGGCATGGGTACGGAGCCCAGGCCCCTTGAGGGTGGGCTGTGGTGTAGCCATTGGCAGTCATGCTTATGAAGGTCTTTTTTTTTTTTAAATGATGCATTCCCCATCTCTTATACCTCAGTGCAGGATTCCATTTTACTTATTTCTTTATTAAGTTCAGGTTCACTTTACTGGTTTTAAGTTTTAAATTACGGTTTTTCTGTGACTCTTTTTGACTTACAGTATTTAAAAAATTAGAAATTAGCAACAATAACTATCTTGGTATCATGCCAATTTGGTGCCTTTGTAATCTTATAAATACTGCAATTTATAAGTACAGTATTTCATACCAATTGTTGGGAACGATGGTTGTGGACCACTGGTGATACACAGATCTGTAAAAGTTGCCAGGAACAAAGTAGGAGTTCACGTTAATTACTGAGGTTGTTACCCTAGTGACCATGAAAGTATGTGTCTTTCCCAGAAAAAGTAGCTTTTTGTTTCCACCTTGAAGTTGCTTTCATGGTGTGAGTCACAATGCAGAACTGTACTGTGACATCACATGTGACGTGCAGGGCTGTCATGAAGCAACGTGCACACTTGTATGTACATATGTGGAGGCAGTAGATGAAAAATGTCAGGAGTGCTTATGTCTGGGGTCCGTGTCACCCCTGTGGGACATTTGGAAATTTGTAGTGTTATTGGTTTTTAGTAGTTATACTGGAATATTTATATATTATGGTATTTTTATTTCTTTATATTATAGTTAGTTATACCATTATATTTTTAAGGGGATATATTTTACAAGTAGGTTATAGTATCTGAATTTTACTTTAGCATAGAGGAGACTTATTAAGGGGCATTGGATCTGATGGGGTTGTCAACTTCTGGTCAAGATAATGATGTGATGGGTGCTTCTGTTCTTTATAATTGTCACCGCAGGCCAGGTTTCCTCCTGTGAGTATGAGTTCATACACCTCTGCAGTCTAGCCAGGGGCTTTCTGTGCCTTGGGGGTCTTTTGAATTTTCTTTCATGTAAGAATTAAAATTTAAAAAAATTTAGAATGAAGCAGATTACCAAAACCCAAAAACAACAGCAACAACAAAATACCCAAACCAACCATGTAAAGTATTATTAGTTCTTTTTGTTTAGAATTTGGGCCGTGATTAATGAGTTTTACAGCAACAAAAACAATTATAGTAGAGTTATGCTTAAGCATAAGAATAACAGTGCTTCTTGCTTTAACATTATTAATGTAATTTTTCTGTGTTCATTTAAGGAAGGAATGCTAGAAAAACATGAATATTTGACATGGATCTTGGATGTTTTAGAAAAGGTCAGACCAATGGATGATGATCTTCTTAAACTGTTGTTACCACTAATGCTGCAGGTATGGGGCATATTCCCATGAGCCAGTTGATTTTATGGGCAAGGAATGAATCTGATAAGAATGGTTAAGTAAGTACAGATGGAAGAGGAAAAAATTTCATTTTGAAATAGAAAGCAAAAGCATCTTGACGCTACAATACATGAAGTGATAAGATAAGAGGCTTCTTAAGTTTTAGCAGTCATTTGTAATGGCCATGTTTATAGTTTGATCTGCCTGTCCTTTTAAGTTTCCTCACCCATATCGATTTCTCCCACCACTGAGCTAAGCGAACAGCCCTTTAAGAGCTGTCTCCTTGTTCACACAGATTCCTGTGAAAACAAAACAGATCATCTCTTTTTAAGGTTACAGAGGATTCCCTACATTTGTTTGATATTTTTTGAGCCACCGAGGATGGGAAATTCCTATTTTAATGATTGGCTTAAAATCTATTAAAATTTAGGTTATGTGGATGAAATTTATTTAAAAATTAATCTGGGAAAGGTAATACATGTATTTGATTATTCAAACACTACAAAAAAGTATGTGATGGAAAGTCCGACCGCTTCCCGCCCTAGTGCAGCCTGTCAGAGACTGCGCCGCGCCGGCGTCCTGGCGCCCTCCCTGAGACGTGCTGTCCTCGCAGCCCGCCAGCCAGGTGTGGCTGTCGAACTGTTGGGCTGCGACAAGTACAGATTGGGATGTGTTCTTAGTGACAAATACACACCAGATTTCAGACTTAATGCAGAAACAAGAGCATGCATAATGTCTCAATACTTCTTGTTTTGATTACATGTTGAAATGATGACATTTTAGCTATATGGTGATAAATAAAATATATTCTTTTAATTTTACGTTTGTTTTTTAAATGGCTAAAAAAATTAAAATTACATATATGGCTTACGTTATGTTTCTGTTGGACAGCACTGGCCTATACAGTACCTTTGAAGTTTTTTTTTTTTTTTTTTTATTAAAAAATATGTGTATTAAAACAGTTATTTCACCAGTCATGACTGAAGTCTGGTGTCCTTGTGATTCTCAGTATTCGGATGAGTTTGTTCAGTCAGCCTACCTGTCTCGTCGTCTTGCCTACTTTTGTGCCCGGCGTCTCGCCTTGCTGCTGAGTGATAGCCCCAGCCTCCTTGCTGCCCACTCGCCCCACATGATGATAGGACCAAACAGCTCGAGCATCGGGGCCCCTAGCCCGGGCACCCCCGGCCCCGGCGTGAGCCCCGTGCAGCTGGCCTTCTCAGACTTCCTTTCTTGTGCGCAGCATGGCCCGCTGGTTTATGGACTGAGTTGTATGTTGCAGGTAAGTCCTTGGACCTGGTTACTTTATGTTAAATTTCCCTGTAGGAAATAATTGTAGTGGGAATCACATCCTCAGCTTTCACATCACAGCTCTAGGGTTTTCCTTAACCAAGTAATTAATAGATGGAAATTTCATGTTTTATTCCCTGTGATAAATCAGGCTAAGAGAAGATTAGTTGCTTCAGTCTTGAAGAAAGTTCCTATAGTTGTTCTTTGTTAAAGCCATTAGTAGTTCAGTGATTAAAAATCCTTGAGGGAATCCATAGAGTGAGTCACCTGTATTACTCTTCTTCTGGAAGATCAGCTTCTTCATGCAACATTCTTTAGCTTCCTCAGTTTACATCTTGAGTTTGTTGCCTCTTCCAAACAATTTATCACACTCTGTTCATGTGCCAAGCATTACTGTTGGTGCAGTTCGTGACTGTCCAGTAGCATGCTGGCCACTGGGCTGAGAGTAGGGAACGCGATGCAGCCCTGCCATGGGGAGCTCACAGATTGGTGTTAAGGTCACATTTCTTAGGCTCTTTGCTAAGAGGCTTAGAGACAGGCCTTACCGTGAAGACATGGTGGAGTTTACTGCTTTGTCAGGAAGACAGACTTACAAATGGGCAGTTTTTGTATACTCTGATAAGGGCTGCTGGGGGGATGCACAGGGAGCTAAGGGAGGTGAGAGTAGAATTTCTGGTCCCACCTAGAATTCAGGGAAGCTTTCTGAAGGATGTGGTCCTGATTGGCACTTACAACATGAGTTAAAAAGAAAAGGTGTAGAGTCTTCCTGGCAGAGCTGACAGCGTGGACAGGGGCCTAGAGGGTTGATCAGTCCTCCTGTGTGCAGGTTGGTGTTAGCGGAACACAGAGCTTAAAGTCTGTTGGTTGTCAGGGCATAGAAGACCCCCCATGTGCCTTCTGATTGGGGTGTCATTGAAGGATCTTATGCACAGAAATGACACGGTCAGCTGTGTGGGTTAGATTGTTTTAACCACAGTAGTGGGGTGATTTGTAAAAGTGGGGAGGTAGGGGAGAGAGAGACAAGGTGAAGAAATGTTTTAAGAGTCTGGGTAAGTTCAATTTTGGACTATTTTTATCCCTTAGAATCTCCAAGTGGACATTTTCAAGAGGTGTTAGATGTCTCATCCTGAAGAGGAGGGCAAACAACTGGCTAATGTGTGGATTTGATTCATTTGTGGCCATTTAGCTGGTCAGAAGTCTGGGAGGGGTGAGGGCACCTCAAGAATCAGCAGTGAGAGAGGACTTGGGGACCAGACGGGCATGAGGGTGAGAGGCGGCGGAGGGAACTACACAGGGAAGTCTGCCAGACCGGAGAGAGAGTGGGGAGAGAGAGTGGGGAGAGAGTATTATTACAGAAACAGAGATGACAGTAGAGTACGGACAATACTGTTAAGTTGGTTATTTTAATAGCATTTATTATGTTCTAGGCACTGTTCTAAGTTGTAACACATATTAGGTTATTAGTGTTTTTCTAACACTAATAACGAAATGGTGGACTTCAAATCCAGACTGCCTGGGTCCAGAGTCCACACTCTTGATAACCACACGAGGCTGCTTCTTGGGGTACCGCAGAAAGTTTCAATAAGTAGTTCGTAGTGGGCAGTGCCCAGTGGATTGGGGAAGTTTGGTAAGAAGGTGGCCGAACCTGTCTTTGACAATATGGTGGTGTCACTGATGATCAGCTGGATGTTGTGTGAAAAGGTAGATTACGATGGGTTGACAAGTGATGCAGAATGAAGGGAAGAGATAGAAATCCCTGCTGGTTGAATGGAGATTTTTTTTTTTAATTTACTTCTGACGGGCAGATTTGAACCTATTTCTAAGCTAAGGGTAGACCAGTGTAGAGACAATCGAGAACAGGAGCGGAGGGGTGTTTGATAGACCAGTGTCCTGGCTATGGGAAGCTTTGGAATTCAGCACGCAGGGAGGAGCTCCCTTGTGGACGGGAGATGAGCACCCCCGTGGTCACAGACGGGAGGAAGTGGGTAGGGATGTGTGCCCATGGAGACAGCTGCACCAGAGGGTTCAGAGACTTAGCGGTCTTCCCATCTGCCATCTGGGTTCCACAAACATGCCCTCTAGAATCTAGTATTTTTATTTTTAAATTCACTTTTTATAAAAAGGAAAGGGTGCGTTTATTCTTTAAGCTGTTGCCACTGTTGAGTGGCACGATAACATAATGGTGAAGACATATACTTTAAAATCATTTCAGACCTGATTTTAGCCTTGCTCTCCCTGTTGGTAACTTTGACTTTGAAGGTCTGTTTCCCCAAGTGTACATGAGGGATGATGACAGTTCTTGTTAGCTGACAGGGTTAAGGTTATGAGGGCAGAAAGATTTCAGGGCAGTGTTTGGCACAGAGTGAATGTGTAACTAAATGTGAGCTATACTATTTAAATTTGCATTGAGGATGCAGCATGATTAGCATGGTGGTTCTGAGCGTGTGTGCCGAAGTCAGTTTGGGCTGTTGGTAGTCCTTCTGTCTCATAACAGCACCTGCCTCAGGGGCTTGTTGTGACGTACCAGTAGGGTGGTCCTGGAAAACGTGGCATACAGGCTGGTCGGGTAGAACCGGCCTGTAAGGGTCGCAGCCAGGGTAGGTGAGCTACAGTCTGTGGGCCAGATGCAGCCTGCCAGCCATGATGGGCTTTATTTCTTCAATGAGTTATTAAAGCAAAAAAAGAGGAATATGTGACAGAAACAGTAGATAAACGGAAAAATCTTAAAACATTTACTATCTGGCTTTTTATAGAAAAAATGTGCCGACCACTAGTTCAGATTACTTCCTGCCCAGCATTTATGAAGCTACTTGCTGTACCATTATTTGAAATAGTAAAAAATTAAAAAAAAAATAAAAATTCTTTTTTAGAGTTCATACCCTTTGAAATTACATATTTAATTCCACCTCATTTTTTTTAATTTCATGAAAAACATTGCTTTAAGTGATGATTACTTCATTTTTATTATTTCCTTGGTTTCCTATATTAGATAATTTCTCAATAGCTATACTTCCTCCCTTTTAAATTAATAATTCTTAGTTTTGTCTTATCAATTGCAAATTATGGGGTAAAATATTTATATTTTATTTTAAACTCATTGGCAAGAAACTGAAAGACATGGCAAGACGTCATTTTTACTGTGAGCTATTGTTACACTTTTTCTTTTCTCTAACTCTTTGGATTTTCTGGTTTTGTTTTCAGACTGTCACTCTCTGTTGCCCAAGTGCCTTGGTGTGGAATTATTCCACAAATGACAATAAGAGCACGAACCCCGGCTCACCGCTGGATCTGCTGCAGGTGGCTCCCTCCAGTCTCCCCATGCCGGGTGGGAACACGGCTTTCAATCAGCAGGTAGACTTTCTGTTGTGGTTTGATGAGTATTCTCATTTAGTATTATTATTGTCATTTATTTTAATCCTCACTTGATGATGTGCTTATTGATGTAGAGAGGGGAAGGGGAAGAGAGAGAGAAGGAGAGAAACAGCGATGTGAGAGAGAAACATCTACTGGTTGCCTTTCGCAGGCACCCTGACTTGGACCAGACCCACAACCCAGGCATGTGGCCTGGCTGAGAATTGAACCCATGACGTTTTTGTCTTACGGGATGATGCTCCAACCAACTGAGCCACACTGGCCAGGGCAGGGGTTCTCATTCTTGAGAGGCATCAGGGCATAATGAGTCAAGTGGGTTTTAACATTTCATGTGCTGGGTGACATTCCCAGCTCTTCCCGCCTCTCTCTCTGGGTGGCCTGGAGAAATATTTACCCTCTGGAACCACCACAGAAGTCCATGTTGCTCCCTTCTTACTGGGCAGTTTTGGCAAACAGTTCAGACAATAATTATGGTGATGGTTCTATATGACCACAACTTGTAGTAGTAGTAGTCTGTGATATTTAGTAATTATCACATATTTTTATTAGTGCTGGGTTACTTGGTTCAAAGATGTAAAGAAACTTTAACCAAAGAATGGTGACTAATATTTAGAATAAGGTCCCTGTTTTTTGCCAAACAGTCTTAAATTAATGAATTGTGTCTGGTTGCTTTCATACATAGAATAGATCAAAGGTGATATTTGGAACTTTTACCTTTCTAAATGATGTCCTAAAATCCTAAAAGATTTTCACTTACAAAGAATTTTGTGAGCATTTATTTTTGTGAGCATTTATTATTGAAAACTTGCATTGAATCACCAACTGTCAATTTTAAAATGCACTCTTGGGCCACAAGCTGAATTTCCTACAATGCAGTCAAGATTGTAGTTCACCGTAGGATGCTCTGCTCATGTGGAAAAGCCTGACATGATTTAGACAACCACTGTGGCTTTCCAAGCACAAGGTAATTAGAAGTG
Source organism: Trachops cirrhosus (assembly GCA_028533065.1). NCBI lineage: Eukaryota > Metazoa > Chordata > Mammalia > Chiroptera > Phyllostomidae > Trachops > Trachops cirrhosus. The sequence goes on along the minus strand of CM052539.1, from coordinate 137,241,372 downwards.
ATTATTTTTCAGGTTCGGGCAAGGATTTATGAGGTAGAACAGCAGATAAAACAAAGAGGCCGTGCAGTGGAAGTCCGGTGGTCTTTTGACAAGTGCCAAGAGTCAACAGCAGGTACAGAACACAACAGAGAGTGCTTTTGAATGTGAGGCTTTTATGTTTTGCTTCTGATTCTTGCAGATTCATCCACATGTTGAATAAGGGTGCTTTTTGACGAAGCCATCTCGTGAATTTTGAGGATGTTCTTTAGTTTATGCCCTTAAGATGCTGGCTGGCACGTCAGGCTTGGTTTTGTTGGCAATTCTTCTATGCTGAGAATGATTTCTTAAATTTTTTTTGTACCGCATAATAATGAGCGTCGTACTGTGCTGCTTTGGCTTCATTTTGGCCTCTGTAATGGCTCGCTGCATTCCCGTGTCTAGGCGTGACCATCAGCCGGGCTCTGCACACGTTGGAAGTGCTGGACCGACACTGCTTTGACCGGACTGATTCCAGCAACTCCATGGAGACGCTCTACCATAAGATTTTCTGGGCACACCAAAACAAAGATAACCAAGAGGTAGTTGTTTTTCTCATCTTCTGTTAGCATTTTTTTCTTATTTTTCATTCAGTAAATTTTGCTAAAGCCTTTTCTATGAAGTGTTATATCTTATAAAGGGGTCTTCACCCTGAAGCCATTTTTCTGTAGGACTGAAATATCCCACTGTTATAAAAGCAGAATGTCCATTGTGCTGGTCTACCTACGTGTATTGATTGGAAAGACTTTTCTTTGTTGTTTTATCATCATTTCCCATCATTTCAGGTTTAGCGGAATATTCTTCACCTGGTAATTGGACTTGATGTAGTGGTTTTGTTTAACGGAGCAGAAATAGATTTAGCACATCAGAAAGCAGTGAATGAATACTTGTGTTGGTCGTTGAAAAAGCTGTAGAAAGTGTTATTCAGAATTCTCCAGAGAAACAGAACCAATAGGGAAAAATGATGTATGTGTATGTTTACATAGGAGTGAGAATATGTACAGTCATTTGATGCATAATGGTGTTTTGGTCAATGACTGATAGCATCTATGATGGTGGTCCCACAGATTCTAAAGGAGCTAAAAAATTCTTCTTGCCTAGTGGCGCTGTAGCCTCATAACATAGTGCAGTGCGTTCCTCATGTGCTTGTGGTGATGCCGGCGTGAACAGACCTGCTCTGCTGCCTGTCGTGTGAAAGTACAACATATAGCACTTGACGGTGATAATAAAACGACTGTGTTACTGGTTTGTGTACTTACTGTACATTTTATTGTCACTTTATAGTGTATTCTCTCTGCTTATTAAAGGTTTGCTGTGAAACAGTGTGTCATATTACACCAGCAGCAACCTCGTACATCTCGTGTTTGCCATGTCTGATTGCATCGTTTCTCCTGTGCTTGCTTTAATCTCACGTTGTTTTGTATGGTGACATGCTGTACAGGCTTGTAGCATAGGATCAATAGGCTGTACCTGTGTGTGTAGTAGGTTATACTGTCTAGGTTTGTGTAAGTGCCCTCTGTGATGTTTGCACAACCACAAAATTGCCTGCTGACCCATTTTTCAAAACGTATCCTACTCCTTAAGTGGTGTATGACTGTATTTTAAGGAATTGGCTCACGTGATTATGGGGGCCAGCAAACCTGAAAGTACAGGGTGGGCCAGCAGGTTGGGGACCCGGGAAGGGTGGATGTTGCAGCCTGAGTCTGAAGGCAGCCTGGGGGAGACTTCCTTCTTCCTGGGGGAGCCCTGTATTTTCTCTTAAGACCTTTAACTGTTTGAATGAGGCCAGTCCAGATTATGGAGGATGGTGTGCTTTACCGAGTCTACTGATTTAAATGTTATTTACATTAAAAAAAAAGAAAAAGAAAAAGCTTTACAACAACATCTAAATTAATTTGAACAAAAAATTAGCCAGCCAACCTGACACATAGAATTAAGCATCACATGGAATTTTTATCATATGCTTTCCTAGCAATAGATTGTTTCATTATTGAACTTATCTGTAAACATAGAATTTTTATTTTTTTAACTCTTTTTGGGGGAGAAATAAAGAGTTTGTGTTTTTTTACAATGGAAAGTGCCTCAGTATGTGGTAGGCACCAGGAATGCCAGGGTAAGTTTTAAGACATGGTACCCACCTTCAAGGAATACTTTCGTTAACTGATTGATCTTTGAGAATGCATGTATGGAAAGAAGAGATAAAACAGAAACAACCACCACAAACCTTTTGTTATCCTACATTTATGTGAACTTACTGTGAAGATTATTTCTTTTTTTTGAATATTGTGAGTCGGCACTCTGCTTCTCAAAGACAAGGCTCAAGACCATTGATGCGCAGGAGAACATCAGAGTTCAGAGTGAGATACACAGACCGAGTGTAATTTCTAATTTATGTGCATCCTGATGGTAAAAGGAAATGATATCAGGACAGCATCCTGATGATAAAAGTCTACATCATTCTCTGCTTATTGACACAGGATAGAGTGTTACTGTGTTCTTTTGGGGTAGACACCTGAAAGTCAGTCTTTTTGTAATAAAGACTTTCTTGAATAAGAGGCTTCAAGAGTACTAAGATTTGTAATACATAGAAGTGAACTTGTCTGGAAGGAAAGTAGGGCTACCTGAGATTCCAGGTGTTGGATTGCTAGCCTGCTTGTGCTGAGTGTTGAGTAAAGGCTACATTGTTCCCTGGTGAGAGTATTGCCTGGCCCACACAACCCGCTTCAGTTCTGTGGTTAGCAGGATTGTATAATGTAACTTTGTAGAGCATGAAATGGGCAACTTCAGAATTATATGCCTCATTCACCTGTAGAGAATGTTATTCACAGCCACTCTAAAGAGAAGATCACGAGTATCTTATCCAGGGCAGAAATTATGTTTGATGTTTTTGAATAAAATTATATTATCAGGTGGTCTCAAGCAGTTGTCTCCAATGTGCAAGAAGAAATGATGAGAACTTCTATTTAGATTACATTTTAAAACAACCTTACACTTTAAGCAGTTCTGAGTTTTATAATGAACATAATTGTTATGGTAGTATCAGTATAGAAATAAAAATATGTGTATAGTGAAAATATTTACTTAAAAAAATGTATTGAGCTGCACGTGAGAAATGTTGGGAGATCCTGGCGCTAAGCTTCCTCTGCATGAGGGACTACACCCAGAAAGTGGGAGGCGCGTGCCACTAGAGGGCGACATGTGCTCAGGGCTGAGTCCTGGACGCTGCGGCACTTGGCTGGAAGGGTGTCAGTGTTGCCCAGTTGACCGTTTAGGAGTGATTATTGCATGTTGACTTGACTCTGGGAGGATGTGATGTGAATGAGTGGTTCCTTCGTGGTTACTGTGCTGTTTTGTGAGTAAGACAAAAACTACATTTTAACCTGTAATTCAGACTGGTCACCTTTCTTAATAATTGGTCAGAAAGAATAACTGGATAGAGCCTTCTGAAATATTAAACATTAATTTTTTTTACAATATGACATTGGTATCTACTTGTGTGTGTGTGTGTGTATCGTGTGTGTATGTATATGGGTGCAAGTGACAGTATTTCATCTCTGTGTTGACTCTTCACAGGGTTGGCTGTTTTCTTCTGAGTCACTCGATGTGCCTCTGGAATTCCTGTATGAGCTGCAAAGCTGTGTCGACTCTGCTCAGCTCTGTGACCTTGAGCAGGTTGCTGCTGGGCTGTGTGCCTTAGTGCCCTCACTTGTTAACGGGCACAGAGCACTTGACCTGTCTGTCTCTAAGGAGACACGAGCACTTTCAGAATTGTGAAGTACTGTGAAATATGTTTCAAATTGTTATTGGCAAACAATAATATTATTATGATTGTATCAGAAGAACCAATATAGTGTTATATTGGAAGTTATAGTTCTCCGATAAGAAGGAGTTGTATAACGTGGTATGGTTAGTATTCAGAAACACATCTTGCATCTTTAAAATAGACTTCCTCTTTTTGGTTTTATAGTTTGTTAGGACTTAGGCAACATGACAGATAATAGAAAATGTCCAGGCGCTGCAGTTGCCATGAGTTTCAGGTTTGCTTTTGCTGAAGTCATGTTTAGGTATGTCTGCACTCTGGATTGCATGTCCTCTTTACTCAGATGTGTTTGGGAACTTTGAACTTCATGCTCCTCGATTCCCTTTTCTCTGGAACTGCTAAGGGGAAATACTGTCCTCTGTGCTGACTTGTGGGGAGCAGGGAGAACAGCTAGCCAGATGGGACGAGGGGTCAGAGGTTCAGATTTGTGTTATGTAAGGTCTCAGTGTTTGGCAAAAGTCCATTGGGAACAGTAATGCACGGGATGAAGGGATTCAGGGCCTTGGTCCTGCTCTTTGGTGGGATTGCGGTCACAAGAATGAGAGTAGCAGCTGACACTGTGTGCACAACGGGGTGTGACAGGCTGTGGCATGCTTTCACTCCTTCTACATAAAATGCATTGTTCCTGTACCTCCCCCTCCTCTCCTTCCTGCTGCCCTCAGGTCCTGAGCTACTGCTTCTGTGTCAGGGCTCAGGTAGTAGTTCGAGTAAGGGAGTGAAGATGCAAATCTCAAAACCCTTAATGTTTACTTATTCTAGATCTGTGCCACTTGAGTTTCCGTTCACTGGAGTGTGGGGTGTGAAAATGTGCTTAGGACAGAGGCTGTCACACAGCTGCCAGATCGGTGCTGTGAACTGGGTGTGGGCTGCTGTGTACAGGCCACAGGGAAGGTGGGGCTATGGTGACCATGGATGTGACCTTTAGGAACAGGGCAGCGTCTCTCAGATTCTACTTGGGATTGCAGACCCACTGTTGCCTGATCCAGCATTTCAAGAGAACTTGGATACCACGATTTGTGTGTTGACTTTTTCAGTCTCACAAGACTCTGCTGGCCAGGCCACATGTCTGGTGGTTGGTCATGTTTGCTCAGATGCCTATCACTCTCCAGCTCTGAGTATGTGTTTTATACAACATTTACTCATCTATTTGTCTGTTTAGTGTTTTAGAACCATTTCTACTCCTGGTGGTGGGAGCAGAGAAGCCTGACATCCGTGTGAGGGAGTTACTGTGTGGGGTGTGGGGACCTCTTGACTCCAAACCCTGACTGAGTCCATCACTTGTGGCCTCAACTCTGAGCAGCAGGATAAAGGCGAAGACCCTCAACCCTCCAGAGCCCTTGGGCCACTTCCTTCCTCTTGGCTTCTCTCCTTGTTGATGGTGGGTGTGAGGGGAGAAGCAGCTACATCTCTGGGTGCCTGGGGATGTGGGTAGAAGGGAAAGTGTAAAGGTGGCAGGAAGAGTTGCCTTTTCACTTCTCTGTCTGGTGTCCCAGGAAGCAAACTTTGTCCTGAGTCACGAGAAAGACGCACCAGCTGCACTGGACAGAACTGGTCAAAACAGCTGCAGCCTGTGCATTTCCCCTTTCCCTGCTAGTAAACAAAAGCATCTCATACCAGAACCTTGGAAACGCATGTGTTTGGTGTTTGATGCTTAGAATATTCATGAAGCATTCTTTGAACAACTGTGATGAGCGCATACTGATGATCGGACTGGCAGCCTGAAGTCCAGAGCATGTGCTTGGTTCACATGCTGGCCTCCAGGGCCAGAGCAGGTCTGTATCAGTGTGGCTGATGCACCACCTGAGCATCGTGACCTAAATTAAAAGACAGAATCTCGGGTTCTGTGACTGTACTCATCAGTGTCTGCCTGCAAGCCGGACTCCCATGGGCCGGGGTATGTTTGTTCTGCTCACTAGCACCATGTCTGGGTCCACAGGTCCTGAGGAGATACATACGAAATTTGTTTTGGGGGCTCATAAAAATGCTGCTGGAGCAGTGGTCTTGAAGGGGAGACCCCTGTGTTCGATACAGCCTGGAACGGTCGGAGTGTGTGTGGTGTGCACTCTGTGTAAGCTGTCACTTTTACCAGTGGTGCCTGTTCAGAGGTGCAGGGGAATGTGTGCAGGTGGAAGTGGGCGTGTGGCTGGCAGGAGAGTGCTCAGCTGTAAAATCAGGTTAGTGCATTTCTGTGGGGGCGTGTGGACACTTCACTTACTCTTGATGAGTGTCAATATCGTCATTCATGAAAGGACATTCTATCTACTGATATTTTGAGAATGACATGAAATCTTACAGATAAAACATTTAGATACTTATAGTTCCTAGATGTAAATCCTAGCTACTATTTTTACTGATGATGTATTTTGGGAGACAGAAACTCTGGAGAGATGGAAGAAATATGATCCCTTGGGACTACTGTGGACAGACAGAAATACCTTCCCACCCCCAACTGTCCATCATACAATCCAGTAATTTATAAAGTGCAGCCAGGATCTGTCAGTTTTTTTTTACATTCTTTGTAAAAAAGAATTTCATAAAGCCTTTTACCTTCAGTAGGGAAGGCGGAGGGTGGGGTTGGCCCACCAAGGTGAGAAGGTGGTTGCAGTGCTGTGTTGTAAAAGAGATCGTGTCCATTTCAGTGTTTAGGATCCCTTCCCTCCCCTCCCCTTCTCTTCCCTCCCCTCCCCTCTCCTTCCCTCCTCTCCTCTTTCCTTCATTTCATTTCATTTCTCTCTTTTTTTTTAACATTGCTAAATGTAAGGAAAACATTTCAGTCACTTTTCAAAGTGAACACTAAAGGGAGTCTAACAAGGCAGAAGTCAGGCAAGCAAGGAAAACACACCTGCATGACACCCCGTCGAGTTGCCCTGTGCCGACCTATTACAGCCGTTGTTAGTGCTGATCCGGACATTTGGAAATGACGTGTTTTCCTACTGGCTCTCCATAGGCAACATTGCTGATCTTTTACAGCTACCATTTTCTTCTTTTTAAAAATAAATCTAAAAATAAACAAATAAAAGGGCAGTTATATTAACGTGATTGGGGACAGAATTGTGTGTCCAGACATTGAGACTTTGCTGTCATAGAGAAGGGCCAGTAATGCCTTCATTTAGACTGGGGTGGGCCTCACTTTGTTTTTGGCCACGTACACAAGTCTGTCCTTCTTCTTCAAACTGTTCTTCCAAGTAGTTCATAGGCCCTGTTTTAAGTGTGTTCTATCATCTAATTTAATTTTTCCCTGGGCAGTATGGTGCATGTTTTAAAAAATTCTTTTGTCTCCATCTTTACAGATGAGGAAACCGAGGCTTCGAGAGGACGAGTACGTCGTCCCAGCTCCCACCCAGCTCATTAGTGGGAGGACAGGGGTTGGGACCCTAAATGGTTCTGGAATGGCACTCTTACTTAGACAGTGCCTTCTGTTCTTTGAACCCCTTCTAGAAATAATTTGATTTTAGGTAACTATAGCTGAGCAAACCAGTGTCAGATACAATTTTAGAAAAAGGAGCGTAAAACCTTTGTAATTGCCTTAAACAGTCTCTACATATTATTAATATTGGCACATTTTTTTCTTAAGGAATAATCTCTAATTTTTAAGTTTGTTTGACAGTTTTAACATAGTAAGCCATATCTAAGTTAGTGGAGCAACCTGGCCTATGGAGTACAGCACGAACTTGAGGCCAACTCAGGCCTGGATTTGAATCCTGGCTTTGCTGCCTAGTGGCTGCGTAGCCTCACGCCAGTAGCTTGCCTCCTTCAGTGCCATTCTTTTTGTCCAGTGCCCTTCCTAGGAGCCCTCTTCCTAGGGAAGCATGGGGTAAACAGTAAGTGCCAGTTCTCATGTTCTTGGCTGGGCAACTCTGGTTGTCAAGTCAGAAGAACCTAGCACCATCTTTTAGAAATTGTTACTTCCCTTGTTCTCATTTCTTTGTTTCCTTTATTATTTGTAAAAGATAAGCAGTACAGCCCTGGCTGATATGGCTCAGTTGGTTGGAGCATTGTCCCGTACACCGAAATTTGAGGGTTCAGTTCCTGGTCAGGGCACATGACTGGGTTGTGGGTTCGATCTCCGGTTCGGGTGCCTACGAGAGGCACTGATTGATGTTTATCTCTCTCCCCACCCTTCCTCTTGCTCCAAAAGCAATGAAAAGAAAACATCTTAGGTGAGCATTGTTTTCTTTTTTGAAGGCAAGCAGTACAGGTTATTGGACCATACAGTGATGCCTTGGAAATTGTGTCTAATGTTTTAATTATTTTCAGGATTAGAGACATGGCACTTTTCAAGGACTTTACCTTGTGATGATAATTTTATCTCACGTATGACTTTGGCTATCATACAGTTATATATTTCTCAAAACTGTTTTCTCCATTTGTATGATTTAAATGTTGATTTGACTGAGGGATAGCAAATTTCTTGGCACAGTGCACATTAATGACAATTAGTTGATATAAATACTCAAAAAATGGTTTTAAGAAAACTTTGTTTTCTTATCTTTTCCTCTCAGAACTGTACTATTTTTAACTGCTGTTTTGGAAAAAAAGGACATCTTTTTTGTTTTCATGGTGTATGTTTTGTTTCAACACTGATTCTGAGGATGTGAGACTAGGAAAACCTGCCCCTTTCCTCACAGAAACCAGCCATTCCAAATATCTTTTGGAAATGTACATGTGAAAACATTCATATTTACGAATATTTTTGAATAACGAATGCTATTTATATTTGAGTGATAAATCTTGTGAGCTTGTTACTTTATATGGTGATACTGTTAGAAATACTATTTGTGACTGTGTCCAACAGGCTCATTATGTCCTGGTAGCAGTTCAGACCAGTTTCTAACTTACGCAACTCGTGAAGTTCCCCCAGATCTCCTGAGTGTGCCTCCAGCCGCGGAACTGCTGCCACTGCCCTGCTTGTCATTCCATATTATTTGTTGGTTCTATTATACGAATAATGTTTTTATCCTGATACGACCGTTTTGTTTAATGTCGACTAAAGCGATTCATTATATTTATAAACATGTCCTTTTAGTCTCAGATTAAAGAGGTATTAAAGAGCTTTATTTGGGGCCCTGACCAGTGTGGCTCAGTGGGTTGGGTGTTGTCCCACGAGGCAAAAGGTTGCTGGTCGATTCTGGTCAGGGCACCTGCCTGGGTTGTGGGTTTGTCCCTAGTTGGGGTCCATATGAGAGGCAGCCAGTCAGTGCTTCTCTGTCACATTGAAGTTTCTCTTCCTTTCTTTCTCCCTTCCATATCCTCTCTCTAATAAACAAACAAACAAATAAATAAATAAAATCTTAAAATTTTTTTAAAAAGAGCTTTATTCAGTATCTGATGTCTAGTCAAGTTTGCTGCTGTTTACAGTGAGAAGCCATTGATTTTCCCTGTTGCTATTTATGTATTTATTTATTTATAGAGAGAAGGGATGGGAGGGAGAAATAGAGGGAGAGAAATATCACCTGTTGCTTCTCTCATGCCCCCAACCAGGGACCTGGCTCACAGCCCAGGCATGTGCCCAAACTGGGATCGAACCAGTGACCTTCTGGTTTATGGGATGACGCCCAACCAACTGAGCCCCACCAGTCAGGGCTGTGGTATTGTTTTATAACGTAGGTTGTATATTTAAAGTGGTAAACGATCTCAGCAATTATCTTCTGATTTCTAAAGGAAATCTGCCTCAGATGTAGTTGCCAATTATATTCCCTTCTTTGTTTGTTAAAGAATACAAGGCCTGTGGTTAGCGTCCACATACCATTAGGTTGTTGAGTAAGAATTGAATTAAGCTTAATCTATTAGGTTTGTGCCACTCTCCCCCAGGAAAGAAAAAAATGTGACAAATCCCCCTTATGATGAAAACTTTCTTCACATTTGGAACACCTATACTATAGATGTAGAAAGTACTCTTAATAATGATTATTCGCAACAGGATTAATGGTTTCAGTATTTTACCACCGTGGTTATGTCCCAAGTTTATGTGGTCAGATGAACAATTCTGTTTTTTAAGGGACGTTACTGATTTTTGAATTTTTGAATTACTTGTTCTCATTATAGAAGTTTTTTCTGCCTGTGATTGTTATACACACAGTACACTAACACATTCTTGATATCAGGGACTCCCTTTCAGCCAGCGACTTGGAATCCTGCCCTGCTCTCCTGCAGAGACTGGGGGGCCACCAGGGTCCCTGCTGTGGGGCCGGACTCTCCAAGTCCGGGACCTAGCAGTTTTGAGACTTATAACATTTTTCAAACATTAGGCCTCCCTTTGTTCAACAATCATATGATGGTGTGAAAGCTTTGAGAAGGAGAACACTGTGTTTTGTGAGAAGTAACTGCCGTTCATTTTGGCTTGTATACTTCGGATATTTTCCCAGGCACATTTGTGTGCATAGGTGTGAACACTGAAGACTCTCACAGGATTTTCTTCTGCTTAGTATTGTCCATCACATTTTGCTTGTTTATTTTGTTCTATCTGTGGTGCTTAATTCTTTTATTCTTATAAAGTTTTCCACTTATCTGGGTTGGTGGAAGGTTAGATAATTATTTTATGTGAACTGTTGCCTTATCCTTTCAAACATCTGTTCCTTTTTCTTCCCATTGACTAATCTTTTAGAATGATGCTAAATAAGAGTGTTGGGGCCTGTGTCCTTGATTCATTAAGTTAGGAATGAAAATGCTTCTGGTGTTTTACACTTTGTCAACTTTTGGGTTACATCAGATGTTTTTCCATGTTAAGTAAGTGTATCTGTGTGTTAGGGAAGGGAGATAAGATATTAGAACGCCCCACCCCCAACCATTCTCCTTGTGTTTTCCTTCAGTTTCATGTAGTACAGTGCTTTGCTTTTATATTCTTTAATTAAAAACTATCTATTGAACCTACCATGTGTCAGGCACTGTGGGAAATGTTGAAAATATAACCATGAAGAAGGCCCACCCCAGCCTTATACAAGCATCTAGGTTAAGAACTGTTAGAGGAGGAGTGAAGTCTTCGGCAGTTCACTTCTACGGCTTCGTTTTCTGTACGACAATTAGATTAGAAGTTGGGCTGGTCCCTCGAGAGGTGGGAGTTGGGGCCTGAACCGTGGGTGGCAGCGGCTGGTCAGAGTGGGGTCTGTGTGACCCACTTGGGAGACTTCCATATCGCCACGATGTCCTTGTGCTTCCAGGGATCTTGCTTCGCCCGAGATTGGGAGCAACAGCAAGTGTGGGCTTTGGAATTAGGCCACCTAGTTATCCCACTTTCGATCTCTGTGCCCTCGGCCAACTCACTTACCCTCTAAACCTGTTTTCTTATCTGTAAAATGGGTATAGCAATGCCTACTTCCAAGTTTCTTGTTGAAGTGAGAGATGATATAAGTAAAACACCCAGTGCCTGCTCAATAAATATTTTCGATTATTACTACTGCTACTATCTGTGGTTGGAAATTCACAGCTGTTAATATTGTTGCCATGACTACATGTTTTCATTTATGCCCAGGCCAGAATTCAGGCTCTTGTCCCCCTTGACCCAGAGGTACTTTCTTTAGTAGTTCTCAGAGGTGTGTCTCCTCTTCCTAATGGATATTTGACGCCAGTAGCTGGAGATCTAATAACCATGAATCTGTGTTTATGAAAGATGCATATCACATGGAAGTCAATATCAGTATTACAGAACAAGGAGACCGAACACTCAGAGACTGTGAGCACCAAGGGTGGAAGGCAGAAGAGCCCAGGGCAGCTCGGTGCTCACACAGAGGACCACTGTACCCCTGAGGGGGGTGAGGGTAGGGGCGAGGGCCAAAATTTCTTTCCCAGGTTCTTTTGTCATGTGTGTTGCTCTGCTTACCTAGTTTATTTCTCCAGGGTTACATTGTGGTAAGGGCTTCATTAATTAGTGAGTGATATTGGACAAATCATTGAGCATCTTTATGTCTTGGGTTTTTTATCTCCAAAATGGGGCTACTAAAAATCAGCTCACAGAAAATGAAGATTAAAATAATTCCTAAAATATATTTATTGCAGTCTCTGTAAACTGAGTAAGCACTTAATAAATATTAATTATCTGTATTACTGCCACCTTCAAATTTGCCCAGTTACCTTTCTTAAGTGACTTGGAAAGTGATTTAGTCTATACTATGTTATTTTACAAATATTAGGTGAATGAGAAGATTTACATTTACAATCAAGAACCTTCCATTTTTAACTTTTGTTGTGTCTACTTAGGTCAGTTATTGGAACTAAGACATTAGCAATGACTAAAGTAAGCAATAAATACTCTAAAAAGCTTATTCTACACAGTAGGTGTTTGACCAGAATATAAACAATGTCACTTGGTCAGGACTAGTCTCCTTTAACACCCAGACTTTTATGAGGTTGAGCATAGAGCGGTGTACCTCATGTATACCTGATAACTTTTTCCTTGTTTTCAGAGAATCTCCTAAAGTTTCCACTGCATATTGAAGCTCCAGATCCAGAATGTAGCATTAAAGCCGAGAGGATGGAGTGCTACCACTGGTTACCCCTCCTTGCACCACCTGGGGCAAGAGGAAAACCAGTACTCGCAGGAGAAGTAGGGGTGCGGCTCCTGGGAGAAGGAAGAATGGTGGCAGAGAGAGAGCAGACCTTGTCTGAGGGCCCAGAACTCCCCCTTCCGGTTTGGGGAGGACTTGGGATTTATTGCTGGTCATGCATTTTTGACCTCCCCTTTTCTCTATTTACTTGCAAGCCTCTCCTATCTAACTTTCTTATTTATATGTTTTAAATTAGATAATGACATATCACCATTTGTGTGCAGAAAAATAGAAATAAAAACAAAACAACTCCCACAACATTTTTCGTGCTTCCGTTGCTGGAGACACATGTGTGTGCTGATGAACGTCAGCATGGACCGTTTTCTCCCTGCAAGGTCACTCTGCTTTTATTGATTTGACCCCTTTATGTGCCCCTTTCAGCTTTCAGAAGGAATCTTTGCCAGTTCTTGGGGCTGAGATGGAGAGAAGATTGGTAGCACGCTTCATTGATTCCTGGAGCACTCATATCTTTTTACTTTAAGATAACTTCCTTGGGCTATATTCTCAGAGATTGAATTATTGGAGCAAATAATATGAACTTTTAAGACTCTTGTTATATAACAGCAATTACATTAAAAAGGGAAGCACCAATTTTTATTCCTACAAAGTGATGCATGGGAATCTATTTATAGCTAGTTCCTAGATTAGGGCCTGGTAATAGCAGGTGACAAATACATATTTATTGAATGAATTAGTAAGTAAATGAATGAGTGAGGCTACTACCAATTTCATGGCACTCTTTTCAGTATGTTATCATTAAACTTTTTTCCAGATTTTTAATTTTGTATTGTAGCCTCTTATATTTGTCATTTAATTAGTAGTCCTCTGCTGCTGTAATTCTTTGAACCACAACTGTGTTTTCCACTTTTTATGTGTTTTCTTAAAACTACTTAGAACTAATTTCCTGTTGTTGCTGTAACAAGTTATCAGAAACATAGTGGCTTAAAACAGCACAGGTTCGTTCTCTCCTAGTTCTGGAGGTTGTGATCTTACTGGGTTGTAATCAAGCTGTCAGTCAGGCTGCATTCCTTCCTGGGGCTCCTGGGGAGGAACCCTCTCCTTGCATTTTCCAGCTTCTGAAGCCTCAGTTTGTGTTCCCTCACCCCATGGTCAGAGCCAACAACGGAGCATCTTCACATCCCTCCTTGACTCTGGCTGCTGCTTCCTTTGTTATTTCTCCGACTCTCCCTCTCCCTTCCCCTTGTAAGCACCCCTGTGATTACTTAAGGGCCATCCATATAATCCAGGATACCCCCCACATCTCAATAACTTAATCACAGTCCAGAGTCCCTTTTGCCACTTAAGATTACATATTCCAGGTCCTGGGATTAGGATGAGGACGTCTTTCGGGCGGGGTGGGTGGTGGTCCTCATTCTACCTGCCACGTACTTTGTTTTTGCTTTTGTTCATCTCTGTTTTGAAATTTAATTCTTTAAGATACTTCTTAAATGCTACCTTCTAAAAGGAACATCTAATAAATCCCTTCAGTTGTCTGTGTGCTCCTGGTGAATGTTGTGTTTCTGAGATAATTTTCTTGTCCTTTTTCTATTCATCTAAGTTATTTACGTACGTGTGTGTCTGTTCCACTCAAGGGTCATCTTGTTGAAGGCAGGCCTATATTTAGTTCGTATCTCGAACTGCTATTGCACCTCAAATTTTTGCTTTGAATTTATTATGTGTTAAGATGATATTTATTAAGTTTCACTTAAACAATTATTGGTTGTTTAAAGGAAAAGAAGCTTAATATTTTTAGAAATTTGTTTTTAGGATGAAAATGCATTTCAACTTACATAGTTGAAATAGTGATGTCTTGGTGACAGGAAGTTAATTTGGCAGACAAATGGAAGCCACCCTCTGATAATTTTCTGACAGTTGATTGGTGCAGCGCAGTGGGGCAGGGCACAAGGGGGTACAAGGCCTTGCAATGTGCGGACCATGGGCTGTGGCTGTCTGTTTGGGTCAAACTGATGAGATGTGCCTTGGAACTGGTGTGGAGAGTCAGATGAGCAAAATATTCCCAACTTTTGACAATTAGTGGTAAATCCACTTAAAATGTGGACCCAAACTCCATAGTAAATAGGGGAAAAAAGGTTTGAATGTGATATTATTTTGAAAAATAACGCTAAAATTACAAAAATTTATTTTATAACTATTTTATAACTAATAATAAAGAGCTAATGACATGCTTTTACTATCCAAGTATATACATATGTAATTACTCATATTGCAGAGATAACTTGCTTTCCAGTTGGTATAATATAACCTGATTTTCCAGTATGATCTTCTGAGAAGTTAGTGTAGGTTGCTATCAAATCTCTTTTGTACTTTCTTCCTCTTCCTTCAAAAATTGGCACAGACCCTGCCCATTCCTGCCCCCCAACTCCATTGTCCTAAAGAAAGAGTGGCATCATTTGGCAGGCTGTTTGATATTCAGAAAGGGGTGGACGTCACACTCTTGGACTGTGGACATTATGGGAAAATACTTTTCTGTCGAAAACAGAATTTAAATGTATAACTTGTTATGGGCACCATTGATAGGAAGACAGGAAAGTTTCTGAGATAAAATTTTGAAAACTCAGTCTTTCAGTAGCATTTTTCTCTGACTTTTTAAACGCACTTAATTCCGAGTAATCACACATTGAGACTGTAACTTCAGGTAGACTGCTGGCCTGTCTTCCAGTTAAGCTCCCAGATGTCTGTAAGCTGGGACAGACGGACGCTCACCTCCTTCGGGATACGGAAAGTGCAGACTGTGAGACTTGATTACTTCCCCCTCCACCCTATCAGAAACCTCTCATTGCTTTATGATGAATTTTCTCTGCTTTTCCATCTGTAAGGTGAACTTTTTTGAGAACAGGGACCAGATCTTTTAAGTTGTTGCTTCCAGCACGTACATTCTCATAGGTACTTCCTAAGTGCTTTTAGAAGTTGAATTGACTCCTTCCTAGGACTTGTTTTCTAGCATATTACTCCAAACCAGTGGCCATCGCTGGATGTCTTAAAAAGCAGTCTTTTTCCTTTATATGTTCTTTTTTATACATCTCTAGCTCAAGCAGAACCTATTACTTAATTTGGGTATGTCAACTATTTATCCTTTTGTAGCATATTTTCATCTGAGTTTTATGATGCAGAAGAAAGTAAAACATTGTGTAAATGTGGATATACTGCACATTACTTACTAGGTTAATTTATTAAATATTGGTGGCAATATTTGTAGGGTACCTTCTTCTGTTCTCTTTAATATTCAAAATGTAAACATTTGGTGATTCACTAGACTGGCTTTTATATTTTTCTTTCCTCTGGGTTAGATTGAATCCAGGCAGGAATTCCATCCAGTTCACTTTCTTTTTTTAAATGTTATATTCAATCTTTGTATATTTTAATTGGATTATTTCTCTTGCTTTAAATCAAGAGAACTAGAGCTCCTTTGGAAATATCTGTCCCAGATAACTTAACTTTTTTTGTTTTGTTTTGAGTCAAGATGTTTTTAATGAAATTTAGGGATTAGGATGGGTAGAAATTTTGGGATTAACTGATTTTTATGATTTGAATTGTTTACTTGTGTTTAAAAGCTGATTAGGGATTCTTGTCTTGACATTCTTGGATATCTTCTCACAGTTCACAAATCTGCCAGCTAAATGTGTTTGTGTGTGTGTGTGAATACACACTTGAATACAAGGGTTGGCAAAATGGGTTTACAGTTTTGAGTACGTGAAACAATTTATTCTTGCATTATTATTTATTCTTGTATTATATATTTTCCATATGAATAGGTGTTAACCTACTTTTGCCAAACCCTGTATATTCTTCCAGGAAATGTGCTCACAACTATCATAATCTTAAGTGAGGTTATGGATTTTATTTTTTTAAATATATTTTATTGATTATCCTATTACAGCTGTTTCATTTTTTTCTCCCCTTTATTCCCCTCTGCCTTGTATGCCTCTCCCAACAGTGTTCTCCCCCCCCGCACCTTGGTTCATGTTCATGGGCAAATATATAAGTTATTTGACTTCTCCATTTCCCATACTATTCTTAATCTCCCTCTGAGCATATGGCTTTTAAAACATTAAGAACATTTCATACAGCATATAAGTGCTAATGCTATTTGTTTTGGTATAACATTTATACAGTGGGGCAAATATTAAAAACTTGAAGTTGATGTTCCATTGGTTGGCATGGATCCTCTAAGAGGAAAGGTCAGATCGCATAGAAGGATGATCCCACTGCTGACTTACCTCGTCTTCTCTCTCCTCTAATTCGTGGAACGGGTCCCTGTGCCTTTTCTTTGACTCCTCCCATCCTCAGTCGGTGGGGCCCACTGACGGGCCATGGCAACTACAGCTCACGCAGTGAGCTCCGGCAGTGGTGCTGAGCCCTGCATAGACCCAGGCCACTGTCATTTGTTGACTGTGTCTGCTTTCAACTTTGATTTTATTTTGATTTTTTTGGCAGTCATTTTTCATGTGTGTTGTTTCTGTTGCAGTGGGTCTTTCATTGGCAGCCCGCCCACCCCCATACTCTGTTTCTCTGAGTTTCTCATTGGACCAGGCAATTCGATAACCTGGCTGTGAGTGAGGGCCCGAGGGGGTCAACACTGGCGTGAAGTGCCGGGGCTTTGTAACAGCTGTTCTTGACATTCATTGGTTTGTTTCCTCTCTGTTGACTTTTGAAATTAGTTCTGGAGGACTGATAGGGCTAGGTTATGATCCTGTGTATGTAAAGGCTTATGAAATTCTAATTCTCTTGGAAATGTCACAGATTCACCTGTTCTAAGTAAATGATTTCCTTCCCTATGACTAAAGTTTTACTCTTTACATTTCAATTAAAACTAAGATTTGGAAACACTTTTTAAAATGACTAATAAAATGTAATACAAAGCTTCCAAGCTTTAGATAACTGCATCGCTTGCTTTTCCTGACTCTCACTGGGTGACTGTTTCATTTGATCTGGCTGGTACCCCTTTGTCTTGGTCATTAGGTTGCCCCCAATGACGAAGCAGTGGTGACGCTGTTGTGTGAATGGGCCGTGAGCTGCAAACGGTCAGGCAAGCACAGGGCGATGGCTGTGGCCAAGCTCTTGGAGAAGAGGCAAGCGGAAATTGAGGCAGAGGTAGGTTGTTTTCTTCCTACTTGTTGAATGCCATCAATTAAAAATGTTTTGGGAAGGATTCCTTTTTCTTATTGTTGTTACGCTGTTTTTTTCTTTTGAAGGAAAACGGGAGAATATACAAATGCACATAAGGACTTCATAGTAGGCTCCCTCTAAGTTAATGAAGCCAATAGTTAATACATTGGACTAACTTATAATTATCTTTTAAAATAAAACCTCAATATCTGAGACCAAGGAAATCTCCCTTTGTGAGGTTAAGATACATATACACATGTATGTGTATATGTTTTATATTACTCTGTATATTTGTGAATATGTTTATATATTATGAAATTTAAGACCACATAATGTTTTAGTGGAACCAGAAATACTTTGTGTCTATCAAATTATAGATACTAATTTGTATTATTTTTTGAGATTGTATTCTGGCCTCAGAGAAAAGCAATTAAAGCCTCAGAAGTAGATTATCAAGGGAAAACAAATCTAACTTCGTAAACATTAGCTTTTGTTGAAGGGAAAGGGAAAGTTTTTCAGTGAGCCTTCCTTTCTGCCTGTGAAATTCAGCAGGGACCCCTCCGGAGAAGGCATGTATGAACAGACCAGGCCCTGCCGTCTCTCCCCCGGAGACCTGCAGGGCCTTCTCCCTGTCTCTCTGCAGCTGGAGCCATCTTTTCAGAGTGGAAACAGATCACATTGTCCCCTCACTAAAACTCCGTGACATCTCCGTACGTGGCCCACACAGCCTGCCTTTCCCACCCGTCTCCTGTCTTTCTCCCCCGAGACACACAGCTGCCAGCCGCCTTGGTCTTCCTGTCCCTCTGTCCCTCCAGACTCGCTTTTATCTTTGGGTCTTTGCTCATGCTGTTCCTTCTGGTGGCATACTCTGCTCTCCACTTCTTACATGACCAGTTTCTTTCTGCCATTCCTATTTGAGGAGGTGTTGCTTTCTTTGTAGCATTCCCTACATGTGTCACCTCCTCAGGGACATCTTCCATATACCACCTTATCTGCAGTGAACAGCGCCCGCCATGCCTCAGTCACTCTTCTCACGTCACTGTTTTACTTTCCTCATTGGCTTACTGTTTAATGCCTTCCTCTCTCTAGAATGTAGGGTTCACAACAGGGACCTTGGCACCCAGAATAGTGCCCAGCGCATAGTAGATGCTCAGAAAATGTTGCATAAATGGATGAGCACTTAGCTGGCTCTCTGATACTGATAATGCACCCACTTCCTAGGAAGCTATTGAAAAATGAAATAGGAAGAATATTTTCATTGACATCTCTGTTGGGAAGCGCTATTCCAGATACAAAAGATCATGTTGAAATTGGAGCTTGAAGATATTGAAGCTAAGGTATAAAACATGAGCCCATTTTACAGTGTGCAAATTAGGAAAAGTGTTCCATTCTTCTTTTCTTCACACGTATTAATAGATACAGTGAATTCTGTAGTAAATTCTATTCTGTATTGAATTGCAATGATTAAACTTTGGTAACTAAAATTGAATTTTTCAGACTTCCTTGTTGCTTTTGGATTGTTGTTGTCATCCCCTCCCTTCCCCCCACGTGTCCCAGAACACACACACACACACACACACACACACACAGTCACTTTCAGAAGAGGTGCACACATAGATTACTTTGTCATTTTAATAGGTATAAATGTATTCTTTCAGAGATATTTAAGATAATTGATTTCTAATAAACATTATTTTTGAAATTTGATCTTTGTAAAGAGATGATGGCTTGGGGAAATATCAATATAAAATTAGTATCTAATATTAATGAACAAGGATTAAAGTGATATCAAAAAGAATAGAAAACAAAGATCTGATTGCTTCTAAACAGTTTTCTTTTCTAGTCTTCTAGTAAGTTCTGTCTCACTTATTAGTTGAGACTTCAACACAAGTTGAAGAACTTGTCTAAGTGGGTTTCTGTCTCATGAACTGTGGAGATTCCTGGAGGTTCTGAGAGATCTTACTGGTAGCATGTGATGAATCAGTGAAAGGCTCTTGTTGGAGAAATTGTGTTAGCTTTCTCGTGGGACACCACACCTCCCCACACACTCTCGTAAACAAACCCACTGGACAAAAACAAGCCAAAAAGAATCAAGCTCAATAATACGTGCCCAAATGTTTCTTAGGGAATGTACAGTTAAACATGAGCTCAATAAAAATGTAGACACCTCAAATTACTTTTAGCAATTTGCACAGGGATAATGAGTACTTTATTTTGTACTATGTTGTGTTTTCAATGGATACTCATACAGTACTGTTCAGAGTTTATAATTCATGTGAATAAGATTTTCCAAAAGGGTCTTGTTTGAACTCATTTGAATTGTTCTGGGATAGTTCCCTCAACTTTTAGAAATTATATTTACCTACTATGCATGGCCCACAAATATATACAGAAGTCTTAATTAATTTTACATTTTATCTGGGAACTTAATAAAAGACTAACAAATTCATGACCCGCTGACTATACTTGTCCTTTATAATTAACTGTGCTTGTTTATTTTTAATCTTAGAGATGTGGGGAATCAGAGGTCTTAGATGAAAAGGAGTCCATTTCTTCGGCATCCCTTGCTGGATCTAGTTTGCCTGTTTTCCAGAATGTTCTGCTGAGGTTTTTAGATACACAGGCCCCCTCATTGTGTAAGTAAATGTTTTTGCTTCTAGATATTAAATAAGAGAATGACTCCCTTATTTTGAACCGATTCTTCTTTTTTTTCCTTATATGTATCTGTTTTTTAAAAAAAGATTTTATTTATTTTTAGAGATCGGGGAAGGGAGGGAGAAAGAGTGGGAAAAAAACATGGTTGTGAAAGAGAAACATTGATTGGCTGCCTCTTTCACATGCGCAGACCAGGGACCAAACCCCAACCCAGTTCTGTGCCCTGGCTGGGGATAGAACCGGTAATCTTTTGCTTTGTGGGCTTCATGCCCGACCAACTGAGCCACACTGGTCAGGGTTCTTATTTGCATCACATCAGAAGTTCTTGGCACTGAATATAATGTACATTTTACTGAGCAAAATTTCTGTGGCATGTTTTCTTTGGAGACTTTTGTGCAATTTTAAAATCAGGTGAACTTCAAAGGCTTAAAATTTTATATAGTTTAAAACATAAAGTACCTCCTTCCTTTATATTTAAGTGGACTAATTTTCCCTTTCTAGATCGTTCTTACCAAAATAGGTCCTTAGATATTTCACTATATATTGTGATTTGGAATTTTCTCTTTTCAAACCATTTTCTAAATTTCTTATTTTCTAACTTTGTATCTTAAAAGGTGAGCATCACTCAAACAATAGCGCTTTATAACCAGGTCTTAGATACAAGGAAATTATTTGTAAAGATGGTTGGCTGCTTGCCAACTCTCTTGGATGTTCATGTCATCTTAGGTACTTTTTCTGTCTTTTTTCTGTAGTTGGTGGGAAGTTGAGGGCTTGGGGAGTAAACAACCACCCGGTGGATTTATACTGTGGGTGGACACTAAAAAAATCATGTGTGTGAGTCGAGTGGGCTTGATCTTATCCTGAGGCTTTTATATGTCAAAGGACAGCAGGGAGGGTCTTAGGATAGATAGTGATGGAACAGCAGAAAAATGGCAAAAAGTGGAAAGTGATAGAAAAGGGAGGAAAAGAGTGGAGGGGAGGGATAGGGAGACTCTTGTGGAGAAAGAGGTAAAGCAGCAAGAAACACTAGTGCTTCTGCTTGCTCTGAGAAGGACCTTATGCGGGTTGAGTGGTGCCTTCGTTGTTTTTGTCATTTGGTGGCTGGTCTAGGCGATAGGAAGAGACAGAGCTGGAGTCAAGCTGATGGGTGGAATGTGGGGAACAGTAAGTGAAACAGGGAAAATGAAGTAGGAAAATAAAAGACAGAAGAGATGCCAGATGGAAAATACACAGTCAGGAATGGATATTAGCAGCTCTAACTCATCTTGTGTCCTGGAGGGGAGACAATGTTTGCTGTTTGCTTTCCTCATCCTGGCTTACTTCTGTTCTCTCTTTAGGAAAAACTTCCTGCCTCTTCAGCTTTACTGGTTCTGGGTCCCATTTTCTGTCAGAGAAAGCTGTTTTGTCTCTATGTAGAGGTTGCTGTCAGTGAATTTGGTGGTGGGTGAGAGCAAACATTTAGGCTTAAGGTTTAGGGCACCAAGTGTCATTTTGTCTGGATCCATCTTTTTGTCTCTGTTTGTGAGTGTGATGGGGCCAGAGGCTGAGTTAAGACTGAGATGTTAGTCTTAACACTTTTTAACCCCTCGAAGTACTGATATGAAATCTTAGAGTACAGTTGCAATATTAAGAGTCATAATATAAGTTCAATAAACTGGTTATGAATTAAAGACTGAAGAGCTCCTGTTTGTGCCCCTTTAATTTAATTTTTTCCTTTTTCTTAGTGGATCCCACTCACTTTTTTTTCAAATATCATTTGCATTGCGGTTCTATTGTGGAGTCTCCTTTAAAATAGTTCATAGCATGCTCCACAATACATGGGTGCACTCAAACTACAGAAAATAGTCATGAGCAGTTTTAATAAAACCAGTAGACAACACTCTAGGTCTGCTGTTTTTTTTTTTAATCTTAAACTTTTTGTCTTTATTTATTTTTAATGGCCATTCATTTTCCAGGGACCACTATCTTTAAATTTGAAATTGTAGTTAGCATACTGGATAGTATTTTTCAATTACAGTGGGAGAGTCGAACCCTGTGAGCCATAGTGCTTCATAGTAAATTTTCCAATGATCTTTTATTTTGTAAAAATAAAAAATTATGAAAAGTGGTACACATATTGTTAAACCTTAGCTATTGTTTTTTTTAAAAAAATATTTTTTATTTGATTGGGTTCAGAGGGATGAATTTTTGGTTGAATTGTTTCTTTCTAGCGGATCCGAACAGTGAATGTGAAAAGGTGGAGTTTGTGAATCTGGTTCTGCTCTTCTGTGAGTTCATCCGACATGACGTCTTCTCCCATGACGCATACATGTGCACCCTCATATCTCGGGGAGACTTGTCAGTCACTGCCTCGACGCGGCCACGGTCCCCAGCTGGAGAAAATGCTGACGAGCACTATCCAAAGGACCATGACATGAAAATGGAGGTAATGGCCCTGGGAGTGGCGTTCCTGCTCCAGGCCCTCTTCTGCCCCCTCCCGTCCCCTCCTGCGGCCTCCCCGCCCCCAATTCTGCTGGGACCCACTCTGAGGAGGATTATTTTGTGAGACAAGGGTGATCACTTTTTAATTGTATTCTCTTGTTACAAAGCTCATTTATTTCTACTCCCCACTCGCAAAAACAACTGGACTATAATTTAGATCTTCCAGAATTTTCTTTTCAATCCTCTAAAACTATTAATGAAAAGATATGACAAACCATAAATTTTTTCTTTGGATTGGAATTATATGCTTCCAGTTTTATGTATTTCTAATCCTCAGTTTTCCTTTAATGTTGTGCCTCAAGGTCAGACTTGTTTTGGCCTTAAAGTCCTGGGTCAGTTTTTGTTCGAAGGAGCATCTTCCCCAACGTGTATTGTTTGTTGTTTGTATCACTCTTTTATACATAATGGGAAGGTCTGTTTTAGTCTTAATGCATTGTATTTTCATTTCAGTTAATTAAAAACTTAATTTCTGTTTTTCAAATGCTTTAAAATTATTTTTTTCAACAAAGTATTTTATGATGTGAGTAGGACTTTATAATTTTCTGCCATTTTCTGATATTTTGGACATTGTTCCAGATATGGAAATTTTTCAAGTCAAAAAACAAAATAAAACAAAAACACATGAAGTTGGTGATGGGAAGTAGTAGAAATTGCTGAGAGACTGTGACAATTCCTTAAATAAAACTTCATATTGGTTCTGTGAGAGTTTAAGCATATAATTTTATATTTTTAAAACAGTGGCTATACTGATTTGAAAACCTGCCATTAGAATTGCACACATTGGTTTATAGTTAATACTCTTAAGATTTGGTGACTAAATGGTACAAGAATTTTTAAAAAATATTTCTTTGATGTAAATACTTTTGTTTCTAAATTTATCCACAGTATAAGTTATGTGGGGTAAAAGAAAACAAAACTAAAGTTCCTTTAGCTGTTTAGGCCTTTTTGTGTTTCTGACTTTTCTTTACTATTCTTGGATACCAAGTTATCTTATATCTTAGATATACTCTTAGATTTTTCTTACTAGGAAAAGTTGGTGAGCATGTGACTGGGAAGAACCCAAAGAAGGAAATTATGGTCAGTTTGTTTTTATCAGGAAGTTTGCACATTCTTCCCTTAACAAATAGTAGAAAGTATGTTTCTCATTGTGAGGACAACTAATGTGACTTTGCAAAGCAATGCATGTCTTAAAACTTGTTTATTTTTGGGAAATAACACTAGGAGGAAATAAAACATAGAATGGTTAAGATGTTGTATTGTCATGTTTTAGCTTCAGTTTCTTAATGAACTACAAAATTTACACTGTGACTTTCTTTCTCTGGCAATTATCAGGAAGAGGCTATTATGGCACATATGGGCATTGACTCAGGAACTACTAATATTTTTGATGAAGTAGACAAGAGTGACTTTAAAACTGACTTTGGTTCGGAATTTCCAGTAGGTTCAACCTTCAAATTCTTACTCACTATTAACCCCTTCCCCAACCCCTCCCCCATCTTACCTCCATCCTTCTGTTTCTTGTACTGGAATGACCCGTGTCCTTGTGATGTAAATGTGATCCCAGCATACTCCTCCTAGGGCACAGTACAGCACCTTCGCAGCTGCCTCCTCCTTTCAGTTCATCCTCAGTTGGGGCTGCACTGCCTCGTTTGGGAATCATAACACTCCTGTCCTCCTAGTTAACTGCCTCGGACTCTTCTGTTCATTTTGAGGCTATCATCTCCCAGGAGTGAAGGGGTGCAGTGGTTTCACCATGACAGTTCTTATTGATTTGCTGTGTATATATATTTATCTCCTAAAATAATAGCTTTCCTGGCTCTGGACTTGCTGTATACATTCTTCTACTTTATCTAAAATTATGTGTTCTTCCTCATGTATCTTAATGAGTAACTCTATAAAGAATATTATTTAGGGTACAGACTAAAACCTTTCTGTCTATTCTTGACTTAGTTAATTATTCCTGTGTTTTTATAGAAAATATAGCCCTAAGGGGAAAGGAATGACCTATAACCTGATTTTATCTCTGGTCCTCCAGGAAATGTAGCTGTGTTCTCATGTGTGTCACTGTCACTGTCTCATCTTCAAAGAGGAGGATGATGGTGCCAGCCTCCTGGTGATCTAATACAGAGTTTGTGGAAATGAACAAAATTTCTGTGTATATTTTGCTTAGTGGTTAAATAAGGAAGAGACCCTGTACGAATGTCTTGTGTGTTTGCGCTGTGGTATGCGGCACTGGGTTTTGGCTTCACTCTCTTTCATTTACAATCTCCATCATTTGTTTTACATGACTTAGATTTTTTCTCCCATGCCTGGAGAGTCCTGTGAGAATGCCAACCCTTCCTTGGGCAGAAGAATGTCGGTTAATGGGGAGAAGTTGCTGAAGAGAGAAAAGCCAAGAGAGTTAATTTTTCCATCTAATTATGACCTCCTGCGACACCTGCAGTATGCAACACATTTTCCTATACCTCTGGTAAGTCTTTGCTTCAGTCGGTTGACAGCCTGACTATTTCATTATAGGCTCATTAACCACCGACTATTCAACTACTCGCCTGAGTAATCCATATGAAAGTAGGTGAGTGCCTGCATTCATTGCTTCTTTGGTTATAATTTGATCATATAGCTTAGGTACTGGTGTGGTACAGATTTGTGGTGTGATACTACTGGCTGACTAGATTTAACAGAATTTTCTATATTAGTATCCTTTTTCATGAGCATTTGAGTCACTGCAAATAATGTCTAAATTTGTTTTCCTGCTTCAATTTGAAACTCATTTATTGAGTAGCATTTATGTGCACTGTATTCTGGTAGGTACTTTTGGTATTATGCAGATGAGTAAGAATTTTGGGGCACAGGAAAGATGAATAAGATGGGAGGAGACAAATGTCTATAAAATGACAAGCTTTGAAATAAGTGCAATAACTGAGTAAAAACCCAATTGCCCACTCAAAGGTGGACCATTTGACATTCTTGGGTCTCTTCCACTCTGCGAGAATAAATACTAAGTTGGTTAGGACTTCAGAGAAGAGGCTGTGTGAGATGAATTTGGATTTTGACCCATTGAAATTAAGAACTGGGTAGCACATGGGAAATACTTGCCAGGAAATTTAGTGTCTGAGTCATAAAGAGTGATGTGCTTTATTCTAAAGGGAGACAAGTTTAGTTTTTTAGTATTAGTGGTAAAGATTGGGCCAGGATCTATAAATGTTTTTATTCTTAGGTTCACTATCATTCTTCTTAGACTTTTGTTTTGTGTAACTTGAATGAGTAATTTTCGTTGAAGACTATTATTTTAACAAAACTGTAATTGTGAAGTATATATTATGCTATTTCCTTGATATTTTTGAGGAATTTTGGTCTGCAAACTAAATATTTTTTTACATTTGTTTATTGGTTTATTTATTTATTTTTGTTATTTTGGAACTTCCTCTGAAATAACTTTCAAAGTCACTGTACTCATGTTTTCTTTTCCTTTATTTTAATTAAGAACCCTTTCTGTCATGTTAATTTTTCTGTGCCCATGGCTGTGTCCAAAGTTGTCGTAATTCTTGTTTATCACTGGCTAATATATCAACATTTTCAGCTGTTACCTGTGTTACTCATTGTTAATATACTGGGGTAATCTCATAGTTTATTTAGGGCAGCAGAAAGACTAGCCTGATAATTTAGAGATGTGCCCTAAAGTTACCATGGATGAACTATCATGATATCTGGAATTTGTTCTAAAATAAGGTTGAAAGAGGTGGGCAGTAATTGAAGTCCAGAGTTTAGTTAACAGTAATACATTGATGGTAATTTCCCAGTTTTGACAAATGTATTATGGTTACATAACGCATTAATGTGAGAGCAAATCTGGATGAAGGATATGTGGGAATTCTGTATTATATTTGTACCTTCTTTATAAATTTTATATTCAAAATAAAAAGTTTATTTAAAAAAAGAGAAAAATGGAGAGGGAAAATGAAGCAAATATGGCAAAATGGTGAAAATGGTTGGAATTGGTTGAGGGCTCTGTGCTCTGCTGGGGAGGCAGAGCTTTGCGGGTCTCCTTCTTCCATGTGTCTGGGTGGTGGAGCAGGGCGCTACCCAAGCGTGGACCTTCTTATTCTTTTGTTCATGTGATTCTTAGCTCCACAGTCATTTGCAGCATTTAGTATTCTAAAGACTGTCCGCTTCCTTGGAGGAAAGAACATGAAAGATTTCTAATGGCTAAGTGTCATGATGAATTCGGACATAATTCAACTGTACTGTAATCATAAAAAGGACTTCTAGGAAATTGATGTGGTAGGATATACTTAATAGCCTTCCATCACCACTTGCCCTAATAACCCCATTAATTGGAGTGTCATTTAGAATAAGCCATCAGTAAAGGGAAGTAAAAGTACATACATACTAATGTAATATTAACATCAGGAAAGCTGTAGATTCTGGTTCTCTTCCTTACTAAAAAAGGAAAATTTGACTAACTTATCAGGTATGTGAGGAGAGTATAAGAATATGGTATTTAAAAAAAGATTTTGTTTATTTAATGTTTGAGAGTGGGGAAGGGACGGAGAAAGATAGGGAGAGAAAAACTGGTGTGAGAGAGAAACATCTATCAGTTACCAATCAAACACACCCCAGCTGGTGACCAAACCCACAACCCACCTGTGTGCCCTGATTGGGGATTGAACCAACAACATTTGGCTTTGTTGTGGCCCAACCAACTGAGCCACACCAGTCAAGGCAAGAATATGATTTTTTAAATAGATTTTTCTTTTTTTCTACCTCTTGCTCTAAGATGACACCCTAGTGAGTGAAGGCCAAGGTGAGAGGACTAAAGGGGACTCAATGAAAATATTCTGAAAAAACTAAAATCGTTTTATGAATGCTCTTACAGGAATAATGTCTTGATCTGCACATTAGTAAAAACATGTTCTTAGCTCCCAACAAGCACAGGTTCTAGTGCATAGGCATTTTACCAGCCTGTCACTTAGGTGAGCAATGTGTACCGTGTTGATTGTCAGATCTGTGATGCTGGTGGGGCTCCTAGTGTGGCCAGCAGCTACCTAGGATTCAGTACTTACTGTGCTATGAGTGTAATAGGCACTTGATCATGCATTTTCTCTTTTATTATTCTTTTCAAACTCAGAGAATGTATTTATGAAATTGCAGACAGAGTTGTCTTGGGTCAGGCCTTAGAAAATAATTCTTAATGCAGATCTAAAAATGAGTCTGGAATCAAACTTGTTAACTTCCAGAAACAACACCATTTCTTAATCATTGGAGCTAATGTTAATGGGTTACTAGTTGTTTTAATATGAGCTTTTCCTATTGAGAGGAAAAAACCCACAAAATCTTATATATGCTTGTTTAAACTTTCCAAACTTCTTTTCTCTAAATAAGTCTTTTCTTTCAGCGTCTATTGGATTTTTCTGCATTCCTGGCAGTAGAAAGATCGAAGGGTGTGACCCTGAGCACTGCAGTCCCCCGCACTTGAATCTGCTGGCCTCTCATGGTCAGGCTCATCTTTAGGATCCTGAGTAGCACCAACCAGCCCAGCACCACTGTGCTGCTAGCAGGGTCTGGCTATGTGAAGTTGGCATGTCTATTTTAAGACCATTTGGTGCTATTTTTCCATAACTTTAATTTGAGTTTTTAGTTCCAAAACAGTTAGTATAATTCAACAGCTCCCCTTCAAAATATTCTAAAGTCTATTTCACATTACTACAAAATAAAAATAACCACTGGACTTGTCATTACTAACAGTAGGAAATCTTTATTCACAACTTTCAAGTAGAATATAAGTATGTACAGTACATTAAAAACTACCCATGTATTTCCCAAGCCTTTTTGGAAGTAAAATGTTTTAGTTATTTTGTCAGAAACAATTAGATGCTAAAAATTGGAATAGTGAACTAAAAGTTTACTTTCTTTGAAGTGGAGGATTAAAAATAAATCAGGCTCAGGTGGTTTCATGTAAAGAATAAGTTGGCTTTTTTTTCGTTTTTTTCATTTTTTTTAAGTGATCAAAAGGGCTTTAAGTGGTGTTGCTGAAGGGGTGTATGGCAACTTACATAGACTTTATCGTTGTCCCTTGAATGATGAGGAGGTTAGGGGCACTGACCCCTCACAGTAAAAATTCTGCATATAACTTTGACTCCCCCTATACTTAGCTACTAATAGCTCACTGTTGACTGAAAATCATACTGATCACATAAACAGCTGATTAACATGTATTTTGTATGTTAGATGCACTATATGCTGTATTCTTATAATAAAGTAAGCTACAGAAAAGTATTATTGAGAAAATCATAAGGAAGAGAAAATATGTTTACAGTACTGTATGTATTTATTGAAAAAAATTTGTAAGTGGACTTGTGCAGTTCAAATCTCTGTTTATGGGTCATCTTTATTTTACATATTTTATATCAAGAAGTCAGTTCCAGGTATTTAAATGAATACCTCACCAATACTTCTGTGTCTATGTCACAGAAGTCATTTAGGTATTATGGATATTGCAGAGTTTTACATTGGTTCAACAAGAATTTTTAGTTTTTTTGTACAAATATTTGGCTTAAGGAGCACGATCAACCAACAAATACTGCTTGGTTTGCATTTAAAAACTGTTTTGTAGTAAACCAGGTCGCATTTGTGAGCTGTCTATCTTCACATTCAGAGGCTCTCTTTCCCGGTCATTTTATAGTTATTGTCCAGAAAGGGAAGAAATTACAGCATAAAATTATAACATGATCCCATATTTATATATCATTTTCATCACTTGATTTTTTTTTCTGAGCCTTGCTGTCTTTTTGTGAAACAAAAGTCCCAGTGACCTTTAAGCGGAATGCCTTTGAGAGGTGATAGTACAGGATGGGATCAAAACACAAATTCGACACAGCCAGCAGCAGCGTGGCCTCCTTGGCCTTGAAGAGTGAATTCCTAGTTGAGCAGTCAGATATGACTTCAGTCTGGCTGAGTGTGTATGGGATTCGGACAATGTGGTAGGGAACAAAACATATAATGTAGGCTGTAGTCACTAAAAGTATGTTGATGAGAGCTCTTTTCACATTTGAATAATTTTCATTATCTTTGTTTCTGTAGAGTTGTCGAATTACAAGGCAGTTTGATATTAAAATGATGACTGAGAAATTTAAAAATATGGCCACACATATGAAGTTTGTCATCAGATGCCAATTTTTTCCAACCTCCCTTTTGAATTCCATGCATCCCACATTCAGCTTTTCCTCGATGTCTTTGATGGGTATCAACATATTTGGCACCATTATAAGAAGGACCATCACCCACACGACAGTAGATATCATTTTGGCAAATCCAGGTTCTTGTATTCGATAAATTCTGCAGCTGTGTGTCAACTGAAGACAGCGATCGATGCTCACAAATGCTAAGAAGATAATTGATAAGTACATGTTAATGTAGATGAGGCAGGCTGTTACTTGGCAGTGGAATATCCTCAGCTTCCAGGGTGCCACGCCCAGGTCAACAACAATTTTCACTGGTAATGCCAGAGTCAGCAGGAAGTCGGCTGTCAGCAAATTAATTAAGTATATGCTTACACACCTATGATTTGTGTTTTTCTGTATGAAAGCCCAGGTTGCAAAACAACTTCCAATAAATCCGATAAGGAAAACTAAATAAAAGAAATATGTGAATGGCTGCAGATTTCTGTAAACTGGACAGAAGGTAGAACTGTTTGTCATCTTGTGGGAAAGTAAGAATGACTTCTCTCCAAAAAAAATTTTTAAGAGTCTGTTAAAAAAGAAGGGAAAGGAGGTTAGTAATTAAAATCAGAAATTATTGTCTTTAAAAATCACTTGTATTCACAATACCACAGTCAACAACCTTTCTAGTTCTTAGAATGTTATTGAACTTAATAGATCATGTAGACTGGCAGGAACATCTTATGTTTTGAGGAAGCCTGGGTTTTCCATGGTCTGATTTTGTGTGTTTGGGAAATCCCATGTAGGTTTGCTCCTAGAAGGGATATTTTTGACATCACACTTTGGCGTTCTGATAGGTCTTGTTACCAGTTGGATTGTAAGTTGGTTTGCAGAGGGGAGAATTAAACTGAAATTCTTAGAACTAGAGAGAGGAAACTAGGGTAAAATAGTTCGGCTGTGGCAGAGCCTGAAGAGATTTCATTGAGGCCACGGTTTTCCTTTCTCACAGACGGGTAGAACTCCTCATGCTGGGGGAACTGGTCTGGGGGAGATGGTAAGGATGAACAGAAAATTGTACTAAAATTTAAAAGACAGTATTTCAAAAGTAGACCCTTTACTGTCTAACCTGTTAGAACATTTTCACAATCAGAATTTATTGTATTTTTCTTTTCAGCAGAATGAGTTAAAGGATTAGAATCTGGTCTAGAATTGATGCTTATTGCATCCCTTTTCCTGGCTCTAGTTTCCTAATGGAGCAGACCTGTGAGCCTGCGAGGCTGCAGCCTGTGACTGATGAGCACTCGGAGTGTGGCCAGTCCAGTTGGACATGTGTTGTACATGCAGAGTACACACTGGGTGTTTAAGATTTAGTACAAAGCATTTAAAAAAATAGTACAAGTAGTAAAATTGTACTAGTTTATAGAAATAGTACAACAATTAGTAAAATAGTTCATTAATATTTTTATACTGAGCATATATCAACATATTTTTTGATGTATTAGGTTAAATATATTATTTGAATTAATTTCTCCTGTTTGTTTTAAATGCAGCTACTAGATAATTTTAAGGAATCTTTGTGGTTTGCATTCTATTTCTGTTGGGCAGTGCTTGCATAGATGTTTCTGTGTTCTCAGTGTTTTTAAGAAATTTCACAAAGAATATATTTTAAAGCTTCTAGAACAAGGGTGTATGACATAGGTGAGCAAACTCTCAAAGAGAAGCTCAGTTATATTAGTACCAAAACATCTGAAGTTAACACTTGAGTGTTTTTCTTTCTCTTTCACTGTGGTTTTGCGGCATTCAAGCTCAGAAGTAGAAGACAGAGCCTTAGATTAGAACTGTTGTGGTCAACGCAATGTGATGTTCCCTCCGAGTTACATGAGCCGGCTTCATTCGCTGCCTTTGATGGAGTCCAGTCAGACTCACACTCTGGAGTCCACATCCCCTTCTTTCTGGTGCTGCTTCTTTGTACGCTCCCTCCTCATGCATATTAAATACCTTTCTTTTGTTTTAACAATATTTTTGTGTTTTATCAGCAAAAAAAATTGAAGTATATCGTTTTAAATTAGTGACTAGCAAGTATGGTGACTGATTAAGAAAGTCAAATAAGCCCATTCACTCAAACTTTTAAAAATTTAAAACAACACCAAAAATCTCTGAAGCCTTTCTGAAGCTTAATTTGCTTAATTATTTAATGACCCACCACATGTATCGTGGAATGAAACAGTACTCAAGGGGATTGGTAAGGTTGAAGTACCTGGCTCTTTCTAAGTCAGTGCCATTGAAAGAGTGCATGTCCTTCCCCTTTTCATCCCTGAGACGGGACTTCAGGGCCCACGAATGGTGTCATTCTGTACTAAACTCAGTGAAAATAAGTGCTTTGTGTCTGGCACTGTGCTTTGGACCTTGTGTGTACTATTATTAAACCTTCCATCATTCCTATCATGTAGGTGTCATCTGTGTTTTACATGTGAGGAAACTGAGGCACAACAAGGTTATGTGAAGCTGGTTATGGAGCCAGGATTCCAAGCCAGACTGTCTGGCTTCAGAAGCCATGTTCGTAAAACTCAGTAATACAACAGTAGTAATAATGGTGGTTGGTGATGAGGGTTATTATTGCTGTAGCAGCCAGCTTTACTAAGTGCTTACTATGTGGCAGGAACTATATTCTAAGCAATTTTCATTCTTAATTTTTTTCCTGAATACTAATAAAAGAAGTTTAGGTTTCATGTATTTTGATGTTTCATTTTACAATATATATATTTAAAAACCAAATGTAGGGTCTATCCCGCCAGTCTGACCCCCTTTACTTTCGAAGTCCCCATGACCTAGTCCCTCCACACTATCCCCACGGTCTTCATTCCCACCTCTCTACTCTAGTTTGGTGGGATCTCTGTTGTTGCATGAACTGTTTGCTTCTTCCTGCTTTTGTGCTTTTGGTTGTGCTATAACTTGGGGGTGATAGGATTTCAAGGATGGAGGGAACCTTTATTGATAGCATCTGGTCCACTCCTAGACCGGTTGAGGAAGCTCAGTTCTAGCTGTTGGGTGTTGCTCAAGATTCACAGCTGGTTAGGACAGGCTAGGTTCGGACCTTGTTGCTCATGTTCTAGACTTCCTGCCTTTATCCTTCCCGAATCCTGCCTATTCTAAATGCTCTGAGGAAGCTCTTCATGTCTAAATTCTAATCCAGGTTTCACCGATTTCATCATGACTCTGACTCTGATTTTTTATACTAACCATTTATTTGTACCCTGGCATCCTGAACATTCTTTCCCTCTCTGGGTCAAAAGCTAATGTTGGTGAAAATTCATCCTTGTCTCCCACCTTTGCTCATTGTTCCTTTATAAGTTCCTAGGATTTTGGCTTATGTTCTTATATGTCAAATGGGACATTATAGTGACATAATAATGAGCTTTTTAAAGTGCCCCCATTGCTCATACAATTATACAGTAAAGCCCCATTTTATAGATGAATGTGTGGTACACAGAAGGATTAGGGAATGATTTGTTTTGGTCAGTGAGTATTCTCTGAAACTGGGACTGACCATATACTCCCATAGTTAATATATTTAAAAATAATCACAATGTGTCCATTTGTTTGATAATGCTTGAGATCAGGTAGTGTCTGGCAGCTGCTTTTCATGAACCTCAGTCTAACAAAAGTCTATTGCTTTGGTTATTGCAACAAAAACCAAATCTCTTCATTTAAAATTTTTGGTTATGTCAGTTAGAGGTGACATTGTACTGTAATAATATCTGTGTTCTCCAGCACAAATTTGAAAACTAAATACTTGATAAATATTTTGTCAACCACTTACTAGCCTTTGGAAATTCGAGGTATCCAGAGGTACTCTGGCAAAATCAAGAAAAAAATTCCAGGTGTAGCTTTTGTTTGGATCAAGTGCCCATTGCTTAGAAAATAAACTCATTAGATTTTTTTTATGGCAATCACAATGGAATTTTCTTCAAATTACCTACTGTAGTATATATAGAAGGAAGTATTTTAAGAATCGTTGTGCCTTTTTGTGAAGACCCACATGGCCTTTGTTCATCCAGTTATAAAATTTACTGAATAGTTATGCTCACCTATAGGTAAGTATTCAGTCTTTCATTTATTAAGCTGCCTTTTTGAGAATGGGTGGGGTCTTCAGATGGAAGAACATTCTAGGGTAGGTTACAGTGAGAATCTAGTTAGAGTTTAAAAACTGGTGCCTTCTTACACAGCAACCTTTCTACATGTTGACATTTCCAACTTATTTGATTTAAACACTGAAAATAATAGATTTCCCTTCCAAGGAAAGACACTTGAATATATTAAGTATTTAAAAAGACATACCTGGGGGTATATTCTCTGAGCCTCAGGCGCCTTTCTCCGAGTCTTCAGAGAAGCTTGAGCTGCTACAGCAGGATCACTGTTGTACTAAAAATTTCCTTTCCTTTCCTGTGGTTTTAAAATGTTGCATATTGACGTAGATGAAACTGTGGTTTGCAAAGAGTTTAACTTTAACTGTATGAAGTTCTCCTAAAGAAGTTCTTTTCAATTTTGTGTATGCTTTCTTAAGCAGTTAGGATTTGTCTATTCTAATTTTAGAGGGAAAAATTCTTATTTGTCCATTGTAGTACCTCTAGTTTTTTTTTTAAACACTGAAGATGCGTTTTGCATCATAATGACTTTAAAGAACATCAATTTTTTTTGCCTTGAAAAGGGTTATAAGTTAAAGATATTAGGTGTTCAAGCAAAATTTCTTTAGTTCTACATACTGATACTCATTAGCCTTTCAAATCTATAATTTTAAACAATTGTTGCAGTTTGGATCCTGCTGGAGACACCTATTAATAAACAAAAAAAATGTGACTTTACATAGTCTGGTGAAATACTGTATGTGTTATTTCTCATTATTCTTTTTTGCTCATTGTAGACAAATCTGGTAGAAATAGAAGTACATTATTATGCAGAGAGATAACTATTGTTAACATTTTTAGCACACACATTAAAAAATTTTTCTGTGTGTATATACGCCCACTTAAAAATGTTATTATATCATACATACTGTTTTATGGTTTGTATTTTTTCATTCAAGAATATATTGGAAATGTCTAAGTTATGAGAATAGACTTACAATGGGCATTTGTCAGTTTAGCCCAAATAGCTTAATGAATTGAGACAGGAATTTAGTAATTATTAGATTGTGTAGAAGTATGCTTTTTAATTGTTTGGGTCATTGTTCATTCTGCCTGTGGGCAACCAAGTATTTACTGGGTGTCTGAATGGAGCCCAGCACTGTGAGGGACCTAATGAAAATTCACTCTCTCTCTCATCCCTGTCATCAGTTGGCTCTGTTAGGCTACGTTTCTTGAATAAGGGTAGCTTTTATAAAAGAGAAGATAAGGTTATGTTTCGAGCATATTTGAGGAAGTTCTAAATCTGCTGGTACAAAGTCGATTTGTAATTTCAGAACCGTTTCCCGATCAGTTATGGTCTGGTTTCTTCTATTGCTTCATTGGTTTGGTAGGTGCTTTGGTTTACCTTTTTTTTCCCTAATAATTCTTAGTCAGTTTTCCAGATGATTTGGAAAAAGTCAGAAGAAACCTCTCATGAATCTAAAATTGAATCTCTTTTGGTATTCAGTTTTAAACAGAAAAATTTCTCAAGACTATGGGAGATGTCAAGCTAGGGAGAATGAATTTAGGGAGAGTCTAAGGGAACTTTTGACAAAAGCAATGTGAGGATGCTTATGATGAACGTAGCCATTTGATGAACGTAGCCATTTGTTTCAGATATTCTGGTGTTCTCCCAAAATAATGTAATTATTTTTATTTTGCAAAAGAAGAGTTGTTTTTTTTAAACATATTCACTTTATAAACTAGAGGAAAAAATCCAAATCTTTCTCAGACTCTGTACTTGACTTTTGGTTAAGAACCAATGTTAACTTGCATCACAGTCACACCAGGAAATGACCCATCTTTTAAGACAGGACTCACCAAAAAACACACTTCAGAAAGACGTGCTTGCAGACAGACAGTCAAGCGGATGAGCAGCTGTGACCAGGGCCGACATTCCGTGGGGGATGGAGGGGATTTGGCGGGATGGGGTTGGCTGCCAACTCAGCAGTGAACGGTTTAACATGGTGTGCAGGAAAACTGAAATAAAAAGGTTTCTGGTGAAGTTTCTTTTTCCTTTTTTTAGGTCGGCGTATTTATGTGTTTACTTCCATCCATGTCCACTTTGCAGGTATGGACAGAGTGAAGAAGTTCATTTAACTGTTCTGAAAAACCCACTAAGTCCACAGTTCTGTGTCTGGATTGCCAAATATGAAAGTGCTAATCCTAGTTTTCAGTGTTCTGTTCCTTTCTGGAATACTAAGAAACCACACTTTTAATAGTGAAACTGAACTGCGTCCTTCCTTTAGAGAATGAGCTTGAGGCAACCTGGCTTTTCTTGGAAGTTTATTCACAGTGGAAATAGGCTTTCTTTGGGGCTATTGTCCCTGTTTTTGTTTTTGTTTTTAACATGAGTTCCATTTGAATTTCCATGAGTCACTTTTTTCTGTTTCATTAAGGACAGATGTTTTTAATGTTGTATCTTGTTAGCGTTCTAGGAAATTACAGATCATCACTAACAAGTATTTCAGAAACCCCAGTGGGAAGAAGTGCAGGGAAGTTATTTTTACCTCTGTCATGGTGATACTTTTTATTAGAAATGATGTATTAGTTACTTCAATGGGTATTTTGTATGTTTAAAATAAAAAAAATTGAAGCTAAATTGCCCCATGAATTGAGAAAGAAAATCTTTTTGTAGCTGTCCCTCCTGCCCACATAATGCATGCTTCTGATTTTATTGGACACAAATGCCAAACAACAGTGTTTCATTAGAAGTATCCTTTTTAATGTTTAACATTATTAAAATTGGCCTTTTAAAGGTAGCACGGTAGCCCCTCTGGAACTAACGAGGAGGGGGAAACGGAGGGGGAATGAACGTTGGGGTCTGTTGCCACCCCAACGGCCAGACACGGGCCTGAGAACTTACTTTCTTGAAGGAAATCCATGACACATGAGAGATTCCTCTCGAACAGCTGCATGGTTAGACTCCAGCGCCCCGGCACTTAACGCTTCTCAAGATGAAAGTGTTGGACAGAGACAGTGGTTACAGAGGAGGCCAGTAGGGCATCCCTTCCCCTGCCCCCCCCCTTTGAGCTCACAGGGACTCTACGTGGAGTGACCGGGGCAGTGGAACAGTAGTGCTCCACTGCTGCCACGCTCCTTGTGGAATTTGCCGTTTAGGGTGCTCTCAGCTCAACAGCAGTTTGCATTCTGAAACTTCGTATGATTTTTGGATCAGAGGGCACTTCCTTGGTTAATGAACGCTGGTGATCTGTAGCAGCTGTATGGCTCCAGATCAGCCTTCTCTCTGGAGCCACAGTGCTTTTGTTCACGTATTGACAGTTTTTTTTAAAGCACACAATCCCCTTTCCTGCCTGGATTAGTGCAAAGACTTGTTTTCCTTCCTCTGAGAGTAGTAGCTTCTAATTTGTGACTTATGGACATAATTAGACAAAGCATTTTTAAAGTGAGGTGTACATACAGATCTTCCAAGATGGTGCTTTTTCTGCATGATTTAAACTCTGCTTCAGTTTTGTACCTTTTTAATGAAAGAGAGTAAGGATTTGGAAATGTTTTGAAGGCAAAGTTGTTTCGCCCATTCTGGGAATGTGAAGTGGGCTGTAAGAGTGGCTGAGCGTACTCCCTTGTCCTTCTCCTTGCCCCTCATTTTGGCTTCCTGCCTTTTTACTGGCTGCACGGTGGTGCTGGGTCAACGCACAGTTCATTTCACCTGTCTGTTGTGAGGTGTGACTGCTGTTTGACCCATGGATGTAGAATAATTAATTGGAGGAAAA
Organism: Trachops cirrhosus; assembly: GCA_028533065.1. Lineage (NCBI taxonomy): Eukaryota > Metazoa > Chordata > Mammalia > Chiroptera > Phyllostomidae > Trachops > Trachops cirrhosus. Next base: position 137,203,680 of record CM052539.1, on the reverse strand, counting down.
TCCCCAAAAAAGAACTTTTAAAGGTTATCACCAAGTTCATTTTCTTTTCCACTTGAGTCGTTATCATCCGTCCACTTAGAATGACATTATGAGTAACACATTTTCAAAGCTCGGAACACAAAAATGTGTTCCAAACAAACTCTGCAGTTACTTTCCAGGAGAACGTTCTTTGGAGAAATTCTCCCTTTCTCTTGTCATGCGAATCTTTGTTTCTTGACAAAGTAAGAAAAGTTGTAACAACAAATACTTACTGACTGCAGGCTGCCGCCCCAGTGCCCACCCTAGGGAATGTTTTTGTGACTTTTAGAAAGTTACAGTGTAGAAGGGGTGACAAGGAATATTCAGAACCTGCAAGATACAAATGTACTTACTGGCTGTTAGGACCTGTGGAATCCAGGAGATGCCTGAGGTGATGGGTAAAGGGATGCTTCTGGGACGTGGAGAACGGTGTCGTGCTTGGGGCATGATTCAGATGATTGGTCTGTGGAGACCATGTTTGGGGACTCTTAGGCAGTCTGAGTGTTGGGAGTGTCTGAGCAGGAGCTGTGTGAGGACAAGGATGAGACCACATCTTGGATCAACCTGGTCATCCTCGGATGCTTTAATGAGTAAGCAGTGGAGAGCTAGGGACATTACATGGAAGGAGCTCTCAATACAGCAGCAAGGTAAGTCTGTGGTCTCAGAATGTGTTGGGTTAGGGGAGAAAGTGCAGGAAAAGACACCAGTTCGAGGATGGTGGCAGTCATTTTAGGTGAGAGGCAGCAAGGTTCTGAAATTAGATGGGAAGAGGTGGGCAGTTAGGAGCCGTCACAGAGGTGAGATCAGTGCCCTGTGGTGGGAGGGGAGTGTCCAGTGTTTCAGTTCTGGGAAGGGAAGTCTGAGGAAGACGATCAGGTGTTTTGACTTCCTGTGTTTTTATGCCATCTTGTTATTTGACATAGCACAGCTTGATTTCGACTCCTTTCAGTTAGATATTAAATGTTCCTCAGCGCTTTATCTGTCATAACCAGGCTACCCTGAATTTAACTCTGTAAAGTTGTTTTGAATAGAATTGATGGAAACACTGGTTTTCCTATCAAAAAATCACTTTTTATTCACCTAAATGCTTTTGTAATATCAAACAGATAAATATACATTTTTTATGATATGAAGTTGAAATTGCCTTTTAGTTTGCAAACAAAATGATTAATTTCTCATTTCAGTCACTAAGATGTCAGAGAGCTGGTATTTTTTTCAGAAAGCTAAGGGGTTAAAGTAGAACATAATTAATAGCTTGAAAAAAGCTGCCAAGTTACATGCAGAAAATCTTTTAGCTTAGAAAAGGGATTATCAAGAAATTGTTTTAAGTAGTATGAAGTTTTATGTGGAGATGATAAAGCTATTTTTCGGTTTCTTTTTATGCAGGAGATGGAATGATAGGAAAGTAAGCCGTTAGGACTTTGTCATACACTTTGAGAGGGTGGCCTAGCAGTTCACCAGCAACTGGGATTGGGGAGGGAGGGGCAAACCCCCAGACATGCTGATACAGTGGGGGTGGAACAACAAGGTGACCCCAACCCAGAGTCTTGCATTGCGGGTCCCCAAAGCACTGAAGATAGTGTTTTGGAAGTGGGATGAGGTGGGTTGGGAGATCTTAATTTGGGCCATGAGAAGTCATAGAATTATACAGTGAGGCCCTTCAACTTTATGAGTGAAAATACTTTTCATATACAATATTCTATTGTTGAGATGGACCTTTCTTCAAAATGCTGTTTCCATAATTTTACCCCAGCTTCTATTGGATGTGAGGGATGTAGGATTGGAGTAACTTCTATTCCCTATCAGCTCTGAAACCTTATTTTGTGGAATATTTTTTTTCTGTACCTGGTTTATAGTAAGGTTTTAGAAATATATTTACTACAGGTAAAGTAATACAACATTTAATCATTTTGTACAAACAGTGCTACGAAATGGTTAAAGCATTTTTAAAAGTGGCATGTGAGAGGGGAAAACTATACTTTGTTAAAGATGTTTCTTTGGGGGGGATATTTTGTAATGGAAGTTTGCAGCCTTTGGGTGCTTGCAGAGTATAAACAGGTGAGCAAAGGAAACAGTGGCTTTCACTTCTGAAGGCTGCGTAGTGCTGCTTCCCTCCCGCCCCAAGCGCACAGTGCTGTTCACACAGAGCCGTCCCATGTCATTTTGGGGGGCAGTAGTCTATGTTGTTTGTAATTTTTATGATGTTATCTCTGTTACAGATATTTTCTGTATTAATAAAGATACTTAGTTTCCCTTTTTCTCCAGAGTCAGTTAAAGAATAGAGGTGGGTTAAGGACAGACTGCAGAATTAATGGCATATAATTTACTACATCAAATAGGTGCACAGTTTAGTGTAAGGACATTTAGAGTTTCTGGATTGCCTTTCTTGCTGAAGCCAGTGTATCAAGACTCCTCATTTGTAGGTCCCAAAGAAACACAATTAAAGTAGTGCTTATGCAATAAAAGAGATTTATTGGCTGAAGGCCCTGAATGTCCACAGTTGTGGGCATGACTTTAGCTGAGGGATAATGAGAACCTCAGGTGATAGGACCAGGGCTGAGTTCATACCTCTTCTCCTGCCACCTTGCATGGTGTTAGTTTCAGCTCATAGAAAGCTGTAGACTTACCTTGTTGTGGTAGCAAAATGAAAGAAGCACTTCTAGACTTTACATGTTGACAGCAAGCCCTCTAGAGAATTTATTTGTTCAGAAATTTGGGACTTGCTCGCATTGGGCCATGTTCCATCTCAACTTGTGGCCAGTGAAATTGGACATGAACGATGAACAGTTTTGGCCTGACCCTGATGTCTCAGGGACAGGACAGGCTCTAGAACAGTATATGGCCGAGAACAGGGAAAGGTAAATTTTCCCAAAGGAAAATTTTTGCTTTGATTGATGAGAAAAGAGAGTGTAGAACCTGAGGACACAACTTCCCAGAAAGAAAAAACTAAAGGAATTTATTATCACCAAACCATTATTACATGACATGTTAAAGGGACTTATTTAAGAAAAAGAAGGTCAACACTATGAACAATAAAATGGCAATAAATACATATCTATCAACAGTTGAATCTAAAAGCAAACTAAGCAAACAAGAAGAACAGAGACAGAATCATGGAGACAGAGAGCGTTTTGATGGTTGCCAGATGGGAGGGGTGTGGGGGAATGGGAGAAGAGGTGAGGGGATTAAGAAGTACAAATAGGTAGTTACAGAATAGCCATAGAGATGTAAAGTGCAGTGTAGGAAATGGAGTAGCCAAAGAACTTACACGCATGACCTATGGAAATGAACAGTGGTGTGGGGCTTGCCTGAGGGAGTGGGGTTCTGGTGGAGGGGGACAAAGGGAGAAAAATCGAGATAACTGTAATCACATAATCAATAAAATATAATTTAAAAGGAAAGAACCTGAGGAGATAACCACCAAACAAGCACTACTGTTGATAGCATTTTGTAAAAGATAATTGCAAGGTTCAGCCATCTCTGTGGGTGGGTTTCATGTGTAATCTTTTTATAGGATTGTCATTTCTTTGTTTCTTGATTCTTGTCTCAAAATGTTTCCTTCATAAAAACACTTTAGAGTATTTTTGTATAGGTGATTGAATCAAATGTGCATCAACACTGAACCTCAGTTTAGTTAAAGAAAATGTAATTAAAGTGGCATCTTTAGTCTTAGTCAAGAGCCATTTCTGAATACCTTTCTGTTAGATTTCTTCATTTCAGATGTTGTGGAGCAGCTGTTGGTATATCATGTTCTGTCCATAAATATGTTTCTTTTCATTACTGTCCCAGCAATTTAGAATTTTCTGATTTTATATCCCTTGACAACATGGGGAAACGATTGGCTGAAGCTAAAGGGCCTTTTGGCCTGTCAGTGAGGCTGGAGCTCTCGGCTCACAGTCAGCTTGGACATTCCCTATTATTATCTGGTTTTTTTAGAATTGAGTTGACAAGGCTTTCCTCGCCACTTTGGGCACCGGAGTTTGTAAGCTGCACAAGGCAGCCTGAGCCCTCAAAGACCTGCACTATTGCTGTACCTACAGAAGGGCCTGGGAAGTGGTCCCTGCTGCCTACCTGCACTAGCGTCTCTGAGTTACCCATTTTTGCAGTGCTCCAGCACTTTCTTTTTTGTTGTGGCCCTGGATCTGAGTTCTAAAATGTAGTAACTGTTACTCACCTCTTGCTTCACAATATCCTTATCTGCATTGCATGTTGCTTCTTGAGAAATCTTGCCTTTCACATGATTGCTGTGTTGTAGCACAATAGTACAACTGTATTACTTGGTGCTGCTCATCTTCTCTTTTTCACTTTCATTTTCTCTTGTGGCTCAATAGGGGTATTTAAAACACTGGCATTTAGTAATTTGTCCTAGCCAATGGAAATGATGAAGAGTAAGCACAGTGAATTTCTTTTGCAAATATATTTAGCCAAACAAATATAGCAAGCTTACTTTGACCTAGCATGTTATTAGTAGGTTGGTGATTTTGTCTTTTGACCTGGAGTTGGGAGCAGGGATCTTTTACAAGGGTAAAAAGTGGACACATTATATAAAAACTTGCCATTCTCTTCCTCAATTTAAGGTGTGTTTTTTGAGCTTTGCCTAAAATCTGAGGAGGTCCTAGAGCATATGCAATACTCATTTTGAAAAGACAGTAGTAAATAGAATTTGAATGTCCTTATTAGCATGCATATTTGAGTGCATTAAAGAAACCACCCCATGTCTTGACTGTGAAGTAATCTGGTAGTGTTTTTCATAACTTGATTATTTAAAAAATTGAGACTATTAAAAATGTTTTATTAGTACATATACAGTAAAGAATGACATATATAAACATGACTTAAAAAATTAAAGAGAACATTTGAAAGTTGGGCTGAATATCTTCTAGCCAGTTAATAGCAGAGAAAGAATTGTTTTGATAACTCATATGCCAGCAAACAAACATTTTGTATCTGCACATATTCATTTCTTTTTCAGAAAATGTGATGTATAAAGTTTTATTTTATGTATAGTTTTTCACTCGTTATTGTAAATTTTAGATTTTTTGAAATCAAGTTCAGCTGCTTTCTAAAAAAAACTGCTTCACTCTCTCCTAGAGAAGAATGTGTGTTTCAGGCCTGGTGTGTGTGTGTGTGTGTGTGTGTGTGTGTGTGTGTGTGTGTGTGTGTGTGTGTGTGTCTATCTGTCTGTCTGTCTTTTCTCAGTCATCCTTTTCTTTCATCCACGCCACTGAACAGAGGAGGATGCTTGCAACACAGACCAGTACACAGCTTCCCTCAGGTGAGTCCACTTCTAAAAATATTCTAACACCAGAGCTCCAGGCTCATTAAGTGGCTTAACAAGTCTCTGTAGAGAATGTATTTAAAATGCATTTTATGTCATCTTCAAAATGCTATCAGAAAAAAATTACATTTTTATTGCAAAGTATATAATTTTTATCTGCTTTCTTTTGAAATGCTATGAGATAAATCAGTAAGGAATTTCTTAAGTGATTTTCTGAGTGTCCGCTTTTTCTCCTTCTTCAAATCAGAGAAAACTTGACTCTTTCACTAACCAGGCCTTTAGTCCTTTATCAAACTATGCCTACTTTTAAGTTGGTCTTTAATGAGCCTGCTGAAAAAATTTCCATAACTTACTAACTTAATTCTTGTGTTTAGAGATGGAAGACATCCTTGTGAATCATCTTGATTGCTTTTTGTTTTCTTATTTGCTATTTAAAGTTCTACATTAACTGACCAGATTAGTGATTATAAATTTAAACCTTCTATTTTAATATGATTGAAAGATGTATGTATTACTTTTTTCTTTTGTGTTACACATAAGCATGGAAACTCACATTTTAATTTATTATCATGCTAAATTGGATAGTAATGCCCAGAGGTGATGTGTAATGTCATGGCCATTTTCGGATTTGCCCCTCTCGCTGGTAACTGAGGCCACACATGCACCTCGGGCTATGCAGGAGCGGCAGCGGGAATCACAGTGTGTCTGTGCTTTCAGGCGCTGCCTGTGCCCTCCTGCATCTGGACGTTTCTGAGTCATCCTGAGCTTGTAGTGAGATGTGCAGTTTCTTACACAAGATTTCTCTAAATGGCTGGCACAGAAAGAAATAAATAATGGGGTCCAAGCACACATTGGCAGCGGACAGCAGCAGAGTGAACTCCTTCACATAGTGCAGGATTTCTTGGGACTGGCAGCTGTAGTGCGCTTCCGTCTGGCTCTTTGTGTAGAAGATTCTGACAATGTGGTAAGGCACAAAACAGACAAAAAACACTAACATGATGCTGAATATATTGCGGCTAGATTTCTTCTTGACCGAAATGGAATTCCTTCTAGACTTAAGGTGGGACTTGAAGATTTTCCTTGTGATAGCAGTGTAGAAAATGATTAACAAAAGAAACACAATCCAGAAGATGCCCACAAAAAAGTAGCTGGATGCTTTGTGCCACTTTAGCCCCATTTCGTTCTTAAGTTCCATGCATTTTATGTGTGTGGTGTCCTTAACACTCTGGTTAGTGAGGATAATGTTGGGGACAGCGAGAAGGAGCATCAGTAGCCACACCATCACCGACAGGAGTTTGCTATAAGTCACTGACTGGATAAAAGATGTCAAAAGAGGCTTTACAATTTTGTAGTATCTGTCGAAGCTGATGAGCCCAAAGAACACGATGCTGACGTACATGTTGACATAGAAGAGCACCGCCGAGACCCTGCACACGAACACGCTCAGCTGCCAGGGGCCCAGGCCCGAGTCACTGAGGATCTTGAACGGAAACGTCAGGCTCATCAGGAAGTCAGCAATGACGATGCTCTTCAGATAGATGATGAAACTCTTCGAGCTGGGCACATAGAAGAAGATCCACGCCGACACACTGTTGAGCAGGATCCCCGTGATGAAGACTATCAAGTACAGCACGGGAATGACTTGCTGCATGATGAGGGCATTGCGGGAGCAGGACTCTGGGGGCTGAGGGGTGGTGGAATTCATCATTTTGTCAGTCCTGAAGGTGAGGCCTGGAAAACAATGGGAACTAATGTCAGAGGGCTCTTATGGCCTTCAAGTTAATTGCTAAATAATAAAGCAAAAGACTGTATATAGTCAAGCCCACCACATTCTTGAAATAACATTTTTGTTACATGCTAGACACCCTTCCCTCCCTCTTTTTTACCCCCTTTGGTGAAGGGAAATGCCAAGTGGTAGATGACAGGACCCATGAAGGGGCGAGGCAGGACAGCCTGAGAGCCGTGGGTGGTGTGAGGGGCAACATTTCCCTAAAATGACAGTGGTTCCCTGTAAAACTCCACAACTCTAGGGTACACTTGTTTAACCATAGTCTCAGAAGGTATGAGATTGTAAAAACAGAATCTGTTTTATTTTATTCAGAACTTGGTTTAATACATCAGGTTTCAGAGCTATTGCTACAGATGTGACTCTTTAAAAAGCCTGCCCTACGTGTATTCTGGACATAACACATTCAAGTGTACCTGGTATTTCTGATATGGGAGTTGGGGTAACTTTCAACACTGAGCTTTTCTGTGTTTTTTTCTATTGAAAAACTGCTTTGCATTATTTTTTATAAATTAGAAAACAAACACAAATGATAAGAGTACATTCTGGATCTGCACTGTTCAGTGTGGTAGCTGCAAGCCACATGTGGCTGGAGAGCGCTTGAACTGTGGCCAGTCCAGACAGAGATGTGATGTAAGGATAAAGTGCACACTGAATTTTATAGGCCTCATACCAAAAAAAGTAAAATATTTTAATATTTTTAATATTGATTACATTTGAAATAATATTTTAGAAATATTCTGTTAAACAAAATATATTAGTAATTTTTGGTTTTACCCTCACCTGAGGACATGCTTATTGATTTTAGAGAGAGGGGAAGGGAGGGGGAATGAGAGGGAGAGAAACACAGATTGCCTCTTGTACACACCCCAACCAGGAACCGAACCTGCAGCCTAGGCATGCGCCCTGACCGGGAATCAAGCCTGTGACCTTTCCATTTGAGGGATGGTGCCCAACCAACTGAGTCACACTGGTCAGGGCATATTAGTAAATTTTAATTTTACTTTTTATTTTTAGAGAGAAAGGGAGAAAGAGAGGTAGAGAAACATTTGTGTCTGAGATAAACATTGATCGATTGCCTCTTGCACACCCCATCCAGGAAGCTGGCCTGCAATCCAAGCACATACCCTGACTGGGAATGGAACTGGCAACCTTTTGGTCTGTGGAGCAATGCCCAACCCACTGAGCCATACCAGTCAGGGCTTAGCTTTACTTTTTAAGAATATAGCTGGTAGAAAAGTTAAAATTGCATATATGGCTCACATCATATTTACTATATATTGGACAGCACTATTCTAGGTATTACTCAGAACCTTCTTTGGTTAGGGAATTCTCTGTTCTTCACTGAGGTCAGACATACTGATTTAGGGCACAGGAAAGATTGGAATTGCTTTGAAAGGTGATTGATACATCAAAGCAAATATTGGCTGCCCATCTTATATGTAATAGCAACATACTGCTTAAAACCCTCAGTGATATCCTTGCCTTTAGAATAAATTTCTAGTTCTCTAATGCTGAGCTCCCTTTGGTCTAATCACTGCTTCCTCCACCTCCAGCAATAAGTCCCTGTTGTCTGGAGCCCTTCTGACTCCTTGTAGGTTTCCTGATTTCTTTTACTTTGGACCTTTGCACAAACTTTCAGTTGTGTGGAAAACTCCTTGGAGTTTTTGATGGTTACCTTCGTGGTGGATAAATTCTCCTCATCCTCGAGGCCTCAGCTTGGATGTCACTTTTTTAATCCTTACCTGAGGACATGCTCACTGATTCTCGAGAGAGAGGAAGGAAGGGAAAGAAAAGGGAGAGAAACATTGATTGGTTGCCTCTCATATGCGCCCTGACTGGGGGCTGAACCTGCAACCTTTTGGTTTATGGGACCCTGTTCCAACCAACTGAGCCATGCTGGCCAGGGCATTGATGTTACTTTCTTTAGGAGACATTTCCACCCCAAGCCTTGGTGGGTGCATTGGGTGTGGGGTTCCATGTGTGTGCTCATAGTTCTGTGCCACTCTCCTCTCACAGCACTTGTGTCTTCAACCTTTGTTTTTTTGTTTCTTCCACTTTTGTAAGCCTCTTTAAAGGAGAAAGACCATGTCATTTTTACCATTGTATTCCTAGACAGTTAAAATATTTGCGAAATAAATATGCAATACGGGAATATAAGACATGAAGCCCTGCTCTTAAATTTGTATCTAGTCAAGGATCACAAGAAAGGTTGTGGAGGATTGTGGGTTCCTTGAGGTCAGAGAATCTATCTTGTTCATCCTTGTATTTCTGGTGCCAAGCAAGGTGCTTTACACACAGTGAGTGAAGTCAGTAAAATAAAGGTAGCGTGAGAAAGTGGAATTTGGAAATGTGGGATATGAAATGCCGTCACATTCCAAATAGAAAAATCCTACAAGCAAACTTGGTGTGCTGTTGTCCACACAAGTCTTGTTCTGCGTACTCTTTCTTCGTGCATGCCGGGTGGCAAAACTAGGTCTATTTCTAGCCTGTCTCTGAATTTCCTTTGGAAGGAAATCTTATCTCCTGCACTCTTGGTCTAGTCATAGTGGTTTATACTCTTTTACTTCTTTGTAGGTCTTCAGTAGCTTGTTTTATATTTTATATGAAAAGCAAAGTGGTCACATTTTCTATTTTTAACTGTTCACTGTGACAAAGAATCTGTGACTACTAATTAATTTTGCCTTGTTCTATGGTGGTCAGTTGCAGCTTAGTGTAAGAGCCAGACTCACAGGGGTAAGCTGTGTGCTCCCAGGGGTTATACTCCCCCCTCAGTCTGTGTGGTGCAATAATTGACTAGGGTTTACAATATTAAAAATGTAGATGTAAATATATTTTAAAGTACTGTAGAGGGAAATATCATATAAGATAATTATGTAGTGAAATAGGAATTTTCAGAAATGTTTGAGAGCCAAATTTTACTCTTTATGGAAACATTATAGAAGCCACTGTATATAGAAATAGTGAAGAATTTCCTGGAAATGATTTAGTGAGAGCCATAGTTCCTTTGCTTATAGATCTGTATAAAGACATTTTTCTCAGTCTTGTGACATGTACTTTTGAGCTGCAGTATGTCTGCATATGCGCTGATGCCATGGGTCCAGAACTGTGCTATCAGGTTCCCCCAAGTGTTGAGAGTCTGGGCATGCATGCCAAGGGGTGCTCCTCACTACCTGCCTCTCCTCTTGCTGTGAGGTTGACTGCAGGGGCTGGCCAGCCCAGTCAGACTTCTAGCGCAGGTGGGCCTTGCTCAATTGGGTTGGCCTATTTTTAAGCAGCTGGAGACAACAATCTGCCTTTTAGGATGTTAAGGTTTGACATACGCTAGTTGAGGGAAGGGGCAAGGGTATCCCTGCTGCCTGCCGGTGGCCCTGTCTGGTTGGATACAGCAGAGGCAAATGAAAGGGATACCCTACACAAGTGACCAGCTAAAGGTAAATCCAAGACAATTTTGGTAGTAATTTTCCAGCTCCTGGGTGCTTTTCTCTTTAGCAGTGGTATTGATGGTAGCACATTGTGTCCTGTAGGTACAAATTTTACTGTGCTCGATCTTGGTGTCTCAGAGCATGGCAGCCTTTTCTACAGTGACAGATTGAGAGAGATGTGACAAAAGAGCATCTACAGCAGGTGGGGCCAATTTTATATATTGAGACCAAGAGGGAGGGATATGTGTTGCATGAAAAATAGGACCAGGTAATGAGATGTATATCACTTTGACATTGAAACATTTGCTCAGTCTCCCCTACTTATCTTTAGTGTAAAGATGATTTAATGCCCTGATAAAGGGACGACCTGGGACTTCAAATCATTTTGCAAATGGAGGACATGCTGACTTTATACTGTAACTTAAAAATAAATAGGAACCGGGGAGAGGGGAGGGAATTTCAGGGGAGAAGGGAAGGGTTTACAGGAACAAATACAGAGGACACATGGACAAAACTAGGGGGGTTGGAAATGGGAGAGAGGAGGGGAAGGATGGGTTGGTGGGCTGGAATGGGAATAAGGGATAGAAACTGTACTGAATAAACAAAAATAAAAAATAAAAAAAATAGGAACCAAATGAATCAGAAAGAAAACAAAGAATGTCTTGGTGTGGCCCAACAACTCTCCCATCCCTGCCCCAAGTTCTCATTTGGTCTGTTTCTAAGCTGCTTGCTGCAGCCCATTAAAGATGAAAGACAGGCAAAGGGAGGGGGATGAAAGAAAAAGGAAAGGGACCTCTGATGATCAACCGAAAAAGTGGGCAGGCCCGTTTGTGGAGGTGTAGCCAGCCCTGCCCAAAGAAGGTAGTTAATTCTGAGATTATATCTGAATTTCTGTAGTGAAAGTGGTCATTATATTAACCTTCAGGAGCTTTCAGGAATGCAAACATTGCTCCCTAAAGATCTCTGTGGGTGGCAGAAGTGTTTAAAGATCTTTCAGTGTGTAAGTCTTCAGCTTTTCTTAGGCAGAACTCTTCCTTGTTCCACAAATGCAGGTAATGGAGAATGAAGTGAAAAGGCATGAGTTTTAGTCTTTATCCCACGGCTTTGGGTCTTTGGTAACTTAATTAAAGAATGTGGTCGAATGGGATGTATGAGCCCCCCAGACAGCTGTATAATAGTATCATATGAATTGCTTTCTTTCCATATTTTTGCACAGCTAGAATATCAGTGCTAAAGATTCATTCTAGTATAGATGGTGAGTACGCTTGTCTTTTAGTGCAACATGAAGTCTCAGGATGCATTACATGAAGTGTTTTCATGTTGTAGAACAGGGGTGTCAACCTCATTTTCACTGGGGGCCACATCAGCCTCGATGTTGCCTTCACAGGGCTGAATGTAATTTTAGGACTGTATAAATGTAACTCCTCCTTAACTAGGGGCAAGGAGCTTGGGGCTTCCACTGGGTAGAAACAAGGTGCCCAGCCAGATAAAACAAGGTGGAGGGCTGGATTCCCCCGTGGGCCTTGTGTTTACCACCTGTGCTGTAGAATATTGCATATAACCATAGGGCTCTCTCTTTAAGCGGAATTTGCCGCTAGTTGATATGGTGCCATTCAAAGCAGTGCTCACCCCAGAAATACATCTGTCTTAATAGAAACATGCTCGGTTCATTACTCATCTTCTGAGTAATCACAGTGCCCCGTTTTTCTCCTCTACACGGGCCACTTCCCACCATTCTGATTGTGTGCGGTCATTCTGTTTTCTCTGAAGAAGGGAAATGATCCCTCTGTAACCTTTTGATGAAATTACCTGAGTTTATGACAATACTAGAGGGTTTTTTTCATTCACCTTAAATTTTTGTTTTTCCGATGAGATTCCTTTTCAATGAAGGAACTTAGCCCAGCGAATGCTTGTTATCTTGAAGTGGACAAAGTGTTTCTTTACTAGTGATCCTGTGTCGTAGGAGAAAGTGAAGAATTAATTAAGTTAAATAAACACAAGAATGTTTTTATTGGAGAAGTATGTATGGTAGCAGTGTAATTACTTTTGAATTCAGCTTGTAAAACTGTGAAATATTTTAACGTGTGTGTTTATCGTTTTAGGGTACTGGTCTTGGTTTTCAATAATAATTATTAATTTGGTGTGAACTCACATGAAAAACTTACAAACTCTTTACTTGAGATTGTTGGACATGAAGTGTTTTTAGTTACTGGTTTATTTTCCCTCCTATGGAAGCAGATACTCAAATCAATTCATTGAATTACTGAAGTTAGCAATTGATCATTATAGCCAGAAATCATAGGTGGGATTCTCTTCTTATTTTTTTTTAAACCATCACACCAGATAATTATTTGTTATGGAAGACTGTTCTTGTCGTCTGCATTGTAGGATGTTTAGCAGCATCCCTGGCTTTTATCTGCTAGAGAGAAGTTGTGACACAACGTCTCCAAATATTGCCAAATGTCTTGTGGGAAACCGCATTGCTCTGGGTGATAACCCCGTATTCAATGAGACGAATGCGTGCAGGGATAACATCTGAAAGCCATATCATCTGCACGCAAAAGGGTGAGTTTAACAGAAGGGTGGTTGGATTTGATTCTGCCTTATTCTAGGTCATCACATTTCTTGTGCTTTAAACCAGCTGTTCTCCAATTTTAATGTGCATACACATCACATGGGGATCTTGGAAGACTCATATTCCATAGGTCTGTAGTTGGGTGTGATATTAATGCTGTTAGTCCAGTGACCACATTTTGAGTAGCAAGTTTTTTTTCAGACCCTGCACACAGGAGACATTTAGTAAGTATTTGGTGAGGACAGTAAAATAACTTGTTTTTCTTTCCTGTAGTTGGGACTTCCAGGTAGGAAAAGGTTCTTGAAGTCTAGGATCCTTCCTAGAGTTTGTTCATCACAGATTTCCTCGTCATAATTTCATTATTACAGTCTCCTGGAAATATAAATATGTATTTTATAGAATCTACTTGAGAATAAGTGATAAAGAAATTTTACATTTACCTATAATATTCCTAAAAGGTCATGAAGTTCTCTTTAGAGAAAACAGCAACAACAACAAAGGGACTGAGTTCTCGATGGAGCGACAGAACATGCAGTCCCGGGCGGCCGGACCATGCCCTGGTCAGGGTGATGCACTCCAGGGCCGAGCCTGCGCTTGCTCCTGGGGAGGGAGGAGGAGCAAGTGGCCATATAGGGCAGTTGGGCTTTTGCTGGGCTTGTTCTGTTGCCTCTGTTAAGCTCTGAAATCATTATGGGTAAATATTACTGTCAGTGAACACTAGGTGATTGAGTACATTGGTTTTGCAAACATTAGTTTCTGAACTTTTATTTTTGTATATTTGAAATATTTCATAATTAGAAATAAATAAATTTGGAGAATGGATTGCTTTCAAATCTTCCTGTATCAACTCCTTCTTATGAGGAACATTTTTCTTCCTGGTCTTTGCTCAGTTCTTAAAATGGGACAGTCTGATATTTCCTCCTCACTCCTTCTAGTCCAAACATCAAAAGCTTTAATCCAGGGTATTTATTTGAGATCTTTTCATATGAGATGAATATTTGTTCTCTACGTGATTTTTATAACACTAGGAAATAGTATAGATATGTGTAATCATTGTGCACATTTCTAAATTAACTGAAGCCATTTTCTTATTATTGCTGGTTTTATCTCCCTTGTCCTAATGTGTACCTTTTCTCCTCCCTTTTTGGTGCCAATATGTAATATCCTAGATGGTTTCCAGAGTAGTCAGAATGGGTTTAATGGAAAGGGTACTTATATCTGGACTGCTTCTTCAGTCTTGTCATATTTGGTAATATTGTATGTTGTAATATTTTATGTATATTTTGTCTTTATATTTCATACTGTCCCGTTGTATTAATTCTAATATGCCATCATGCTCCTGGCTTTTCTTCTTCTAACGTTGATTGGATGTTTTAGAATTCTTGCGTTTTGACCCTTGGTCCGGCCTCCTCCCCCGATGTTGTAACTCCTTATGGGTTAGTAAACAATGTCTTTGCTCCTAGGTCAGAAACCTGTGCCAAGAGGAAGTCATTATAAGCATGCCAGTTTATTTCATAGAAGTTAGTATTTTTTTTCTCTGCAGCTGACCATCCTCCTTGCTTCTCATAAAGCCATTTTTCTACTGGGCTCCTCTTTCTCTCTCTCTGTCTCTCTTTAAAGATTTTATTTACTTATTTTTAGAGAAAAGGGGGAAGTAAGAGAGGGAGAGAAACATCAACATGTGGTTGCCTCTCACACACCCCCATCTGGGGACCTGGCCTGCCACCCAGGCATGTGCCCTGACTGGGAATTGAATTGGACTCCTTATTAAATTCTCCAAGTGGCTGTCTGACTCCTCTCTCTGGCCAGGGCTGTCCCTGGGCTCAGCCAGTGGGAACCTCACTTTCTCCTTCACCTGAAGGAATAAACCCTCTCATCTTCCTTCACTGCTCTGAATAGTTAATGTTTGATGCTCACCACACTTCTTACAGGCTGCCAGGGACATCATTTCTAATTTCTTGTTCTTTTCTCAGTTGTCTTTTTCTCCTGACCTCTCTGCAGCCTGTGATGGGATTGATCTCCCCTGTTGAAGTCTTCTGTTCTTAAGGTGCATAGTAGTCTTTGGCTTCTGCATGTTCCCCACCTTTCTTTCATTGCCAGGACCTTTTGTTCATTTGCTCACTAAATCTCTCTGAACATGTTTGCAAAGCACTGTGGAAATACACTGGCCACAGAGAACTTTCAGGAAGGCCACAGTCTAGGGGGAGGTAGAACAAAGTGGTACTTTTTTTTTTTTAAATAATCCTCATCTGAGGACATGTTTCCAGTGATTTTTAGAGAGGGAGGAAGTTGGAGGGGAAAGGGTGGGAGGGATAGATGGAGAGAGAGAGGGAGGGGGGAGAAACATTGATAAGTTGCCCCCCATATACACCTCGACTGGACATAGAACCCACCACCTAGGCATGTGCCCTGACTGGAAATTGAACCTGCAGCTTTTTGGTGCATGAATGATACTCCAACTAACCGAATCATGTGGCCAGGACCAAAGTGGTACTTTTGGGTATGACAAGGGGCTGTCATTGAAGGAGGAGCACCTAGCAGCCACTGGCTTCATGAATGGTGATATCATGTGCCTGAGGATGTTGACAAATGGATTGACTTTAGTCAGGCAAAGTCGGGGAGGAGGGAGTTTTGGGCAGAGAGAGCTGCTAGGTACGTGCACCAAAACACATGGGGTGCCAACTCAGCAGGGCATGGGTTGCTGAGCTCTTGGGTGACACACAGAGCCTTGCCAGTGACTTACTATTACCACCAGTTTGCAAGTGAGGAAACTGATGCTTAGAATATTAAGTAACTCACCAAAAACAAGGTGGGCAGCTTATGCATGACCAGACACTATTCACATGTAGGTCGGTTTAACTCTCAGCCAGTTGGGGGTATGTGGGGCAGCATGTTTTGTGTTTGCTTGTGAGTATGAGCATGCACAGGGGCCTTTCAGCTTTCTTCTGCAGTCTCTTCTTTAGCAGTCAGTATTTTTTTGAGGGAAGACATATGTGTGTGAATTTGTGAGTACGTATGTCCTATTTTTGATCAAGGTTGTATCTACAAGGTGTGAATTCCTTTACTCTCTCCAGTTGGCCTCCAGGTGCCACACCATAGAGAACCTTCATTTCATTTGACATTTTCTGAAAGTATGAATGCGTTTCTGACTTTTGATTTCCTCAGCCTTCTGTCTCCTGCACTGATGTCTAAGCAAAAGCATAGACTTGGGCTGTTCATAATGGTGATTAAAACAAAAGACATCAATCTCTAAATGGTGCAGACTGCTGCACATGGTTTGGATGCACATGCACACGGACTCCCTGGGGCCCCTGGCAGAGGAGGTCTCTGCTTGTTGCTGGTTCTTGTTTTCAGTCTGGTTTTCCTTGTAGTAAAAGTCAAGACCTGAACTCTTGAGTAGGTCTCACTTGATCCTCCTAACTCCTGGCCACTGTGGCCCATCGACCTCACCTGCAGTTGGAGTCTAGGTCAGCGACACACAGGCTTGAATTTAACTTAATATTGGATGAACACTATGGTCACATATTTTAATTGAGAAACTGTGCTAATTAATTCTCATATTAGAAATATCTGCAGGCTTTTCTTAAGCTGAATTGCAGACACCTATGAGCTTCCTCTTTTAACAAAGCATAAGCTCAGCTGTTTTGATTGCTGGGCGTCCATCCTGGACCCTACTATTCAGACTCTAAAACTATGAAGATCAAAATATCCAAGTTTTTGCTACAAACAGAGCCAACCCTTTGGTTATGTGTGACAGTGGGCACTGGGTTAGTGTGGATAACAAGCTGATAATGGCAAAACCAGACCTTAACTTTTAATTCCAGCCACTTCCCTTAAAACACTTTTAGTAGAACTTGTAGTAAAGCTCAAGACTGCTGTATTCAAGAACTTGGATCTGTCTTCCCTTCTTGTGGTTGTACAGATGCATCATGGGAGCTGCTGGAGGAGGGCAAGGTGTGGTGCAGGCACCAAACTTTTGGGGCCATAAAAATGGTCACCCATCTTATACCAGGAAGTACATCTGGATTTTCAAGATGGTTTTGAGGGATTTTTCTGTCTACAATTTTTGGTATAGTCCAGAGTTTCTCAACATTGGCAGTGTTGACATTTTTTTGTTTCCGTTCTTTGTGGGTGAACCATCCTGTGCGTTGTTTAGCTGCACCCCCCCATTGTGCCCACTAGGTGGTAGCAGCACCCTACCACCTGTGACAATCAGAGATCTCCAGATCTAAATGCTCCCACGGGCCTATTCCACTGAGAACCAGTGGTACAGACCTTTAATAGTAGTGTATCTAATATCATTTTGATATAGGAAGATAATTTTGTCAGCTCTTTTATTGGTGATAAACCCTAACTGTATATTGAGTAACTTAACAAGTAGTTCATGTGCTTAGGCTTTAGAACATGAAGTAAGCTTTCTTATTGCTCTGTTGGAGTAATGGACAGGCAGTGCAGCACAGTGTAAAAGTATGTGTGTGGGATGCAGTGGACCTTGGTTTGACTGGGGCTCAGTTTCTTGCTGTGATATTGGGATGTTACTAAGTGCCTCTGTGTTTCAGTTTTTAGATCTCTAAAATGAGGGGTTAGTGGTTAATACATCACAGGGTTCCTGTTCCTGTGAGAGCCAGATACTAGGTCACCAGCAGTGTGACTCAGAGAAACATTGGGGAATCAGTGAGTGACTCAAATGGCAATAGAATAATCAGCTGTCTCTGGGAATCTCAACCTGCCAGGACATCCCCTGGCTCAGGCCCCACACAATCTCTCTACATGCCCACATTTATTTTAGGTTGATGTTCTTCTGCACTGTAGTTTGGGGCTGCAGGAGGCACAGAGCCTTTGCCCAGTCCTTCAGACATGCTTGGGGTATCCAGCCCAGCAGAGCTTACATGGGGGAAGAAGGAGGGTGGGCTGTGCTCCTGATGGCCCCTCCATTCCAGTTGCACAAGTGGCACTCAGCCATAGGGAGTGCGTGTGAAGTCCACACAGTATTTTATGCTCTTACTCAGCAATTCCATGCAAGCCTGCACTTTGGTGAGAGGGATATAAAGCTATGAAACTCCCATCTTCTGAGTTTGGGAAACTGATTCCTTTCTCCGTCTGGAATTGGATTGAGCCACTTGGATGTCTGTTTTTCCAGCCTGTTCTTCTGCAGCATTATTTTGAAATACATGGTTCTTTTCCCTAGGGCTAGGCAAGGAAATGAATCTCTGACCTCTTGTTGCCTCACTGCGATGGTGTTTGCATTTCTCCATTAAGCATGCAGTGCTCAGATCTCCAGATCTTGGGGCTCAGAAAATTAATGCATGTCCCTTTGCTATGAGGATGGGGAAGGTTATCAATTCTGAGAAACCAGCAGCTTTAATGACTTAGCTAAATATCAACCACCTGTATATATGTTCTAGATTCAGGCTTACGTAACCAAAGGAAAAGAATGAAAATATCCAGAACTCGAGGGGGGAGTGGGAATAGGGCAGAGAAGTGGTTCTCATACACTGGAAAACCTAAAATTTTTTATACTTCCTACCAGTTGGAGGACTCAGTAACCTTTGGTTTTAATAAAGTACTGTGACAGTAACTTATAAATGGGCCAGTTCTTTAAATGAATTTGTATTTTGTTAGACACAGCATGTGACAACAAAACAAGTGTGTTCATTTCAAAATGAGGAGGGCTTAAATGCGAAAAATGCATTTTTGTGCAGCTTAAAGGTAGTGCTCAGAGTGCGTATGAGATGAAAGACCTTTACTTTTTATGAATCTTGAGCCCACAGAGTGGGACTGGTTGTTGAATGGATGTGTCTTTTTTAGGCCATTCCATTTGACATAGGTCACATTTCAAATTTTTCACTAAATACAGTCGGCCCTTCGTATCCATAAGTTTCACATCCATGGATTCAATCAACTGTGGGTGGAAAACAGTATTTTCATATTCCCAACCATGGTTTTTCATCCATGGATGGGAGACACTGTTTTTGATCTGCAGTTGGTTGCTTCCCTGATGTAAAGGGTCAACTGTAGTTACTGGGGAGTCACAAGTTATTTACAGATTGTCAACTGTGTGGGGGTTGGCACCCCAACCCCTGTGGTGTTCAAGGATCAACTGTTTTTCACTTTTCCAATGGATTTCACTATGAGTCAGTCACGTACGTACGTTATAAGAAAGTCACCTTAGTTCTTGCTGTGCCCTATGGGAGTTATAGATGCCATTTCTTCACTGCTTTAGACGTGATGTCTGTCTGTAAAATATGAGACTAGCCAGCACTCCTTTCCACCTGTACCGGATGTTGCAGAGTCCTGCTCACCACTCTCTTGGACCACGGCCAGTTTTGTTTCACTCCATGTCCCTCCCTCCCTCCCTCCCTTCCTTTCTTTTTCTACTGTAGCCTACACCAACTTCTAATCTTTTTCTTACATGATGGCTTTTTTTTTTGTATTTGTAGTATCTCTGTCTATCCAGAGGCCATTTTCTTTCCACGTATAAACCTGTACAAGTCCTTAATAAAACAGTAAAAACCTTTAGGCCTACAAGTCATGACAGCCCAGTATCTGTAAAGTTGTTCAAGCTCTTTCCATCCTTAAATGACAAAAGTAAAAACCCTCTCTCAATGGAGAAGTAGTGATTCCCAGTATCAATGTGCTCATCTTATTTGTAAGAACCACTCCCCACTAAAAGGAACCAGGGCTCCTTAGAGAAGGAACTGATTTGAAATCAGGCACAGGGCAAGTACAAGGTGAGTTGAGGTACCTTGTGAGCAAAAAAAAAAAAAAAAAAAAAAGGAAGTGCTGAAGACCAATGGGGAAATATAAAAAAAAAAAGGACTTGTAGGCACTTCTAATTTGACAATTTGGGTATCCACAAGAGTGACAGTGATAGAAGAAAATCTTTTGAAAAACAAGCCAAATTCAGGAAGTTTATAGTGATATTAAAGATATGGATGCGGTAAAAGACAAATACCATATGATTTCATATATAAGTGGAACCTAATCAACAAAACAAACAAGCCGGCGAATTATAACCAGAGACATGGAAATAAAGAACAAATTGACAGTAAGCAGAGAGGAAGGGAATAATGGGGCAAAGATGGGGAAGGGTTGTCAAGGAACTCGTAAAAAGGACCCATGGACAAAAACTAATCCCCGTGGGTGGTGGGGGTGGGTAGGGCAGGGAAGAGTAATGGAGGGGAATGGGGACAACTGTAACTGAACAACAAAGATAAAATAAATTAAGGAAAAAATAAAAATACAAATTTAAAAAAGGGAGGTGGAATGGAGGAAGTTCTTCACCAAAGAAAGCCAGCTAGAAAATGCAGAAGGGATGATAGAATTAGACAGTCATTGTTTTTGCAAGCTTAGTGTAATAACTGATTCAGGCAACATTCTCCTGTGAAAAAGCCTTTTGGGGAAATGTTGTGGGAGCACAGGATATTCCGGCATAAAAGAATCACTCCCAGATCATTTATAATAATAAAGAAAAAATTACACCATTTCAGCAGGGATATCTGAATGACCAAACTTATCAAAAATGAGATAACTTGGCATTTTGTGCCTCCTGATATGATTCAGTTAGATGTATACAACATACCTTGTCAAAAAGCTAAGTCACAGATTGGCCGTCAGATAGATTCAGAATGTGAAACATTCTGTAAAACAACCTTTCTAGACTCTTTAAAACATCAAGTTCATGGAAAGCAAACAAACATGAAGGGGTGGGCTGGAGCAGTTGTAGATCAAAAGAGACTGAAAAGAAATAATGAAATAATTGAACTGTGATTGGTGATTGAGGGAAACAGAGGATAGAACTATAGAAATTGTGTTGTGACAGTTGTCCAAATTTGCATTCAGACTCTCTATTTGATGGTATTCATAGATTATTCTTTCTAGGTATGTTATTGGTGTGTTTAAGCAGGAGACTATTCTTATTCTCCAGAGATGCATGCGGAGTGTTTAGGAAGGAAGGGTCATGATGGTCTGTAGTTTCTTTTCAAAGTGGTTCAGGAAAAGAAGGTATATGTGTGTATGTAGCTTGTGTAGACATGTACTTTTTTGCTGATACATTACAGTATTATGCATACATATGTATATATACACACATATATGTATTTGTTGTATGTGTGCATGTTAGTTTTGAGGAAGGGTCCTGAGCTCAGTGCCTGACACACAACAAATGCATTACTGTCTCTCAGACTTCCCTGCTACCCTCCTTACCTTTTGTTTGTCACCTTCCAGAGGTAACTGTGTCCTGAATTTGGGTTTTGCATTTCCTCCCTTTAAAACAAGTGATTTTTAAAAAGATACTCCCCCGAGGATATGGGGATTTTTTCAAAATAGTTTACTCTTAAAAAATTATTTATTTATTTATTTTTAGAGAGAGGGGAAGGGAGGGGGAGAGAGGACAGAAACATCAATGTGTGGTTGCCTCTCATGTGCCCCACTCTGGGGGCCTGGCCTATAATCCAAGCATGTGCCCTGACTGGGAATCAAACCCTCGACCCTTTGGTTTGCAGGCTGGTGCTCAATCCACTGAGCCATACCAGCCAGGGCTATTTTTAATTTTTTTTATTGACTTTAAAGAGAGAGGAAGGAAGAGACATCCATGTGAGAGAGAAACATCCATTGGTTGCCTCCCATACACACCCCAACCGGGGATTGAACCCACAATTATTTGGTGCACAGGAAGGACTCCAACCAACTGAGCCACCCGCCAAGGCTAAAACAAATGAGTTTAATCCATATGCACATATACTCCACTGTAAAAATTGCTCATGTTGTATGTAGTCTTCCAGGACTTAAAACAAATTCCCTGTTCAGCATTCTGTTTCTAAAGCTTATCACTTTGTAAAAGGCACTGGCAATATTTGGAAAAGTTGAACATTCACTAACCCCATAGCTGAGCATTTTGATTCCTAGGTATATGCCCTAGAAAATTCTTACAGAAGCATATCAAATAACATGTACAAAGATGCTCACAGAACACTGTAATAGCAAAAATGTGGAAATGGCTCAAATGATTATTGACAGGAGAATGGGTAATAAAACTCCCATTATTTAGTGAAATTTTATATAGCAGTGAAAATGAATGAACTACAGGTGTGCACTTTAAGTCCTCAGGTAGTCCTGATAAGAAGGACGTAATCCCATTTGACAGTTGAGGAAACTGAAGTCTAAAGAACTTGAATAAATTGTCTAAGGTGTCACAACTGGCATGTTAGAACTGAGATTTGAATGCAGGTCAGGGTCATTCCAAAGCCTTAACTACTAGAGATGATGTTTCTTGTTGAAAAGATGTGTTTCTTAGCTTGTCTGTACCGCAGGAGAGAGGAACTTTGTATTTTCACCTAACCCAGCTGTTACATAAATTTCTAAGAAATGACCTAAAACTTCCTTCTTTTACACAGGGAGAAAGCAGATGAAGGTTCTTAGTGTCTTGGGCATGTTTACTATGTGGTCATCAGAGCACCTGTGATTGGAACCCAGCTCTTCCAAGCCCTCAGTGACTGTGGCATCTAACTTGTGTGTTCTTTTGGTTTCATGCCTCCCCTCTGGTAGGTGGCGGGAGAGGCCCGACACATAGAAGGTCAGTGTAATTTGGACTATCACTGACCCTGCTCCCAACTTCCTTGTCCAGGTGGACTGCAGAGACCTCTTCTTTCCTTAGCTCTGTGACTCTTTCACCGAGAGTGTGAAACTCCAGCCTGTAGCAGCAAAAGTGCCAATGAGCTTTCTTTATCTCTTGAATGTCACTGACGTGATTAAGCTGTGGAAAAAGTCAGGTGTGTTTGTGTGTATGGGGTGGGGCATGTGGAGAAGGCAAAGTAGCAGATATTTGTGTCTTTGGCAAGTGAGCCAGTATTCATTGTAAATGTAGATTATTGTTCTACCTAGCTATTTTGGCTCAGTGGAACAAAAAATAAAGTAAGACCCAAAACTTACCCACCTAGCTATCCCCTTGAGCTTTTCCTTGTCTGTCCTGCAGTGCTGGCAAAGCACCGAGCAGGTACTTTCTCTGTCCCAATAAATCACAAAAGGCTTCTGGTCCTTGGTAAACTGGTGAGGGCTATTGACTAGGATCTGCACACATGACCCACTGAGTTTTGTCAGGCACAGCGTGGGAATAGCAGGAGCACCCAGGTGAATGTGTTTTCACAACATCACCATGGTGGTATTGAAGCCCCAATCTCTAAAGATCTAAAACACACTGGGGCAGAGGTACCTGGAGTCCTGGCATCTCTGTCTGTGGTTGGTTATCTCTAGCATCTCAGTGTGGCTGCCTCATATTGGTCTCTGTTAAAGTGTCACCTTCTCAGGGAGGCCATCCCTGTTCACAGCATCTGACAGTCAAGCCCCTCCCTACCCAGGCCTTCCCTGCCTCTCACCACGTTTTTATTTTCTTTATAGCTGTATACAGGTTTATACATTCTCCTTAGGTCAGAGACAAGGTGGGGTAGGTGCACTCGCTTTGGAGCCAGATGACTTTTTGTGAATACTGTGCTTGGCTTTTATTAGCTGTTTTATCTTGTTTGTGTCACCGAAACTTTCTAGACCCTAGTTTTCTAATCCGTAAAATAGAGCCAAAAATAGAAAGTCTTTCCTCATGTGATTTGGCTGCTGGAAACCCCCATTTTTGATACAGTATCTGTGCAAAGGCTGTAGAAGCTGAGGACTGTATGTATGGGGTAGTCAGAAGGCCTGGCTGTGGCTGTTGCGTAACAATTACGTAAATCATTTTTGTTGGTGGTCTCCTTGTCCCTTGGCTTCTGAGGCTGCCTTTTGAGACTATGAGTGTTTTTGATTAATTTGACTCTCATGAACTCGCTGATATTTGACTTTTTTATCTACAAAAATGACAGTTATAGGGTTAATGCTAATACATTTAATAGTTATTAATAAAATTACACATTTATGGTCTTAAAAAATGTGTATATTGTACCAGAGGGCATATGGCAAAAAGTAATCCTAGATCTTGGTTATGTTTACCAGAATAAACTTTTAGTCTGACTTTCTTCCCAGACTATCTGATGACACATGGTAATGCCTAGCAGCCAGGGAAATGTTTTATGTTGAAGAAGCACTAAAGGTGACAAAGTATCTTTTTTTAAATTGGTGGGGCTACTGTGGAGAGTTGTTTAGAACAGAGAGGGAAGTTGAAAATGCTAGTCTGTTCATTTTAATTATGTTAGTGCATGATCTATATATACAGGGTCTGGCAGAAGTAACACCTGTGTGAGTGTGGTTGGTAGGGTGATAGTATGGGCGTGATGATTTATAGTTTTAATTTGAACATTTCACCTAAAATGTCATATGGTGTGCTTGAGTGTGATATTGTTATGTTACAGAATTACATGCTTATGATTTTGTAATAAAAGATTTTGCAATTAAAAAGCGGCGTTATTTGTGCCGGGCCCTGTATATTCGAATATCTGTATGTCTGTGTTCTATTTAGAAAGAGCTTTTCTCTTGTGAATGCTTTCTTTAAGTGGAGAAAACAGGCAAGAAAATTGGTAGGTATAAAAATGAATTGGAGAGATGACTTAAGAGGTTGCAGTTTCTCCATTTAAAGAGTCATTTGTTAAGAAGAGTCAGAGCTTTAAAAAACACTAAATTGAGTTCTAAAAATTTTTCACATTTGTAGGTGAGGTGCATCTGGTTGGTAAATTATCTTCTAAAACTCTGCCCTTCTTGTAGCATTCTTAAAATTTTCTGGAAAATGCAGTTCTTTAAAATCATATTTTTTTATTTTGGGCTGGAAAATAAACTGGAGTAGATTCTAAGCACAAATTAAATTTTAAAATTACTTCCTTGTCTAGATATTATGGAATTTACCATACAGTTTCTAGAAGAACAACCGATAGAATAAGTTTGACAAATTGTTGTTTATCCTACCATCCCGAAATTAGAACTAAAAAGCTATCAGTACTTGCTATTTAAATGTTTGTGAAATCTCAGAAGAAGAAATCAGAAGTTAAGAATCAAGAAACTAAGACATTAACGACAGCTAAAACAGCAGCTGTGAGGCTTATTGAATTCGTTTTTTCCTTTGAAAAATCAGTTGTGACTCACCATTAAGTCCACACCAGTAGCCCAGGCAGTTAGCAATTCAGAGAAGACTTGAAATGCTTCCTTGCATGAAGTATTTTAGCTTTGGTTTTAGTTTTCAGTGAGGTTGTGGCCTTTTGTGCTCTTAGACCAAACCTTCTGTTTTTCTTTTTCATTTTTTTTCTCTAGCATTTTAGTTTTTTATTGGACTCTCTCAGCTCTGAGGATTACATCACATCCCAGCTGTATTGGTGCTCTTTATCATATCCAAAACTGATTTAACTCATTATTCACATACAAC
This sequence comes from Trachops cirrhosus, assembly GCA_028533065.1. Taxonomy (NCBI): domain Eukaryota; kingdom Metazoa; phylum Chordata; class Mammalia; order Chiroptera; family Phyllostomidae; genus Trachops; species Trachops cirrhosus. The sequence goes on along the minus strand of CM052539.1, from coordinate 137,178,264 downwards.
ACTTTCTTATATTTTATAAGCAATTAGTTTATAATTTTTTTAAAGTAGGAATTTTCTAAAGTCTAATGTACCAATGCATGGAAGAAAATCCTGCTTTTTGCAATTAAAAAGAACATTTACAGGGGAAAGTTAATTTAGTCTTTGAACTTGGAAAAGTCTAATCTCACCTGTAAATCTGTCATTTGATATTCCATCCATTAAAACATTTTTAGGACAAAACATTAAATGTACAAAAAGTAATTTTACATTGAAATTACAAATATTCTTTAAATATACTCTGCCTTAGATGGACTTTTCTTACTTACCAGTTTTTCAAGTCTCTTATGGTCTCTGTAGGCAAGATTGGATCAGCAGCTGAGTATAACATCTGATGTTGAGGGAAATAAATATACTTTGCTTTCTGCCTGGGCTGCTTGTGTTGACCAGTAGAAATACTGCATTAGCTCTCAAACCAAAACATTTAAAGTTCTCTATGAAAGGCTGAAACTGTGCCAATAGTTTGAATGTCAAGTAGTAGAGATGCCCATGTCTGCGATGTGCTTGTGTAAGTTGGATCTGATTTGTGCTTAGTGTTACAAATTACCGAGGCCTCACCAAACCGCAACTGGGATGAAACTGGGTACAGAGAGAGAAGAGTGAGTGACCCCCAAGTGAGAGCTCCAGCCTGCAGGAGGCAGCAGGCTGGACCTTTCCCATGCCTAGCTGCGACCTCTTCCTGTGAGGCTGTTGTAAGAATAGCTTCTGTATTTATTGGGAAGCTTTTTCAAGTTGTAATTCACATGGCTTCAACTAGTTCCTTGAAACTTGTTGGAGACCCAACAAATATTTGAGAGTAAAACAGATCAGAAGATTTCCCATTTCAGTACCAGGGAAAGAAGTGGGTAGGCTGTGCAAGTAGGTGTTCGCCTGAGAGTCTTGATCGGCGATGGACGAGGTAACTATGAAATGAGGGGACAGACTAAGAATCCTAAGTCTGTTTAGGGTGGACTTGGTGCCTGATGTTGCCTGGTCTGTTATAACTTTGATTCTGACATGTTGCCCTTGAATTGGTGCTGTTGGGTCTCCTAATCTTTCTTCAGGTTACCCCCTCCTCTTAAATATGGTTTTAGAGCACCCTGTTTAACCCCAGTTTTTGGATGATTTTTATTATTTTTTTATCTTTGCCCCAAGGACATTTTTTTCATTGCTTCTTAGAGAAAAAGGAAGAGAGAAACATTGATGTGAGAGAGAAACATCGATTAGTTGCCTCCCGTATGCACCCCCACCAAGGATCAAACCTGCAACCCAGGCATGTACCCCGACTGGGAATTGAACCTGCAACCTTTTGGTTATGGGACAGTGCTCCAACTAACTGAGCCACACTGGCAGGGCTGGATTATTTTTTATGTAACAAATTGTTGCCAGGACTCTACTCTTATCTGGTACTCAGTTGATGAAATCATAATGCGTCTTTCAGGAGGAAGGACCCAGGTCTTCTGTATTCTGTTTACTTCTGTATTCTGTTATCCAGTTTTGGACCTGTATTACCACCTTTACTTACTTTACCTATTTATTTCCCTTTGTATTGGGGTAGCACGCTCCTTGTCAATCATGTGTATTATCATTATCAAACAAAATAAAACAAAACCCCTGAAGAATTCCCCTTGACCGTGAGTTCCTTTCGTTTGTTGCTATTTGTCTACTGGTTGCCCAAGTTATATCCATTCATTCATTCTCCTTCACCATCTCACCCACTTCTGTCCAGTCAGTCACCACAGCCTGATGATTTTTTTTAACATCTGAATGTTTCTTGTCTATAGCTTCCTCTAAACTCAAGGACATTTTCTGCCTATATTCCCTGCCTCCCATCTCTTCCCCACTGGCAATATCTGCCCTCTAGTCACCCACCAGAGGGATTCTTATAAAATACGAGCTTGATGAGCTTGACCATGTCCTTTATGTGGGTCCTTGTCTCCTCCAATATAAGTTCATGCTGTTCCATCTGGCAGACCTGGTGCTGTGTGATGACACAGCTCATCTTCTGCCATGACTTGCCTTGAACTTTATATTACAGCAGTACTAACCTATTTGAACTTTGCATAGTTATCAATGGTTCTTGCCTCCTTGTTTGGGCTTATGCCTTTTCATTTGCCTGGATTAAATCTCTGGAATAATTCTTTCCTTCTTTCATCTGGCTTGTCCTGAATTTTAGCTCTGTTTCTAGAGTTTCAGCCATTCATGTGCCTGCTTCTCACTTTTTATTATATCCACATATATCTGCTCTAGTTGTATCTGATTTTTGTTTTATGGAGTCATCTTAAAAAGTAAACGTTTAGCATCAGCCTAAGCAAAAATATCTTTGAAATGAGAGATTTTATGCATCTCTTCATCTAATCAGCCAAGTAATATTTATTAGTCACCTTTTGAATGCAGATGCCCTAGGAGCCTGGGGCCTAAGATGGGGCCCGAGGTGTGGAACCCGTGTTTGGGAATTGATTGCCCCTGTCTCCCCCAGCTTCACAGAGCTATTGAAGGCTGGCGCAATAGTTTGTCCATTTTTAATCTTCAGTACCTTTACTCATGTGATTACTCATGTGATTAAAATAATACAAAAGTAAAGATGTGTTGATTTCTTGATTTTTCTCTTCCTTCCAAGTTTTACTTGCAACACTCGGTTTCTTTCATAAACAGGACTTCCAGATGTCAATAAAGGCCAGAGTAAAAGTTAATATGCTTGTTTTTATTTTGGAAGGCTTGAGATCCATGATAAAAAAATAAGCTGTCTTTTATAAATACTCAGTTTGATGTGCAAGAATAGGCAGGCTTGTTTGTCTGTAATCCAGTAACTGCTAGAACTAGCTCAGATACAAAGAAACCTTAAGTCAAATGTGTATATTTTAATCAGAAGCAGTATTTGGGGCTGTGCAGATAAAACTTGGTTCTGTTTCATTGGATGAAATGATGATGGCAGTGTCAAAAATAGCAAGTATTACACAAGAATGTCAAAGAAAAAATATTTTTTAAAGAGCATGTATATTTATAATGGCATTCCATTTTGTAAGCTGAAGGGAGAACTGGAGGTACCTGAAACTCAAATCTCTGAGTCTCATGTGTTCAGCACTATGGGGGGATTTTGAGGAAAAAGTATTGACAGAATCCACTGGCACAAAGCTAGGGAGGTACGGAAACCTTGAGGGCATTACAGGGGCCCCTAATCATAAGGTAATTAGCAGTATCTGGCATTTAAGAGTCCAAGGCAAAACAGGCCAGTTTAAACATAAAAGGTATATTCCCATAAATTGGATAATTTAAGAGGCACACCTTTTTTATTGTATTGAAGTTGATTATGTCTGTAGTTTCACATTGTGCCAGAAAACCCCTAAACGAACTCCCAGCCCTGCCCACACTCTCGCAGCAGAAGTGGGGCAGCAGTAGCGCAGGGTGTGCTGTTTGATGGGTTTAGACCACATCCCGTTTCCAGATGCACCATCTATTCTCTCGCTTCTAGCCTTTATCAGGTTGTTTCCTTCTCCATCATTACCTGTAGACCCCTTGTGTATCCCTTAGGACCCAGCTAGGACTCCATCATTGGTGGTGCTTTTCCTTACCTTCCCACTAAGCCTTAATGGACTGTTTCCCTCTCTCTGAATTCCTGTAGTGCTTAATTTGAATTCTGATTAGGCCTCAGATGTTATACTGCATCGTAGATGGTAATGGCTCTCCTTCCTGGCCTGGGGGGATGGTGGCGGGTCTTTGCTGATGTTCCCCAGTTCTGTTATTCATGTAGTCACTTGGCATGTTGGGCAGGAGGGCAAGTGATTTTTTGCAGCCCCTACCACTCCGTATTGTCAGGCCGTCCAGACTGGCTTCCTGGGCTTGGCACACTGCCCCTTTACTTAGCAGTCCCTGGGCACCCCGTCAAGAAGGTGATTATATTAATAAATGAGGACCTCCACTATTTTTTCTAGCCTAAGAAATTTAGACGTCTTTTTAATTTTGATTTCTTTGTGTTCGTAATTCAGATTAAAAAAATTTAAAACTTTTATCAAAGTCATGCATGTACGTACTTCAAGAAATCAAACAATTGTATAAAACTTACAATGAAAATAGTAGTCCCTGCCCTTTTCCTGTGCCCCCATAGCCACCTCTTTCACTTTTGACCCATTATTTTGGGGTATCAACCCCTATATTCCTACGCAGGACATTTCATGTCCTCCGGGAGGGTCTGTTGACTTCTTTGTGTAGAAGAGGAAGATTTAGCTTCCTTACCCTCCATACTTCTCTTCCCCTAGATAATTACATCTGCCATTTTTTAATAAGTTAATATTCCTAGTTTATATAATTACAGCTGTATAAATATTATTTGTAACCAAGGCTGATCACTTGTATTGAAAGGGATTGCAATTCCCCAGCCTCCTCTAGACACCAGTAACATCTGTGCCCTCTTGGTCTAATGAATGCAGGCCTCCCCCATGGTCCAGGCTGCCCATTTTCCCATTTATAGTTAAGGTATGTAAACATGCTGTCTAAATATTAGCTCTTATTACCACTTCAATATTATAATTTGAGCCAAACCTCCTTTAGTTAGTTCTTAACTGTGTGTCTATGAATAAGCTTTTGTTAACAGCTGTGTTTAGAGAAATATATAAAATCCAGGTATATGTTTATGTATAGGAACTTCTTAACATCAGGCAGAGGAATTGTGTGTTGACAGATTCTTCTTATTAAACTTTTTCTGTTATGTTTCGTTGGAGGGCCCTTTTGGTTGTCAGTTTTAGGTATTTTGCTTTTGGCAGCTTGCAATTATTGCCATCTTGGAAAAGTCACATACCACGTATACCCTTCCAAAACTGTCTTTTATTCTCATCTTCATGGTTGAAACTTGCATGCTACTGGAAGCCTACATCAAATTTTGATGCTATACTTGGCTGCTCTTTTGTAGTTTTTCCACAAGCCTTGTATTATATTGTACTTGATAAGCAAGGCCCCTGATTTATTCATTTAAAAATGTAGACACTCACTTAGAAGATAAAAACTTGTGAGTTATAAATGTATGGGCTTGGGATTGGCTTGTGGAGTTGATGATACTGTTGGGAGACCCAAGTTCACATAAGAAGAAGAAATTCAGGAGAAGAACTAACTGCCAAATAAATAACTGTAGGGATGTGGGAGGAAGACAGTGACTCTCATTTGTTTGTAAAAATTCTATTTTGGGGATTCATACTAATTGGTAACCCTCACGTGTGAGAGTGTGACTTAAGTATCCACCTAAACTTTTGTCATGGATCAAAAGGGGAGGGCGTCTAGAGAATGAACATCTGATAGAGGGAAGGTCTATGGCAGTTGAATGCCGCTCAGCACAAGGATGTGGGGTGTAAACAGACACCCACCAGCAGTAGCTGACATCTGTGCTGCCATGTGCCTTTCTCATACGTCCACGCTAGTCACAGCCCTGTTTCCTACAGCCTGCAGTTCAGTCTTTCCCAGGGCGTCTCACGCCATCTATCAGAGCCTGCCCCTGAGATGAAACCTTTGCCTAGAGATTCATCCAGGAAAAAATGAAGGAAAAAATTACAGCAAACTTTTCTGCTCCAGTGTGGAGACAGAATTGGGGATAGATTATTCTGTGATTTTTTTTTTTTTTTTTTGCAATTAACCCTGCATAATATATTTAGAGTTGCGTTTGGGAACAAAAGTGAGTTCTGCCTCTTTATCAGCCTGGGGACATTGGGCGAGTTATATAATCTCTCTAAATCTGTGTTTCCCATCTGTAAAAGGGCTTTAGTGTCACCTACCGCATTGAAGATGTTGCAAAGTGTAAATGAAGTAATGTATATTTTCTGCCTGCAGTGCTCAGCTGATGTGCATGGTCAGTAAATGGTGGGGGCTCTTACTAATATAATCACAGGCTAATTGTTGCTTTATAATTTTCTTGAGATTGGATTATCATTGAATATGTGGTAGATACAGAGTGCTGTGCTTTTTGGTTTTAGTAAATGTTGATTTTTATGAAAAGACTCAAATTTGAGGAGGTCTTTGGTTCAGTTATGATGGCTGTGGGAAAGCTCTCTCAGACGACATAGCCATACGTAACCCTGGGAAGAACATTTCCAAATTGGAAATGTAACATCCGGAGGAAATGGGCAGTATGCAGTGCCTGGTAACATCAGACTGTTAAAGGTGGGCATACATCAGTGGTTTACTCTTTGGCCAGTGTCCCCGGACCCTCAGCGAGGAAGCCAGGCTCCCCTTCCACCCCTGATCCCAGGTGCCACTTCACCTCCACGGGCCTGTGAATGAGCACACTCCCACTTCTTCACTGTTGTCATCCTGAGATGTTTTCAGGGTCCTGCTATTTTTTCTCATATTGTAGACAAAATGTGTGGTCCCCAAATACCTCTTTATTGCCAGAAATCACATCAGACTGCTGCCCTGCAGGAAAGACTAAAGCTTACGATGCTAATGGCACTATTTAGCGATGTCTAGACGAATCTCTCTTATTTTTAAGGCCTAGGAGATGCCAAGTAATAGTAAAGGCAGGAAACATTTCTTTCTCCGTAGGGAAGAAGAACAAAAGCTCATATGAGCAGAGCATTATGTAAGTATTTTGTTAGTTCATCTGACTGCTTATTAACCCATTCAGTTTTATTGTGGGAAATGACAGAGGGTTGTTTTTAATTGGCCATAGGGGAAAGAAGTAATGTTTGGATTTGCTAAATGATCTCTTGCCATTTGCCAACCTAGCATCACTTATCAATGTCACATATGGAGTATGTGCTGGTGGCCAAGAGGCAGGGTGCTTTGCACTTAGTTTCAAACAACAGGACAAAAAAGCAGCACATGATTCAGCTGCTTCTAAAATTTCAGAAATGGTGCGGTTTTAAAGAGGAAATGATTATGAGAGACTGTAGGCCATTTTGATCCAAGGTTTCTGAGAAGCACTTAGAATGGTTTTGCAGTGACGTCGCCTGGAAGGCATCTTCCTGTCAAGTCATTTCTCTGTAGCTCTTATTCTGCAACCTCAACTTAATCCTCCTTTTACTGTAGGCCAGTTGGCTTCTTGTAGTTAGTCTAAACATTTATAGGATCTTGCCTTTTAAAAGACAGTTGAAATACTTGTTGACTTTGTAGTTCTGAGGGTGTGAGAAGTAGTTTGTCTGATTGGTTGAAAACAATGTCTCTGGAGTAGATTGCCTTACTTAGGATGTTGGCTAATGCACATACTGGCTCTGTGTCCTTGGGCATGTTATTGGGTTGGCCAAAAAGTTGTACAGTTTTTTCCACAAAATAAAAGACACATTTTTCATTTTCACCAAAAACTTTATTGATTTGCATATTTTGAGTATTTGAGTATATCAGCTATCTCCTGTATGGTATAGTGTTGATTTTTTTCAATTAATGTTTCAATTTGATTGCTATCAACTTCAACTGGTCTACCCAACTGTGGAGCATGTTCAGCAAGAAATCTCCAGCATAAAACTTCACAAACCACTTTTGATAAGTGTGATCAGTTACGTCACTTTCTCCATATACTGCACACATTTTTTTTTGCATTTCAGTTGTGTTTTTACCTTTCTTGAAATAATAAAGCATAATATGCTGAAAATGTTGCTTATTTTCTTCCATCTTCAACATTAAAATGGTTACACAAAAATTCACCAATTTTGATTTTTTTTAAATGCACGCCAATGTGACAGCTGTCACAATACAATTCAACAAAATTGTTTTGAATGAAATTAAAGACAACAAAGTGCTACTACAGTTATTTTATGGAACAAACCAAATGAACTTTTTGGCCAACCCAATACATAATCTCTCTCTGCCTTAGCATTCTCTTCCTTGGGTTGATTTATACAAAAAGAATGATAATATCTACTTAAATATTTTTGTGAGTTCCTGGCATTTAGAAGGGGAGAAGTAATGTTGCCTGTCATAAGTATTATTTTTTTGATGAACAGCTAAAAAAAACTTGAAGGAAACTTGCATTGTAGGGGGTTTCTTATTACCTCTAAAAGATAATGATTGCTTGGAGAAAATATGATTTTGAGGTGGACCTTACTGGTACTTACAGATGTGTATTTTATCATGATTTTCTTCTGGCCTGTGTTCAGACTGTCCTCTGTCTGAGTGTCACTGAACCATTTGGTGTAGATGAGAGTCACAAATTTTTAGATTTCAAATCTCTTTCCCATACTACAGAATTTGAATGGTGATTAATATGGGCTATTCCTTTCCTGTCTTTCCTCTGTAACTCACTTTAGGCATTTTGTATGTAGACAACTTAAGAATCAATTTGTTTTAGCCTCAAAGCTCAATTTTTCTGGTGTGAAGCTATGTTTATTTTCTATAAAATAAAATAGTTGGTGAAGGTAGAGATCCAGTAGGCATACCATTTCAGTTTGTGGCATTTACAGGCCCACTTTTGGGGTTTATCTTCATTCAGAGGCACAAATAAAGCCAGCCTGTGGTGGATCAGGAAGGCTGTGGGTGCTGTCTGCTCACCAGCTCAGAGGCATAATCAAGTGCTGCAGACCCTCACCACTTTCTTTAATTCTGTTTGTGGGCTTGTTGTGACATAAACAATTTTAATAAGAGAATTGAGCTAAAAATGATCTAAGATCCTGTCCTCCTTAAAATGACAGGATGTTTTTGGTAGTTCTTGTATCTTTCTAAAATGTTTGTCCATGCTCTGGTTCTAGCAACCTGTTTTAAAACTCTGTGTGTGTGTATGTATGTTTTGAGTGGCAGAGCATTGGAACCCATTTTTTTCTATTGAAATGTTAAACAGAACCCTGATGGATAAAACAGATAAAAGGGCACCTCTGACTGCAGATGGAGACACAAAGAGCAGCCTGCCTACCTGCTCACTCCCTCCGTTGCTCCTGAGATAAGTCTGTGGTCCCCTGTGATTAAGGCATACAGTTTGAAAACTGTACTGTATGGATCTAGAAGACCTTTGTTCTAGAATAAGTCTACACCACATTTTGCAACTATGGACTTTATAGGTAGTTTAGTAATTCAAAACTGATGGAATTCCATTTGTTTATTTTTGCTGCTGTTGCCTTTGCTTAGGAAGATATATCCAAAAAAATATTGCTAAGACCGATGTCAAAGAGTTTACTGCCTATGTTTTCTTCTAGGAAGTTCTATGGTGTCTGTTTTTACATAAGTCTTTAATCTGTTTGGAATTCATTTTTGTATGTGGTATAAGAAAGTGGCTCAGTTTCATTTTTGTTTCTATGTTAGCTGTGCAGTTTTTCCAGCACAAGCAAACTAAGTGTCCATTGATAAATGGATAAAGAAATGTGTGTGTGTGTGTGTATGAAATAGTATTACTCAGCCATAGAAAAGAGTGAAATTTTGCCATTTGTGACAACATGGATGGACTTAGAGGGAATTATGCTAGGTGAAAAAAGTCAGACAGAGATGGACATATATCACATGATCTCACTTATATGTGAATAAAAAACAAAATGAACAAACAAAATAAAACAGAAACAGACTCGTAGACATAGAGAACAAATTGATGTTTTCAGGGGGGAAGGTGGTAGAGGGAAGGGCAAAAAAGGTAAAGGAGAATAATAGATATGAATTCTCAGTTATAAAATCAGTAAGTCACGGGGAGGTGCTACACGGCGTAGGGAATATAGTCAGCATGGTTAGGAATTTAATGTGGTGTCAGGTGGTTACTGGACTTCTCCTGGTGATCACTTTGTTAGATATATACATGTTAACTATATTGTACACCTGAAACTAATATAATTTTATATATTAACTGTATTATAATAAAAAATTAAGTTATATCTAGAATAGCAAAAAAATAAAACCCTAATGAGTTGACATTTAGAGGTTGATGGAGATATTAGGTTACGAGGAGAATGTTGCTGATTGGATATGGTCCCTTTCCCTAGGAAATTACAATATTCAGACACACAACACTAGGGAGACAACCAATTAATTCATGCATGGCTTCCTTTTTGCTTAGAAGCCTCCTGTACCATTCGTGGTCAGTTGGTGTGGGGCCCGCAGGCCTGTGTGTTGTTGTACCTGGACCAAGAGGTGGTGGTTTCTCTCTTTCCCCCGAGTACCTTAGCCCTTCCTGGGACAATGTGAGATACTTTCTGGGTCATATGTCTTTATGCGTAAGAGTATGTAAGAATGAGACAACCTCCATGAAATCTATACTGTCTAGTAACTGTATATTGAGTGCTGTATTTGAATGTGTCCTCCTTTTGTGACTTGGTTGGAATACCAGCTATGCACTTTAGGCATTCCTGAGGTGGGCGTAGAATGGAGAGAGGGCCATTGGGTCAGCCTGTATCCAGCCTGCAGGTATACACATAAGCCAGAGAGCCCTGCCCCATGGGGCTAAAAGGTAATGTAGACACCGAGACATTTGGCCGTTCTTTTAATAGTGCTTGAATACTATAGGTATTTGGTGTGTCCACATGTGTGTTTTATTCATAAGAGTTAAATTTTTTTGATGAAGATACTTATTTCTCTTATTGATATATGTATTTGTGTATAAAATGCTTAATTATATTTATTATCAGTAATAAATCAAATCAATTTATTTACCCCCCCCCCCCCCAAGTACTTGACTTGTTAATGCTTGGGAGTTGAATGCCATGGAACAAAAAGTTCACCTGAGGTGTTTAACCTGTTTAACTCCTTTTGTTTGAGTTTGATTAGTTGGTGTGCCTTGGGGCTGTGTCCACACAGCTCTCTATGAGAGCATTGCGCCCCGCCCCGAGAAGCACCTTGAACATCTGGCTTTCCTTCAGAAGTAGGCACTCCTTTTGAAGTGTGATATATTTTTCTCCTTGCCTTTAAGATTTGAGGAGAAACTTGCTAATCTGAAGTACGTTGCCCCAGGAAATTCTTTTGAAGAGATTTCCTTTATCAAAAGCTTAACCAAAACAGATGGATAGGGTGACCTTATAATTTATCATTTAAGTGGAGGCACTCTTGAGAGCGAAAAGGGGTGTAAATTATCATTACACTGGGACTGCTGCATGAATAGGGTCTGTCCTGGGCAAACCGGTATATAGTTCATCCTAAAGTACGTACACTCTGAATGGTTAGAATGGAAATTTTGAATATGAAAGTCTTTTGAAAACCTCGGATTTACGTAAACCTTAAAGTGAGTCCCCAGACAGACAGGCATCGTGCTGTCTCTCTTCGTAGTGAAGGCTGCCATGGGGCAGGGTTGCCTGGCTGTGAGCCAGGGCATTGAGTATCTACTAGTGTAAACAGTTCTAGTCTTCAGGAAGACTCTTTCCGCTACCACTTAAAAGAGCTTTTACTTTCTTTTTCTTTTTTAGAAATTTTCATTGAATTTATGGGGGTGACATTGGTGAATAAACTTATATAGGTTTCAAGTGTACAGTTCTGTCATACATCATCTGCATATTGTATTGTCTGTTCAGCACGCAAAGTCAAGTCTTCTTCCATCACCATTTGTCCACTCTTGCCCTGTTTTACCTCCCCCACACCCTTTTCCTCTTGGCAATCACCACGCTGTTATCTGTGTCTGTGGGTTTCATTTGTTTAATTTTTGTTTAATTCCTTTTGCACCCCTCCCCCAAACCCCCACCTTTCTGACAACTATCAGACTGTTTTTGTATCTGTGGGTCTGTTTCTATTTTGTTTGTTGATTTTGCTCATCAGATTCCACATTCATCATTTTTCCAAACAAAGATCCTTGTTTACAGTTTAGCCTGATGCTTTTTTACCTGCTCAGTTATTCTCTGTTTTAATTCCTTTATGATGTTCCTGTGTTAATTCATCTTGTTCTCTCCCTTCTATAATCCCTTTTTGTTAATTGTAAATTATTTAGACCCAAATCCCTTTCTTGTTATGTGATAAGTATTTCAGATTTGTAAGCACTTTGAGGGGGAGCTCCAGCATTTTTTATTTTTTGGTCAACTACAGCATTCCAGTCACAGCTGGGGACACAGGGGTCCTCATCGTATTAATGGTATGGCTAGGAGACTGTGCGGCGTAGCAGAACATGCGCGTGCTTCAGCTGGAAGAAGAATGAGGCCTGTTCAAACTCATGGACATAATTTTGTCCAGCTTAAAGCTGTTTGTTTAAGGGTTGATATTACCAGAACATATAAGGAACTTATGTTCACTCTTATTTCCTTCTTAACCTAGGTCCACTAGCATCTTTTTAAAACTAGTTTTTAAGGACAGTTCACCTAGTACAACTCATGTTCCTTGGGGATCACTTTCCTGGGTGTGTAGGCATTGGGACCTAGACTTAGAAAAGTAGTGAACTTCGTATTCGTGTGAATGACTGATCATTTTGCCCTATTCAGAATACGGTTCCTGCTTTGGTTGTGCTCAGACAGCTACACAAACTCAGTATTGGTTTTTATCCTGAGAACGTCACATCCATTGTGTCAGCCTGCAGGTTCCCATTCCCTAGAATGAGTTCTTGGAGGTCCTGGATGAGTCTAGCCCCTATCAAGCATTGTCTAGTGATCCCAATGTGTTTAATGACTGAATGTCATTGGCTTTGATTCTCTTGATGGGAGCATCTTCAGAGGCATGTTTTATTTGTGCATTTAATTCTGAAACAACAGAGAGGTGGATTTTCAAAAGTACATTATACTCTTCCTCACCTGCATTTCAAAATGCCTATATACGAGAGAGGTTAGGGAGGTGCCTGGCATGTATGAATGTTGGAACCCACCCTCACCCCCTGCCAAAAAACAAGATGCAGGTGGTAAGTGATGGTGGAGTTATATTGGCAGGCAATATGTGGTAATTCACCAGTATGTAATGGAGAAATGGCCATTAGTTTTCTTCCATTAGGGAAGTTGGTTGCTCACCTTAAGGAAAAAGCCAAAATGCCCACATAATTCTTGAAGCCAGTGGTTCTCAAAGTTTGGTTCCTGGATCTGGATCAGCAGCATCTGCTGAGAACTTGCTAGAAATGTAAATTCTCAGGGATTAACCCACCCCACCCCATCCCCCCAACCAAAAAAAGTAGAGAAAGCCTGAGCGTGGGCCCAAGGATACATGTTTTAACAAGCATGTTAAAGTTTGAGAGTCACGATTAAGCCAACAATTTGTAGCAGCTTTAAGCTATGAAGATCTTTCAGACTGGATAAAAGCCAGAAAGCTAGAAAAATGTACAAACATATTTTATATAACTGTGGAGAGTTTGGGAAACTCTGATTAAGTATTCTGATATAAACTGTGCATTTTAATTGAAAATTAAAATATATCCTATTAGAATTGCTAGATTCTGAGTCACACGCTAGTGAGTATTTTGAGAACTTGATTATTATTCATTTTTCGTAGCATGTGTAGCCTTGGCCTTTTGTGGAGAGCTCGTGCACTGAGATTTCTCCAGACGTTAATCCCGGACCCTGCGTGAGCGTCAGAGTGCTGCTTGTGGGTGGTCTTGACACCTGTTCACTGGGCCACAGAGTTGACCTACTCGAGCTTCTAGCAGTCTCCAGCCCAGCCAGAAGGGTGGGAAGGGAACTCAGTGAGGGATTGCTTTACTTTAAACAGCTTCTTTTAATATATATAAACACACACACACACACACACACACACACACTAAGGAATGTGTGGGAAAATCAGAAAATACAGGAAAGTGAACAGAAGAAGATGAAGGTCACTGGAAGGTTTATCCTTGGGTAACCAGTTATTTGGTTGTAGATGGTAAATACGAGGTAAGAGTCGCTGGACGGCTTTGACATTGCAGGGGAGTGTGTGCCTCCTGGTTACACACTACAATAGTGGCAATGATAACAATGCTTAACATTTGTGGATTTTTTTTATAACATACCAGATACTGTTCCAGATTCCTTGTTTATATTAACTCATTAAAACCTGATAGCTAGTGTATGAGGTAAGTACTGTTAATGTACACCAATTAAATGAGGATAATGAGACACAGAGTGGTTGAGCATCTTGCCGAAGCCACACAACTGGTAGGGATTTGAGTAGAGGCAGGGAGATGCCGCGGTTCTCTGTCTTAATGTACCCTCTGCCAGTCCTGTAGAATGAGAAGATCACACTGCTGTGAATACTGTGGGGTGGGCTTGGTAGTGGTGGAGAGGAGACGCATGCGCGGATGCGTAGGCGTTGAGGGACAAGGAGTAGGGCATTTCTGTGTTGACCACGTAGGTGTAGAGGTAGATCAACAAATCAGGAGTGTGCCCAGGTCCTGTGCTTTCAGGACGGCCCAGGACCCTTAGTGGTTTGGTTTATCCTTAGCCACATTTTGAAGTATTTTCCATTCCTTTGTCATCAACATGTGGAACTGCTGAAAGAACAACTGCTGATCGGAACCTTCCCAGCTTGCCTTAAAATGATGAGCATTTGTTTAATTTTAAACTGATGACGTTGCTTTCTCTATGCTGAAGAATTCACAAACAGCTGGAACCAGAAGGACGTGCATAGATGTGGCATTCACAGCTACTGTGAGTGCTGACAACATTATTATGTTACCCAGCCTTTAAAGAATGTTTGTAAAGTTGCCTTGCACTTTGATCTTGAGTTTAATGCCAGTTTGAATCCTAGTTTTCCAAAATGTCATAAGTTTTGTATGTTTCATCATTAACTTAATTTTCCTAAAATTATTTCCCAGAACACTAGTGGAAATATTTTCTTTAATGTTATTTGAAAGGAAGAATCCAAGAGCAAATTGATTTAATACACTCAGTGAGCAAGGACCTATCTCTATGGGATGTGTGATGTAAAGGTGAAGAATGTGGGCTACAAGGGTCAAAATTCCTGGATTCAAAGCCTGCCTCCCCCACTAATCAGCTATTTGAATCTGGCTAAAATACTTAATTCAGCTGTCAATTGGGAGTAACTCTGTATCTCATTGGATTGCTGTAAACATTCAATGAGGTAAGCAAAGCACTTAGTGCAGTGCTTAAAGTGTGGAAGGACCTCTATAAATGTTAGCCATTAGTAAATCCTAGAAAGGCAGACAAATGTGGGCAGAGGCTGGGATCTCTTACCACTGCTCCCCACTCCCCACTGTAAAGCAGCACTGTCTAGGCGGCTTCTCCACGGCAGGTGTTAAAGCTCTACCTTTTCTTTAGAACCGTTGCACCCCATCCCATTGAGGGAAAGAATCACGATGTAACCATTTCCCTGTTGATAGATACTTGTATTAGTTCTTATTTTCCTTATTGTATTCTTGTGTTCTTATTTCCTGGTATTTTTGTATTTTTATTTTCTCACTTCCTTCTACATTTGCCTCAAAACTTTGAAGGTTGTGTTTTGAGTTGGTCTTCAGTGCCACTGCTATAATTGTTTCGTTATTTTGTAACACTTATTTGGTGGGGTGCTAGGAAGAGTTTTGTGTTCACTTAGCATAAAATTAAATAATCACATGCTATCCTGTAAAATGAAGAACTGCCCTATTTCATGAGGGCTGTAGCAGTGTGCTTTGTCAGATAAGAAAGAGGAAACCACTAAAGAGCTTTTACTGCAAACTTCTTGTGACCTTTTAGGTTTATTAACAAATAACCCTAAACTCATTAGTTGATACACAATTGTGTAGAGTGCACATGACCCATTATGGAGCATTCTCTCATTTATATTTGAAGGACTACCTTTTCCCCTGAAATTGTTTCTCCTCAATTGCAGTTTAAAATTGTGTATTTAAAAACTCCTCTCAGTCATAGTCAGTGCTGGGAAGCAGGAGTCTCCTATCTGGTCCTCCTGCCTCCATACCCCTTTCTCCCAGCCCCATAGTGTTCTCTCCAGCCATGTGCAAGGAGTCTCTAAGGACACAAATTGCATCTTGGTCCTTTGTTCAAACCCACCAGGCACAGCTGGGAGAGAGAATAAAATCAGGTTTGGCTCCTGGCCTGCAGTACCCCCTGAGATCTGGCTGGGCGCTGCCTCTCCCCCGCCCCCCTTCCTGACTACACTCCCTGTTCTCTGCCTCACCCCTTCGGTTGCAGCTGTGTTGGCCTCTTGCTGCTATCCCCCCTCCAACTTAACAAACCCATCTTTCACTTAAAAGTCACAGAGCATATTGAAGATGTTAAGTGAGTACTTACTGTAATTAGGTTTCTTTTAATACCTCAAATTATAGGGCATTCAAAATGCTCTATTAAACTGAGAACATGAACTATCAAAGACAAAATGTATACATATTTGTGAAATATTTGAAACATATCATAGAATGTATCTAGAAATCCCCAAATAAGAAACTTTTAGGCTCATATTCACAGTACCACTCAGTGAAAGCAGTTTGTTGCTAATTGAATGAACATAACATTTAACACAGGCTGTCTAGACTGTAGACATTATTAAAATTCTCTTTGCACAAATGCACTCATTATATAATATACTCTGTGCATGCAGTAGTCCTCCCTCTTGGTCCTCCCCATTTCGTCAGGTCTCCTGATCTCTCACATTCATCGTGATTGCTCCTGAGCATCTCATCCACTGGGCACTCCCCAGGATGTCCTGCCCCAGTCCTGCTCAGTGGGTCTTCATGGCAGAACTCCTCTTATGTTGTGTTAGTTATTGGTTTATTGTGTTTCCATCCCCATGATTATAAACTTCTGAGATCAGGCACTTGATCTCATTCACTGCTATGTGTTGAGCACCTAGAATAGTGCCTAGCACAGGGAAGTACTCAGCAAATACTTGCTGAACTAATGAAGGAATAAAAGAAGGGGGAGACACTTGTAGAAGGTAATGTATGATGTTGCCTTTGGAGACTTTAGTCTGAATATTGATCATAGAAACAGAGTAGATTCTTTGGATGGAGGTTTGATAGGTAGGCATGCAGGAGAAGACATCCATTGGAATGCTGATTTGCTATGTTAAGTCTATGCTGTCAGCTATGCACCAAGTGTTATGCTATCACAATAGTTCTACTTAGGTGTTTTTATCCTGTTTTTGTAGATGAATAAGCTGAGTAGGCAGAGGCTAAGAGTTAAGCTGGAATTTGAATATATCTTTTTGGCTTTCACTATTATTGTCATCAAACTACTGTACTATATTACTGAGAAATAAGATGGTGATGGTGATGATATCCATAAACACTAGTGCCAGTCATTCTTTGAGCACTGTATGCATACATATTACTTGGATTGGTAAAATTACGGTCTGGTTGTCCCCCTTAGTGAAAGCGTGGCATACACCTTTTGTTAGGTGGGATAGGAGTGGATTTAGATAAAAACTAGGGAGGCAGAATGTTGTTTCCATGATATATTTAGTTTGTTAAGATCCTCTTTTTGCCATCCATCTATAAAACATTTGTGGAGAAACTTCACTGTGCCATTTCCTTACTAGGCTAGGTCAGACTTGGGTCTTTCGAGGAATTAATAGTCTAGGTCTAGGTCTGGGTTATTTTTACTCATGTGGCTTCTCAAGTATTTAAAATGTCTCCTATTAGTTGACCTAAACTAACAAACTGGACGTGAATGGTGTTGTGGTAAGTTTATGGTTTATGAAGGAAAATCAGTACATAACTTTAGTCAGCAGACCTGTACTTAGAAAAAGTCTTGCTACAATACCCAATGACTAGGCAAAAAGTGTACATTATGTATTTTAAGTTAAAAAGTTTAAGTTAAAATAAGTTATTTTAAGGAGATATTTATCCCTTTCGAAAATTAAATCAGACAGTCCATTTTTGGGGGGTGAGATGGGACTAGCCTGTCACTTGCCTCAGTGGCACTGGGGTGGGGACTGCTTCAGCATTCACGCTCTTCAGTAGACTCGGTGACAACAGGGGCCTCTACCCGAGTCCTGGGTTTCCTTTCATCTCACATCATATCCTCTCTCTTCCTTTTTTCACTTCAGTAAAGGTGGTTCTGGCAGAGATATTTATAGTAAGGAAAGAGGCAGTGAGATCCTTGTGCTGATGGGCATTTTCAGGGGCTAGGAAGGAGAGAATATTAAACACCACAGGTCAACTGCTAAGACATTTAACTGAATTGAGTATGATTTTCCATATTCCATTTTGACATTAGTACATGCAGGGCCATTAGTTCCTAACTAGGGTTTGGTCAAGAATTTGTGTCAAATCAGTTAATGTCTGTTGGATTCTGGTGAGAAATAGATCCTTTCCAAATCTGTATAAAGAAAATAAAATGTAATCTATTAAGTTATAATATGCCCAAATGTTGTTATAACTGAGTAAGTATCATTTCCTAGAGAAGAAAGAGTGAAGATGTAAGCATTTGTCTTTTTGTGTGTTGGAATGTAAGCTTCTTGAGGTTGGGGGTGCTGCTGATTGCACAGTGCCCCTCGCATGTAGAATGATGGCTGCCACGTGGTAAGGAATCAGTGTGGACTTCCAGACAAGATGGAGGGATAGGTAGACACACTGTGCCTCCTCACACACACAAAAAAGAAGGACAACAACAAATTAAAAAGCAAAAAACAACCAGAACTGACAGAAAATTGAACTGTATGGAAGTCCGACAACCAGGAAGTTAAAGAAGACACATTAATCCAGACTGGTACGAGGAATGGAGACAGGCAACCAGGTGGAGAGGACTTGCAGAAAGGCAGTGGCTGGTGGACTGGGCGGTCCCACATTCACGTGCAGATAAACCGGGAGGAACAACTGGGGAGTGAGACAGACCGTAAAACCCAGGGTTCCAGCGGGGGCAATAAAACCTCAAAGCCTCTTACTGAAAACTCATGTGGGGATTGAGGCGGCAGCAGGAGAAACTCCTAGCCTCACAGGAGAGTCTGTTGGAGACACCAACAGGGTCCTAGAATGCACACAAACCCACCCACCTTGGAATTAGCAACAGAAGGGCCCAATTTGATTGTGGGTAGCAGGGGAAGTGACTGAAAACTGGCAGAGAGTGGAGCAAGCAGCACTGTTCCCTCTAAGGCCCCTCCCCCACATACAGTGCCACAACGCAGCAACATGCGTTGCCCCACCCTGGTGAACACCTAAGGCTCCACCCCTTACTACCTAACAGGCCCTCTGAGAGGACAAAAGAATGGCCCAAATGAAAGAACAGTTCAAAGCTCCAGAAAAAATACAACTAAGGGATGAAGAGATAGCCAACCTATCAGATACACAGTTCAAAACACTAGTAATCAGGATGCTCCAGGAACTCACTGGGTACTTGAACAGCATAAAAAAGACCCAGGCAGCAGTAAAGGTTGCAGTATGTGAAATAAAGAAAAATCTACAGGGAACCAACAGTGACGGGAAGGAAACTAGGACTCATATCAATGGTTTGGAGCAGAAGGAAGAAATATTTACCCAGAACAGAATGAAGAAACAAGAATTCAAAAAACTGAGGAGAGGCTTAGGAACCTCCAGGACACCTTTAAATGTTCCAACATCTGAATCAGGGGTGTCAGAAGGAGAGGAGGAAGGCCAAGAAATTGAAGATTTATTTGAAAAAATAATAAAGAAGAACTTCCCCAATCTGGCAAAGGAAATAGACGTTCAGGAAGCCCAAGAAGCTCAGAGAGTCCCAAAGAAGTTGGAACCAAGGTGGAATACACCAAGGCACATCATAATTACATTAGCCAAGATTAAAGAGGAGAAGATCTTAAAAGCAAGAGAAAAGGAGACAGTCACCTACAAAGGAGTTCCCATCAGACTATCAGCTGATTTCTCAAAAGAAACCTTGCAGGCAAGAAGGGGCTAGAAAAAAGTATTTGAAGTCATGAAAGGCAAGGACCTACATCCAAGATTACTCTATCCAGCAAAGCTTTCATTTAGAATGGAAGGGCAGATAAAGTGCTTCCCAGATAAGGTCAAGTTCAAGGAGTTCATCATCACACAGCCCTTTTTACATGAAAGGCTAAAAAGACTTATCTAAGAAAAAGAAGGTCAAAAATATGAACAGTAAAATGATAACAAACTCACAACTATCAACAACTGAACCTAAAAAACAAAAACACAAACTAAGCAAACAACTAGAACAAACAGAATCAGAGAAATGGAGATCACATGGAGGGTTATTGGTGGGGTAGTGGCGGGGGGAAAAGGTACAGAGAATAAGTAGCATAAATGGTAGGTAGAAAATAGACAGGGGAAGGTTAAGAATAGTATGGGAAATGTAGAACCTAAGAACTTAATATGTACGACCCATGGGCATGAACTAAAGCGGGGAAATGCAGGTGGGAGGGGGTATTCAGGGTGGAGAGGAATAAAGGGGAAAAAATGGGACAACCGTAATAGCATAATCAATAAAATGTATTTTTAAAAAGAATCAGTGTTTGTTGAATGAATGAATGAATGAATGAATGAATGAATGAAATACCTCTAGAATGAAACTGGGATTTCACTCATCCTCCCTAGTAGGATGGAAATGTTAGTTAGATAAAGCCTCCTTTGAGCTCCTACCAACCTTTGACCTTAGGGCTGAACTCACTGGGAAGATCCTCTAAGCAACAGGTGAGTTCTGCTTTCTAGCCAGGTGTCTCTCCCATAAGAAAAGTTGACACATTTCAAGTCTGCCTGGTGTGAATCATTTCAGTAGTTCAACAATGAGATAAAATGTGTGTGATCCTGGAAAATTGAGAATCAGATTCTTCTCCCAAGTGACCACACCAAAGTGTATATAGTTGACCCTTGACCAACACAGGTATTAGGGGCATCAGTCTCCCATGTATTTGAAAATTGCCATATAACTTTTGACTCCCCCCAAAACTTTGATATGCCTGCTGTTGACTAGAAGCATTATCAATAATATCAATAGTTGAGTAACATATTTTGTATGGATTATATATAGTATTCTTAAAATAAAGTAAGCTAAAGTAAAGAAAATGTTATTAAGAAAATCATAAGGAAGAGAAAAAACATTTATAGTAGTTATTGAATAAAATTGCATATAAGTGGACTTGTACACTTTAAACCTGTGTTGTTCAAGAGTCAACTGTAATCTCCGTTAGGCAAAACCTGAACAACCAAGTAGCCGATATTTTTCTTTTTTCTTTGAGATCCTAACTTCAACAGCAGATGTTGTATAATTGAGTAGAAGCCACCACCCCTCTCTGATCTGAAAGATGAAGGGTCAGAACATATCTAAGGCCTTTGAAGTTTTTAAGGAACAACAGATGGAAGACTTCACTGAAGAGCGAAAAGGCAATAATTTAATTTAGGTTGAGTGAAGGAACGAGAATTGAAGAGATCCAAAAGCATATGACTGATATTTTACTTTGCCTTCAAATGAACAGGTGGACTGAGAAGCTTTGTAGCAAACATGGTTTTCTGTGAATTAACATAGCCAAGTTATTACTATAAAAATAAGACTAGTGAGTTGCCTATTAGGTAGGTTTGTACTTTTCTAGGGTGCTTGTCAGGAAAAGAAAACTCCCTTAAAGGAGCCAGAAGATTAGAAAGGAGGATTTTAAAGACTTGATGGAGGAGATTTGATTCCACAAGCTACTCAGGAAGCTATGAATTTAAACTAGATTTTATATAGTTTGTTGGCAAGTACTTTTTTGTAAAGATAGGATAGGATACTTCTATTGAAATTGGTTTCTCCAGCTACTCTCCCCAGATATTTTTAAGTATATTTTATTGATTATGAAGTTACAGTTGTCCAATTTTTTCCCTTTACCCCTCTGCCTAGTACCCCTTTTCCCTGCAGCAATACCCGTCCCTTGCCCTAGTTCATGTCCATGGGTCGTGTGTGTGAATTCTTTGACTTCTCCCTTTCCTATACTATTCATAATGTTCCCCTGTCATTTTCTTCCTACCAACTATGCTTCCTGATCCCTGCACCATTTCCCCCTTTTTCCCACTTCCCCCTCCCAGCTGATAACCCTCCAAATGATTCCCATATGTACAATTCTGTTCCTGTTCTGATTGTTTGCTTAGTTTGTTTTTGTTTTTATTTTTTAAGGTGAGTTGTTCATAGTTGTGAGTTTGTTCTCATTTTAATGTTCATAGTTTTGATCTTCTTTTTCTTATTTAAGGGACTTATTTAAGTCCCTTTAACATTTCATGTAATAATAGCTTGGTAATGATGAATTCCTTTAGCTTTACCTTGTCTGGGAAGCACTTTATTTGCCCTTCCATTCTAAGTTGTAGTTTTGATAGGTAGAGTAATATCGGTTGTAAGTTCTTGCTTTCCATCACTTCGAATACCTCTTGCCAGCCCCTTCTGCCTGCAGAGTTTCTTTAGAGAAGTCGGCTGGCAGTCTTATGGGAACTCCTTTGTAGGTAACTCTGCTTTTCTCTTCTTGTAAGATTTTATCTTTAACCCTTGGCAATTTAATTATGATATGTCTTGGTGTAGGCCTCATTAGGTCCAACTTGATTGGAACTCTCTGTGCTTTCTGGACTGGTATGTCTATTTCCTTTACCAAATTAGGGAAGGCTTCTTTCATTATTTTTTCAAATACATTTCCAGTTTCTTGCTCTTTCTCTTCTTCTTCTGGCATCTCTATGATGCGAATGTTGGACCTCTTGAAGTTGTCCCAAAAGCTGCTTACACTATCCTCACATTTTTGGATTTTTTTTTCTTCTTGTTGTTATGATTGGTTGTTTTTTGCTTCCTTATGTTCCAAATCATTGATTTGATTCTTGGCTTCATCCACTCTACTGTTGTTTCCCTGTAAATTTTTCTTTACTTCAATTAGTGAATCCTTCATTTCTGACTAGATATTTTGTATGCTGCTGAGGTCATCACTAAGTTCGGGCATCCCTTATAACCAATGTTTTGAACTCAGCATCTAATAGATTTCTAATCTCCATTTTGTTTAGCTTTTTTTCCTGGAGTTTTGATCTATTCTTTCATTTGGGCCATGTTTCTGTGTTTCCTCATTTTGGCAGACTCTCCCTGTGTTTGTTCCTATGTATTAGGTAGAGATGCTTTGACTCTGGTCTTGGTAGTGTCCCCTAATGTAGGAGGTGTCCTCCCTATCACCCAACTGGGTACTCTAGGTGTACTTTTTGTGTGGGATGACTACACCTTCCTCTTGCAGCTGAGCCTTGGCTGCTGTTGGCAGATCAATGGGATTTTCCCAGGCCAGTCAGCTGCAAGCACTGGCTGTGACCACTGACCAACCTCCACCCTCATTGGAGGATCAACTGTGTGGCAGCAGGATTGTGGTGCTCCAGTGTGGTCTGTAGCTGCCCACTGGTTTCACAGGCTCTGGGGTTTCCCAGGTGGTACAGGCAAAGGTCAGCCCCCACCTATGTTTTGCCTCTGGGCCATCCTGCCTGAGCTATACAGCATGAGATGGCTGCTACTCATGCTGGGCTAGGAGATTCCCAGGTGAAGCCAAGCTATGAAACTAATCTGGCGGCTGCTAGTGCCCAGCCAGCAGCTCACTGAGGCCAGCTGTAGCTTGTTTGATAGGTTTGGGAAGTTGTGAAACTTGCACCAAGACCAGCTATTCATGTGGAAAAGAAGTTTGGGTGGGTCCATAAGTTGGGTGGGGCACAGTCTTTGGGGATCTGGAAGTGGGTCTAACAGTATTAGCCAGGTTAATGGAGTCCCAGATATGCCAGCAGCCTGCCATCTCCATGGGGGGAGGGTTCAGAAGAGGGAGAATGACCTCTGCTTTCCCTGGTGCCAGACACTTCAGCCTCTTCCAGTATGCCACTGGTGCCCTTCCAAGCTGCTGCCCAGAGCTGGAGCTCAGAGGGAGTGAGTCTGAGAAGGTGAGTCTGTGTATGAGTTCTTTAAGAGGAAATGCTTAGGGCTTCAGCAGTTGCTTCCTAGGGGACTCAATCCCCACTGGTTTTTGCAGTCAGAAGTTGTGGGGACTTAACTTCCTGGCACTGGAACCCAGGGCTGGAACCAGGGGGGCCTGGTATGGATCTGGGCCTGCTCATTCTTTAGAAATCCCTCCCAAATATTTTTCCACCACACATGGATGAGGGACCAACCCATTCCTTATCCATATCCCTCCTACCAGTCTGGATGGATGTGGTTTCTTTAATTCCATAGTTGTTAGACTTCCATTCAACTTGATTTCTGATGGTTCTGAGTGATGGTTGTTCTGTATTTTAGTTGTAAGTTTGATATGGTTGTGTGAAGAGGTGAGCCATGCCTGCCTATACCACCATCTTGCTGTCCACCTCTCCCTAGATTTTTATGTATGTTTTAGCATTCACAGAGGCTATGGGTTTAGTGCTAGATGTAGCAACAAGAGTTGAAGCTAATTTGCAGCCCCAAGCAGTAAACAGACTCCAACCAATGAACTTCTTTTGTAGCATCTAGTCTGAACTGTAAGGAGGACCACATAACTTATTGTCCAACCTAGGACACTGCAGAGGTAGAAAGGGGGGCTGTACAGTAGGTGAAAACTGGAGAGGTCCCAGGATGTAGGGTCACTTCACGCAGTGGGATTCAAGATTTCCCTGGGAGAAGTTTAGGGAGCCTCAATATCTAAATTCACATTAGAGGTTTTTTATAAAGTGAAGTTTTAGGCCACAGTATTCCTTTATTCAGCAGTTGACTTCAGAAGTATTTTAGATCTATTTGGAAATATTTTGACTTCCTCCCTCCCATCCTTTCTTGGTCAAGAATAATATAATGCTTAACTATTTGGGGAAAATACACTGCCTTTACTTTTTAAGCATTTATTCATTATTTTGTCCTTATTAAGTGGCTTAGATTAAATGAGAAACCTGTAGATAATTTTATTAGTGAGGCAAATGTATATGAGAAATTCATCTATTAGATCAGTGGTTCTAAAGTGTGGACTCCTGTATGACCCAGGAATTATTAGAAATGCAAATTCTGAAGCTCCAGCTCCTCCTTAATGAATCAGAAACTTTGCAGAGTTGGTCTGGGGATATGTGCTTTAACAAGGCTTCCAGCCAATTCGGTCATGCAGCAAAGTTTGAGAAGCACTATTGTAAGTGCTTTTGTATCTTACCTGTTTTGGTGTACAAAGGTATTGAAATGTCCAATTATATTTGCCAATGGTCTGATATATAATTACATATATACCTGCATTGATTTTATGATAACAGTAATGATGTCAGCCCACACTTACTGAATGCTTCCTACATCACTGTGTCGATGACTTTACAAATATTATCTGATTTAATCATGAGTAGTCATGTACTAATGGCATAACCATTTTAGAGATGAGCGAATGGGGCTCAGGGAGCTTAGAATGCCTGCTGCCTGGTGTACCCATTCGCTGTTTTAGTGTGGTTCTCCCTGCCCACCCCCACCCCCAACCCCCAGTTCTCTTGACTTGACTTTCTTTTTCTACCACTCCTCCACCCATTGTATTATTTTTGAAGATGTCAGGGATAATTACAATTTTATGTTTTTAGTTTAACACTCCCCCTCCACCCAAATATAAATACGTGATACTAGACTGAACATTCCTATAATCAGGGAGTTATAAAGACTCCCCTACATATACATACTTAAGGATGGAAGTATTGATTGAAGATGATTGAAGGTGTGCTGGTTGGTGATTGGTGGGGTAGGGTGGAGGGGGGCAGCGGATGTAGCAGTGTTCATGCTGTGCTGATTGAAGCTGTGGGCTGAGCAGCTGGCTGGGCTCAGGCTCAGGCTGAGATCCGCTGGGTGGCCGTGGTCAGCTGCTGTGACATGGGCTCTATAACATCTCTTTCTCTACACCCTGCCCACTTCCTTTTATGAGTCTTTATGCTTTGAGGATCTTGTTGTCTCCTCATATCTTCCTTACTAAGGTATAACAAACCCAACCATTCTTAGCTTATGTGTGTATTATCAGTATGTGATTACGTATGGGTGTGCATACTTTTTATGTGTGTATTTATAGATTTTATTAAGTGAAATTTATTGGTATGTTCACAATTCATAAAATGTTATTTTGGTATTTTATAGTTAGTACATTGTGTTTTCTTATTTTTTAACTTAACAATATTTAGATTTTTTGCGCTAAAATTGTTTTTAAATCTGTTTTTTAAAACTTAAAAAATTTTAAAATTAAAGTTGACATACAATATTGTTTCAGATATGAAACATAGTGATTAGACACATATAATTTACAAAGTGATCACTTCTATGTAAGTCTAGTACCCATCTGACACCATACATAATTATGCAGACTACAGTGTATTTTTTTTAACCAGTATGATATCTGATTTATTTTCTTTGAAGGATTAGTTGTCCTTAAAAAATATCTCTGGACTAAGTGGATTGCATGAGATGGTTGAATATGCTGACAGTGTAGATCTGTCCCAATACCCCTGTGCATAATTTAAATTTATAATGTTTAAAGTATTTTAAATAATTGAGCTGATTAGTCATAAATCATAATAAGTAACATGAACTCAAATGTTTTCTATACATAAATGTTTCTGCAACTCATAATTCTCTTTAAAGGTAAATAAATATCTTACTAGGTAATTGGGGTTAACCTATCCCAATAACAAAAAAGATAAAAAGCTTTTTACCTATTTAAGTATATGTACAAATAGATACTAATTGTATATCTTCACACACATGCAGTTGCAAGCAAAAACATGTTCACATGGACTCTTAAATATTATTGTAATAATTAACTTCATAGCTTTTAGAGGCAATTTTGATACACAGGTACAAGCTTTGGGCATGTTTGTCCTGGATGAAGGCCTTTTAAACCTTTTCTCTGCTATCTCTTCATCTCAGATATATTTTGACAGCCACAGTTGGAAATCACAAATAATCATCAATGATACAATTTCAGATTGGATTCCAGAAGCAGCATGAGCAAATGTATTACCATAACCACTGATTACAGTTCTCAAGCAAAAAGGGAAAATGCATATGGTCCACTGTCCTCAGCATTGCTGCTGCTCAATTCTGACCTCTCCTTCCCACTCGCATGCCCCACTCACATGCCCCACTCACACACCCCACTCACACACACTCGGCTCGCTCACGGAAAAGTTGTCTCCTTACCTGCCTCCAGCTCTCATCTGCCAGTCGGGGAGCACTCATTCAGAATCTGTCTCACTGTGCGCTCCAGACTAAGACTGTTATACACCGAGTTCTCCCTCCTCTCAAGAACAAACGCAAATTGGGAACTTGACAGAAACCACAAGATAGTGGGTTGAATGTCACTGCAGAGTTGGCCAGCTAGAACTTATTCAAGGCTGGGAAATGGAAGGAGAGATGTTTGAATCTCTGTGGGTGTCTGGCTGGCCTCTGTGCTGGATTTTTCCCTTTGGTGGTCCAGTTCCTTCTTGAAATTTTCTATTGCTTTTGCTATATCTTTGCATCATCTGGCAAATAAACAGTAGGCAACAACCTCAATGTGTTTTCTTTTGAAACTTTGCTATTACCAGATTCAACATGTGGTAAGAGGTGGAGAACTCATGGTGGGTATCTGAGGTAGGTAAGGTGTGGTTTTTTCAGAAGCACCTCCTAAGAGGAAAACAACAGCCACACAACCTAGCATGTCCATAAACGAGTGGTGACTGGAGTAACCTGGAAATGCAGAATTAGCATTTGCGTAAAGAAGCGTTTTGACATCAGTGACCACATCTTTTAGGTAAGAGGTGTTGCTCTTGTTGTTTTTCTAAGCATTAATTTTTCCATATTTGGCATTATAGACAGGTAGATCATGAGTAGGACTTCAGATAAACTCACCATGAGTTAACCTTTTGCCAGGTTTGTGCTGCTTATGATATTGTTCTGAAAGCAAGAGGCAGGACCCCTTCATAGTTTTAGTTACTTTCAAGTTCAGTGATATAATTTGTAACTTCCTGCAGAGCGCTCCAGTGTCTTTCCCATTGGATAATAGTGTGCAGTTAGATTTGAAAGTACTCAGAATTTGGCTACAAAGGCTGCATCAGAGTGTGTGACTCAGCACCAGATAAGAATCAGGTAAGAACCAGATAAGAAAGTAGCGGTGGTCTGAAAATCTCTTTACAAGGCTCCTGCACACTCAAGTGGTCCATTTCCAAATTATGGGCTAATGGCTGAACTTAGTTCAATTTAAAAACATAATATATACATTTACAATTAGAATAATTGGTGGTACATATTCACATGCTTATGAGACTGCCAGCTAGTGTCCTCAGTACTTTTGTGTACCTCCTATGTGTAGTAAGCAGTGTTCCAGACTGTGGGTATGGTAGTGACTAAAGCAGACCCAAGTCCTTTCCCTGATGAAGTGCATTTTCTTTTTTCACATCTCATACAAACTTAATAGTCATGTTGGTCCATTTAATGGAGTCAGCAGAGGCCTGAGGGACCCACCGTTGGTTTAGAGAGGCTCTATGCTGTCCACACTGCTGCTTTGTCTAGTGTGCATACTGGGGCTGGTTGGTTTCTGCTGCAGTGAGATCTGGCAGGTAAATGGGCAGGAAAACAGAACGGTGAGCCATCAGAGCCTGGTTATTACCAGGGCACATTGCAGAGTCCTAGAGATGTAAACATTATGCTGATTAAATGGATGATTTGGCAGTACTGATCTCCAAGTTGCAGCTCTCACAGCTTGCGTGATTTATGGCAGGAGGTGCTGTTTATTCTACCTTATTTAGATATAGCCATTAATCATCCCAGGCACTGTCTTGTGCTTCTTGCCTTCTCCACGGGGTGCACCACATGCCTGTTAGTGAGTATGACTGGGGAGGAAGTTATCATATCTTTCCCTGGATCTGCTTTTTTCCTCTTGGTACTAGGAGTTGCAAAGCCCAAGGCCAAAAGGGTAGTCCTATATGCGGTCATCTGATGGCAGGTGGTTCAGATAAGTGAGGTGCGCCCTGTGTATGGCCTTTAGGAAATGAGGAAGTGTGCAGGAGTAGAGAGGTTATGCCTTGCAAGATCAGCTGCCACTCAGCCGGAGCTTGTTGGGATCTGGCATGGCCTCATCTATGGCCAAGCCACTTAAGTCAGAACCAGAGTGCTGATCGTATGTTTAGTTGTTCTAAACACTTTATGTGTTTTAACTCACTGAGTTCTTACAATAAGTGCATGAGCCAGGTGAGTTTCACTACTTTAACCTCCCCCACATTTTCACATTTTTATTAATAGTGGAGGAACCTGAGGCACAGAGATGTGAGGTGAGGCCCCACCGCCCCTGGGATGGGATTCAAACCCTGGCAGGGCATCTCCTGGAGCTGTGCTGTGATTTTACATGTTGGTATGGGGACTGAATCATGGATGGAGAGCAGGTGACAGCTAGTGAGGGTCGGGGAGGTGATGGAGTGGAGGGATTGAGCAAAAAAGACAACAAAGAATTCATGGACATGGACAACAGAGTGGTGATGCTGGGGAGAGGGGGTATAAGGTGACTAAATGGTAATGGGATAAAAATACAATAAAGATTAAATTTAAAAAATCAGATACTTTCCAAATTTGTGAGTGCCTAATGTCCTGTGGGCCAAAACAAAACCTTACCAGGCACTGCACTGGGTTGCGGGGAGTAAGTCCGTGGCCTCCGTTCTATTGTTATATTGGAGGGTAGTGGGGCAGGAATGACAGAGGGGACAGCTGGGGACCGAAAGGGAAAAGTCATCTATGAGGCAATTGGATCAGAACACTGAGATACATACTCTAACACATGTGATCAAGGAGCGCTTCCTTTGCATTATTTCCTTTTGCAGCCAGTCTGTACTGGAACGATCTGAGGGACAACTAATCCTATTTTTACAGATGAGAAAATAGAGCTTCAGAAAATATAAGTTGCCCAAGGTAGGAGGTGGCAGGACTGGACACTGGAGCTGGTTGGTCTTTAGATGCAGAGTTGACTATTCCTTCCTCAGCTCAGTGGCTCTTTCTTACAACCAGATTAACGGTGAGCACTGATTCATTGATGAATCAAGTAGCTGAGAGTTGGGTATACTAGGACAGCCTTGTTGGGAACACAGGAAAAGTTGATTTTCTCATCAAGAAGTGCTGATTGTACGCACACAGAAAACTTTAGTCTGAGATGAGAGCCGGGAAGAGAGTGATGGCAGGCAAATGAGGAGGTACAGGTGATAATAATCAGAGATGCCGAGGCAAGTGGTGGAAGCTGCACTGGACTTGGAATTGGGAAGATAAATAGGCAAGTATCCAAGAAGAACTTGGTGAATTATCTGTTCATATTGAGTTCTCAAGATTGCATGTCTTAAGGTAGATTTTCTGCCTTGGCAGAGTTTTTGGCCATAGGACCTTACTAATGGGGACAAGGCAGGAGTTGTCGTTTCTCTTTCCATGTTTGGGGGACTTGTAAGAGAGGCACCCAGAGCCCCGCTGCCTTTTTCTTCTGGGCCTCCTGCTTCCCTGGGGACTCTGAAGCAGTTCTCTCTAACTCTTAAGGTCATTGTTTATGTACCCATCTGGCCATCAGCGTCAACTGGGGAGCTGTAAAAATGCATATTCCAAGACCCTAATTCAAATGAACTGAATGAGAATCCTTGCATTTTGGGCTTAGGAATCTGTATTTTCAGAAGAGTCAGAAATGTGGCCCAGTGTGAGCATGCCTGCCTCACTGTTTTGAAACTTCGGATCTTAAAACATGTGGAGGAACTTTTATCTTCTGGACAAATGCTGTACCTTCCAACCTCATTGGTTCAGCTCACTCTTAGCGGCCTGGGTCCCTTATCACTGCTGTCATAGCTTTGGATAACCATGCAGACCTGTGCCCTGAGAGCAGAAATTTTGATGATCAGAGTATTAGAAGGGTGGTATTAATGGAAAGAGAAGTTCATAGACCTAGAGAGAGAGGAAGGCTGCAGCAGCCACAGATTAGATGAAACCCAGGGGGGAAGGAAGGATATCCAAAGGGGCTTATGTAACAAAAGCAATGATGTCTGATGTCTCTGGAGACATTCAGACTGTCTTCTTTTATCATTGCCTGCCAACCCCCAACTATATCTCAGTAAATGATATGACTCTGCTTTTACACTGTCTGCTGTTACTCCTTCTTAGCAGTAAAGTCTCGGGAGTGGAGCCTTCCTTCACTTAGGCCCTCACTCTGGCCCAGCTGTCCCACTCTGTGGACACACGGAGACATGGTTGGGCGTATTCGAGAGTGACTCATATCGCCGTGCAGGACTTAAAATCGGCTCTGCTCCCATTTCGTGTTTTCTTAAGGCTTATGCTAGGCATTTTGTGGATATGCTTACATCAAAGATTAGCTTGTGTACATTTTTCTCTATTGGAAGTATTTTATTAATGTTTATAAAGATATTTTATCCTGACAAGCTATTTATTCATCATATCTTCATGTATTTTAAAAATTAGCTATTTTCTTTAGCAGCAAAATTCAGCTTTTTTCAACAATAAAAAATAAAATGGTGATGATTTTAAAGTAGTAAAAAGTAATTTAAAAATTTAATAATAGAGGACATGTTCCCCACTGTAAGGATTCTTACAAAAAAGAGGGAAAGTCTAGAATCAGTATTTTTTTCCTTTTTTCTCTGATGTTTTGATTTATGCTAAATAGTTCTATGTTTCCTCAAACTTTTCACATTTGATTTTGTGGATCCCTTAGAAAGCGCTGGGGGAGGGTGGGGGGTTGGGGGGTTCATCCTGGTTACTTTTTTCCTGAGAACCCTCTTCAGACCCCTCACGGCTGCCCACCGCACATGCTCACAGATACACACGTTTTCCTTTCTCCAGCTTTGTTTCCGGGCCGGAGTCTGCCTTGTCCGTAATAGAACTGGTTATATATAAACATCCCTTGTGTATTCATACTGCAGATAGAGTGAGTTTAACACACGTAATCTCCCAGTACGTCTGTTATTGTTTCCAGTCCGTTTCCATCCAGCCTGTCATCAACGGCCCTGAGCAGCTGGCTTTCTTATTCTTGGTGTTCTGTAAATCTTCTGTGTTGTTCCTCACCCCAGAATCTTGTTTTGTATATTAAAAAAGCAACTTTATTTTATTGCCTTATCCCAGATTTTCCCCATTTGCCTCACTGGGTGGTAAAGACAGACCAGTGCGCTTTGCTGTTACTCCGCTTGCTGTCTCAGACTTATGAGTGTTAGCCCTGTGTAGATGGACCTTGTTAGTTATTCATGACTGCAGTATTCTGTGCTTTATTTAATCAGCCCATATTGATGGACATTTTGGTAAATATGAACATTTTTAGCTGAGTTTATTGGGGTGACATTGGTCAATAAAAATATAGGTTTCCGGTGTACAATTCTGTAATACACTGTATATCATCTGTACATTGTATTTCAGTGAGTTTATTTTAACCATAGGATCTATGTACTGGGTTATACCATGAAAAAAAGTAAAAAGAAAAAGATTTTGCTGGCAAGTGGCAAGTGTGTTGGGGAGGCATGGCTACAGACAGGGTCCCGCTGGCCATCAGGAAATGTATTGGGACAAGAACACAGAGGATTTTAGTATAAGGGCCAATATAAACATCATATGAGAGTACCAGGATATTAAAGGAGGTGAGTTTGGCAGGTGTCCTCTAAAAGGGTCTGTGAAGGGGCTGGTATCTGAAGTGGTTCTTACATATATGGCTCTGTTATTTCTAGAATGGGTTGAAAGTCAACCTGGGATTAAAAGAAGGGTGTGAGCAAAGGTATGAGGGAAGGACAGTCAGCAGAGGTGGGTGAGGTGCAATGTGGAGGATCCCAGTTACCAAGCTGAGGAGTTCCTAATTCAGTGTGCTCATTTTTAGCTTGTAGTAGTAAAGTAACTGGAGGTGTGCTTTAAAAAGTGTACGCTGGCAGGACAGCATTGAAGGCAGATATGCCTTTGTGTTTCTCCATATGAAGCATTAGCTCCTGTCAAGGTCAGTGCGTTGAATTAGTAGTGAAGGAGGGTGGCAGGAATGATGCCATTAAGACGTAATTAGTCACTGTATTATTGTAAACACTGCCTTTATGTTTTTTTTTTAACTTCTTGGAATGAGTGACAGGCACAGGAATTACTGGTTGTGGACTTATCTTTACGGAGGAATTATAATGGTGAAACTAGTGTCTTGTACAATACCTCCACCTTCTGGTGGATTGACAGAGGAGTGTCTCTAGAATGAATTGATGTGCACAGTATCTACAAGTTTCCTACACAGCTTACAAAGTCTCCCTTTGGGTAATAGGTATTTACATTGAGTCATGAGTTGAAGACCTAACCCAATTAGTTGAAGTGTTCAAACAGATTTTCTCTGTTAAGAATCAGAAGGAATAAATTTCAGTTGATATCATTGGCAAAAAATCAAAATTGAGAACTTTGTTACAAACACAAGAACTTCAGTGCCCGTATTTCCTCTTCTCTGTGTGCGTTTTTGGAAGGATGTTGAGGAAGCAGAAGAGGCCATTTTCTTTTATCCCTCTGACTCAACAAAATCTATCATTTCTCATTGTCTTCATTCTGCTTCCGTCTGTTCTCAAGACTTGCTTCAGCTAACAGTCACTGTCTCTGCAAGTATCCCTGATACCTTGGTGGTGGTAGTGTTCTCCCCACACGGACTGTTTTTACCTCATGCTCACCTAGCATGGGCAGTGGCTGCGCTTGTTGAATTATTTTGGTGTTCCTGGTGTCCACTACCACAGCAGGCACTCAGAAATGCTGGCTGAGTGAATATATTACCAATATATGGGAGAGGCAGAGAATATTCCCAACTGTGTGCTCTGGTCCTGTAGTTACAGATATGTGAGACAACGGAATTAATCTGAGAACAAAGACTACATATTTTTAAATAACAGTAATGTCATCCCCGGGCATTAAATTGTCTAATCAATTCTGCACACTTCTGAACTCCTTTTGCAGGTTTCTGAATCCCTGACCTGCATAATGATTCCGTTTAAGACAGGTAACTTAGAGGATAACACACTGCTTTATAAGGCAATTTTTTTTTCACTTAGTGCTCTAACTGCCCAGCTTTTTGGGCAATCATTAGAACAAGTTAGAAAAATGAGCCTTGAGAATGCTCTGAGAGAAGCTTGAGCTGGAATGCGACTTATGAATGTGGAAGATTACTTCATTTTCATTAGATAAACTTTCCCAGAGTTGTTCTGATAAACAGATGCTACTTATTCATACTGCAGGAGTGTGTGGGAGGAGAACATACCAGCAAGTTTGGTGCTGGGTTTGTGGTGTTGAGACTTCAGGGAACTTCACTGAGGTGAACTGAAATCAAAGGAAGTGCTGGGGGTGATCTCATGCAGTCTCTTCTTCTTCTTTTTTCTTTTTTTACCCGTAGAGTTCCCCGCACCTGAAAGTATGTAGAATCAGTCTTTGTTCAACAAACAGATATTAGCTTAGCACATTTGTTGGTCTGGTTACCCGTGGTAATTTAATTTCTTTGGCGGCCTGGCTGAGAAATCCTTGATGGTTTTAAGCAGTGTTGCAGAGAACTTATGTATCTTTTGCCAACAACGTGAATTCAACAGTGATTCTTAGCCTGTTTTGTATGAACCAATTGGCATAAGCAGAACAAAGAATCAGCGAGGCCAAGGTTCTGTTTTCAGTCCTTGAATGGGCCGTTCAGGGAGCAGCTGTGCAGCTGTGCTTGTTGCCTTTGTCTGTGGCATGAGGTGTGAATGAGGTCTCGTGGTTTAACCATGACAGGAAGGCTGAATGGGAACCCGTATTCGAAAACAGGGTGGGGCTTCCTCAGCCTTCCTGGAGCATCACAGACTTCCCGTAGGCAGCGTTGCTGTCACCCTCTGCGGTGGGGCGGCCACACCAGCACCCCCCTGTGGCTCTGCCTCCCGGCTGGCCTGTTTTCTTTGGCTGTCTCTATGGAGGCTGGGCCTTGGAAGGACGAATGTAGCCACTGTCTCTGAAATCTGTTGAAACCATACCAATCATATTTGGTACTTAGTAGTTAATAATGTTAAGAATGAATCATGATGGTTTTGTTGTGGAGGAAAGAAAGAACTTAAATTAGAATTTAGATTTAAGTCTTCTTCCAAGAAGCAAAAGCAGACAAAAACACTCAATTTGGGTGGGCTACGTTGTGTCTTGCAGCATTAATCAAAACTGCTGGCAACAAAGCAAACTGTTATCCGCACTCCCAAGCAGCATCCATTAGAGGCTGGTGTTGACCAGCACATAATCCAGCATCAGGCTAGGGTTTGCGTTAGGAAGCTGTATAGAAGAAGCTTCACAGTGGGGCTTCTCACGAAGTGGAGAGCTGAATTCCTTAAGTTCTTTTTTTCTTGTCCTAAGCTTCCTGCTTAAGTATAGTAGGTATCATAGTCTAATGTAGATGGAGCATTCATTATGTGCTGTGACTGTGGGGCAGTTATGTCCAGGTTTGCCCACACTGTCCCAGTTTATATACTGTTTGTGCCAGTTCAGGAACACTTTCACTCTCAAAAGTACCCAGGCTTTGATGATGAATTACATGCTTGTCCTAATCATAAGGGAATAAAATGATCAAACAGGCCTGATTGATTGGCTTAAGTTAATGTCCTCTTAATGGTATTATCTCTCATGTTTATTAAACAAGTTAGTGAGCCTTTGGTTAGGAGCTCTTCTCTACTTCAAGTCCAGCCTTAGTTGTAGTATCCATGTAGTTTATTTGTGTTAAGAGCATTTGGTAACATAAATAATTAGCAAGGCTTTTGGTAGTATCAGTAATACCTTCAAGGATGCAATGCATTTCAGTATTGAGCCATGGATAAAATCTGAGCTTCTAGATCCACATTGCCTGTGTCCAATCACAGCAACAGTCTTTCTGAAGTGCATCATCTTGGGAACCGGGACTCTTCATCTCTGTTATGAGGCGAGGCTGGTGCTTCCTCAGGGGTTTGTCATGGGGATCAAGTGGGTGGATACAGGTCAGGAGCTGAGGATGGTGTTTGGTGCATAGGGAGTGCCCAATACACATTAACTGTTTTCATTTCATTAGAAAACAACCAGTCAGTGTTAAAAGTACTAGAAAAGAGTGTGTGAGGGACTGGGAAAAAATAGAAGAGTCAAGGTGTCAAGCAGTGGTTTTGTCAGTTTAAAATCACGGCGGTTGGTTTGTTTGCTTCTCTCAGCATGGCACACAGTGAGAGGTGGGATCCTGCTCACAAATCCTTATTCATCCATGAGATCTCACAGCCCAGCCCTGGGCCTGAGCTCAGCCTGGAGCAGGGTCAGGCAGGGCAGAGGCTGGCTTGTCTAACATTTCTGAGGGTAAACTGTCAGGGTGCAAGGTGGTTAATGGGGGTGAGGGAAAGAGAGGTGCCTAGAATGACTTGGATTTCCAGTTCAGATGCCTGGGTAGATGATGATGCTGTTAACTGAGTTCAAAGGTAAGGAGCCTCAGGGGTTGGGGTGGAGAGTGAAACTGATGTAGTCCAGGTAACAGCCTGGACTCCTTGGCTTTATAACCTGCCACCATCACTTCACCTCCCAGCCATGCTCCCTTGGCTAGTGTGCTTCACTCTTCTCATCTGTAAAGTGGGAATAAGAAGATACCTACTTCATAGGGTTGTTCTGGAGACTAAAGTGCTTGGGACAGTGACTGGTAGGCACTACATGAAGATTTGATCATCATTATTATGATCTTTGTCTGTTTTTACCCCATAATCTTAGGGGTATTGATAAGGTATATGTAGCTGTCTTTCAAATGGCCTTTGCAGAGAACACCTTAAGCTTCAAAGCAGACATCTAATGAAGCTTGTATATAGACTTTATAGAAATCACTCTTTTTTTAGTTATTTTTTTGTGATATGGAGAGGTGGGAATAAAGTGCTTTGCCTTATTTATTAATTTTTGATTAATGCCCTATCCCTTTCCCAATTTATTTAGGCCTTATGGTATCTGGAGGCTTTGTTTTCTGATGCTTGAAAACTTGGGCATACTCGTCTCTCTGAGTGCAGGTGGTTCAGGAACCTAGATCAGGGTTCTCTTAGTGTCGGCACTGCCCTGGCGGCAGTTTCTCATATCTGGAGCCCCATTTCCCTCCCAGTATTTGGTGGATGCTGGATGTCTTGGAAAGTAGGAGGCAGTCTTGCACAGGGAAGAGTTGTCCCATGCTTCTCATAGAAGTAGCTCGTTATAGGTAAAAAACCTATTATAAATATCTAAGCTAATGATTTAATTCTATTTTGCATGTAGAACATATTTTTGCCCAGCTTACTATACACCAATCAGAATTTTCCATGAATATGTAGCTATTGTCTCAATACTATTTTATTTGGAGTTTTCTCAAGAGCTATTTACCATTTTAGAAAGCCACATCACCATTGGTAAGGATATACGTGGCGTTCACGTGATTACATATGGATGGAAGCACCTGACTCCTCTGGTCGAGTCAACAAATGATATTTTTTCATGACATTGTACCAAAGAATTTGATATTAAATTACACATTATTTTATCATCAATTCCTCCCTCTCTATTTCTTCATGTGATGATTATCATTGTACACGTGTGCACACACAGGCAGGCCGTCCTTGATTTTATAGTTCTGACATCCATGTATTCAAGTTGCCATGATTTGGTTAAAGATTACTAGTCTCCCAGAAGCATGGTTCAAATTGCAGTTACTAGAGTGCATTAACTGATCAATTGCAGGAAGTACAAACTTCACTGCTACCTCTCTTGTTCACAGTTCACGGTGTGAACAACACATGGGCCTCACAGTGACCAGCCATGGCACCTCTTTCACAGCCGGATGGTGCCCGGTCACAGCACGTCTGTCGTTCATTTCCTGCGTAGGCAGCAGAGTGTGTAGTCAGTTGTGTTTCCCTCGTGTTTGCCGAGATAAACAGCATGACATTCTACTGAAATGGATGGTCGGAAGAGAGCGCTGCTCCACAAAGATGAAAGTGCAGCAAAGAAATGAAAAGTGATGACCTCGAAACTGAAATTCAAACCCAAAGTAAAGAGAGTTAAAGAAGAAATAGCTCACTGGGAATGTAGAGAAAGTGATGCTAGCAAGAAAATTCACATTAAAGGAATTTCCAGAGATAAAAGGACAGACTGTTGGAAGCTGATTCAAACCTAGAAAGGAGTGTGACAGTGCTGCAAGGCATAGAAAAAGATGTTCATTCTGTGTCCTAAGTGACAGACCAGCAGGCGAGCACTCATCACACTACTCTTAATAAGTTTTCTTCTTTACAAAGTACTTAATGTTTCTAATGCTACACATTTACTGTTTTTTGTTTATAACCAACAGTAAGGCAATTTTTAATAATTTGACAAAAAATTTTAAAGTTATGGGACAATACTGTTTTTTCTTGATTATTAAGATTGCTTTGCACACTTTCAGCTTTGCAGTTATTTTTATGGTTTTGCACTACTGGGCAACTGAGGTCTGCATGTGTGTGTGTGCTCACATGTGCTTGTATATACAGGTAGATTTATCTGTGGCTTTTATGTCAGTGTACTAAAATATGTTGACATCTCTCAAAAAGGATGCATTGGGTTTCATTGTGTTGTGAATGTCCAGTATAGATGTTCTAAGTTTAAATAGTATACAAATGTTTTGCCTCACACTCACTTTCTCATATATTTGTTCATTTTTTCATTGTGGTGATATATATGGTTCAGGATTTTTGAAAACCATATAGATATTTATTGGGTAGATGGTGTCAGTGTTACTGAAGATATTTTGGTTTAGGCTAGTAGTAACAATATTAAGCACAGGAATGATTTTTAAGACTGTTTAAAATAGTTACTAGGTTAAGGGACTGAGTGACATTTGTTGTACTAACTCTGTCAGCCCTAGTTACACAACACACATGCTGTGTGTTGGTCTGCGCGCGTGTGTGTGTGTGTGTAAATGTGTCAGAGCTGGCAAGTTTTGTTTATGACATTTACATCTAGATTCAGACTTGGAGGGTCTGACAGATCTGGCTGACCAGTCTAGACCCTGTTCCTAAGCAATGCTGATTTAATCAGACACATGGCTCATTTCCAAGAGTTCCTGTGGAGTCTGCCCCGCCTGCAGCCAAGGGGTGTTTTCTGGTGTTATTCAAAGGGAAATTGGCCACTTTACTTTTATTAAGAATGTTTGCCTTTGAAGCTGTTAGAGATAAAGGAATTTCCAATTTATTTCCATATCTTGAGTTTCCAAATGAGGAGAAAAAAGGATGTGTGGTCTAAAAGCCACAATACACCATTTTTATAATTTTAGATAATTTCTTATCATTGTGGTTTATAAAAATAAAAGAACCTTAAGAATATTCAAAACAAAAATTGGCATTTGAATCCCAAGAGTTTCTTGGTAAGTAAAACTTTCAACACAGTCTTATTCCTCCCTCTTCAACACTAATAAATGATTTTTTGTGTACTTTTAAATCTGTAGGTAAATTATATTTAATTTATATTTACATATATGGAAATTAGGAAAGAGCACTCAGTATTTGTAGCATTTTCCCGATGAAGTCCACTGTGCATTAGAGACATAGTTGTTTTTTTTCCCTTACATCTGTAAGATAATTTACTGTAGGTCTTAATTATTCATTGCAAACATTTGCATCTTTCTAGGCAGCTGCAGGATTGTGTGTGTACTCTCTCACACACGCGCACACACACACACACACACACACACACACACACGAGACAGCTGAAGGAAGATGAGGAAATGGCTATGCCAGTATACTAGTCTTTTTCATCAGCTGTTTCATGAATTTACCGCTAGATGGTGCTAGAGGACTGGGGGGTATGCCTAATAATTTTGCATTTACAAGATACTTGCAGTCTGCTGAAATTTCAAAATGTTTCATCTTAAGAAATATTTATTTGTAGAATTAACTTTGGGATATCCAAAGATTATTTTAAATATCATATTGATTACACTGTGTGTGTGTTTTTAACATGGTACATGCCTAGTAAGTATTTACTGATTTTTTTTTTAACTGTCTTGTAGTGTTTAGTCTGGGGGAAATCTCTATAAGATTTAAGAAATCCCAAACCTTTGTTTGTTCTTGTTTTCTTAATTTTCTCCCTCATATATCACATTTCTTTATTTTCTTCCCTAGTGTATCACATTTCCCCCACGGTTATCATAAAATTCCTTTATGTTTAGGCTGTACTATCTTGTGCACCCACACACAGTTTTGTCTTGGCTATTTAATGTAAATTTACGGGTTTTCCTTGTTGCCATTCCCTTAAAACTTTGAGAAAAACAATATTGGTGAACTGTTTGGAAATGAGAATAAAATGGTATGAATAGTATAATGAATGAAGAAAGTAAGGTATACATAGAAAGATTTTTTTACAAATCACTGTTTTTGTAAGTTTTAGAAAGAATAGAAAAATTCTTTTTTGAAATTATCTGAACATATGTTTCATGTTTCTTATGTCCATAAAGGAAGAATAACTGTATTATTTATTACTGCTCCTGAGGATCCTTAGGCATTAATTTTGAATATAATTCAAAAGCTCCATGTAAGAAATTTTAGATTGCAGATTATTTCTAAATTATCAATTAATTAAAAATATCTTCAATACTAATGTATTTTGTATTAACTTTTGATACTAATGCAATATTTAATGTTATTCCTATTGATAATATTTTACTCATGTAAATATCTCATTCTTGGTTGACTGGGATAAATAATTTTTGGGATCACAGTGTGTGCACTGATGTGAAACATAAGCAGTGTAATTTTGAAATTTTTAACAATTTTTTAAAAAATGGGACAATATTCTTTTTCCCCCCTAAGTCTATGTTTTAGGATATCCTATTAATACAATAATGTAATTTCAAGGAATAAAACCATCATAACATTAAATGTGCCTACTATAGAGTGACCCAGTTGGGAACCATTGAAATGCGACTGAGATATTTTAAAGACCGCTTAGAGTTGAGGTCTGGATTAGAGCATTAAATTACATCTGGGGCAGTGAATTGTTTGGTTAAGTCCTAGAGTGCTAAATAGAGCCATTTGGTGCTATTAAAGATGCTAGATTATTAGTTTGGGGGTTTAAGTGATCATATATGTGTATGAACACTTTCTGTGCCTATTTATATACATACAGTCACACAGTGAAGTGGGTAATGTTTTGAGATATTGGACTGGGAACTGTGATGTAGTGGAAACAAGGTATGGAAGGATAGGTCATGTTATACTGAGGGTATTTTTCTCCAGTTGCAACACTGCTCCTTCACGTTACCTAGAGGGCAGCTGCGCCTCACCCTGGGTGTTATGGGGAGGGTGGAGAAGGGAATTCGCCTTTCAGACTTTTTTCACATTAGCTGGTGTAAAACGTGGCTATGTTATCCTAGCTAGTGCCACACAATTGAGGGGGGAGGAGTGGCTATTCAAATAACCAAGTGAGGTGCATATATTCATGTATCGGAGTGCCCCTGGAATTTATGGAATTGGAATCTTGATGGAAAGATGGACATTTTGATAGAGATTCTCAGGTAATTCTTTTAACCCCTTGGCTAACCAACCACTTTGTCAAATCTGACTCACCTACTAGACAGATAGTAGTCCCTGGATTCTGTTCTTACACCTTTTGAGGATTGTTACTGTTCAGTTAAGTTATTCTTATGCCCTCATTTTTGCTCATTTTAGTATTTTAGAATTTCACAGATAGTTTAAAAGAATCTAAATAAAATATTGTTCTTTCATATATAGGGGTGTGTTTTGTCTTTGATAACCTTAATGTCCTCTTTTGTCGGCAAACATGCCTTTACCACCCCCTCCTTTTCATGCTTCTCAGCTCCTTATCCGGCAGTAGCAACAAATCAGGCACTTAGGCAACACATGGACAGCTGAAGGCTTTGGGAGAGAATGAAGGCTCAAGGGTTTGCCTTAAAGGAGGAGAAAATATTTTTCGATTTAAGAGGTTACTTAGCTTTTTGGACTTGCTTTATTGAACTCTGTCCTTCAACTTAAGGTTATCTTTTTATTTGTTTGTTTGTTTGTTTTTTATTCTGTTTTAAATCCTCACACAAGGATATGTTTATTGATTTTAGAGAGAGAGGAAGGGGGAGAGAGAGAAGCATCAATCTGTTGCCTCCCATATGTGCCACAACCAGGGATTGAACCTGCAACCTTTTGGTGCACGGGACGATGCTCTGACAAACTGAGCCACCTGGCCAGGACTAACTGAAGTTTATTTTTTTAAACAAATGATGTTATTTTTAAAGGTGGCATAAAGCTTAAAGGAAAGATTGTTTTACTAATAATTTTCTAAAATACAGACTATTAAATGGCTTATTAATAA
Source organism: Trachops cirrhosus (assembly GCA_028533065.1). NCBI lineage: Eukaryota > Metazoa > Chordata > Mammalia > Chiroptera > Phyllostomidae > Trachops > Trachops cirrhosus. The sequence continues at coordinate 137,136,340 of CM052539.1, read as the reverse complement.
ATTATTTACATAAACTTGATTATTAACCCAGCTTCCATATTCTCTATCATTCAGTGCATGAGGATTTAAATGCAGAATGGGTGTATAATGGTACACGAGTTCAGAGTATTTCATCGTAATGTTCAGTCACACTGTTCTTTCTCCAAAATACATGATCAAATCTTTTCTCACCTACCCCGTACTACACAAGGTTTTTTTAAAATATGCTGTGACATTGAAAACACAGCCAAGGGGTGATGGTCAAAGGCCCTACATATTCGTAGATGGAATGACAGAAGGCTTGGTAATCAGTATCTGCTCAGTTGTATAAATGAGCTGTATTGAGAACAACATTGTCTTTCTGTAATCTTAAACTTCAAGGCTAGATAGAGTTTTCTCTATGCTTTCTGTTCTCCCAAAAGCGGCTTCAGAACAGCAGCATTTCCTGGGAGACAGCTGCTGTGCACTGACATTGCCATAGCTCTTTCTGCTGTGGCTCCTTCAGCTCTGAGCCAGGAACCCTGCCCCTCAGCCACACACTGCCTCTTGTTTATCACACTTTTGGGTCTGCCTTAATAGTGTCTGGGCTTTCAAACTCTACCCAGATTTCATACCGTGTTAGTTATCTATTTATGCATATTTTGACAGGCTGAAGCGAGGATAATCAAAAGAAACATTTATTTACAGTTTGTACATCTTGACTTCAACAAAGGAGAGAGGGCCCCGTGGCCTTTAACCCTTACACATCAGTATAATCGTAATATATGCGGACTTCCGATCTTCTGACACTTTGCAATGATCTGATGCTTTCACTCCTTGTTCTGATATTTGATTTCTTGAATAGTCTTCTTGAAAATGACCTACACATGAAAAAGTAAATTATTGGATCCAGGCACACGTTGCACGCAGACAAGAAAAGTGTCATTTCTTTGCAGTAATACAAGATTTTATGTGCAGATTCGTCTAAATGTCTGTCTAAGTTACTAAAAGTAAAAGGAATTCTGCACAAGTGATATGGTAGAAAGCAGGTGAAAAACACAGCCACGACCACCCGAATGCTCTGGTTGTGCTTTCGCTTGCGACTTGACTGGCTTATGAACTGCCTGCTGGATTTATGGATGTACCGAGATATGGCTATGTAGCACCCGATCAGGATCCCCAGCACGGCCACAAACAAGCAGCTGTTGACATAAATGACCGCATTATGCCATTTGACTCCTAAGGGACTTTTAAGTGTCATGCAGTCCTGAATATTTTCTGGAGTTGGTTGGACGTTTGTTAGGATGATGTTTGGCAAGGACAAAACAGCCATGATCACCCAGACACAAACAGATAAAACCTTTGTGAAGGTTATGCTGTACATGCGAGAGTCCCCAAATGGCTTCACCACCTTCAGATAGCGATCAATGCTTATCAGCCCAAGAAACACGATGGAAGTATACATGTGTCCATAAAATAAAACCGAGGTGTATCTGCAGAGGATAAACTTGAAGTACCATGGTCCAAATCCTGCGTCATGGACTATCCGAAATGGAAAAGTCAGTGTCATTATGAGGTCAGCAACCACGATGTTTTTGAGATAAAATATGAAGCTGGTTTTATTCCTAATGTGGAAGAAGATCCACACTGCGAGACCATTCAGCAGGATGCTTGCCACAAATATGATGAGGTAGAGCACAGGCAGGACGATGGTGTCAAACTCATTGTTAGCGGTGGTGTTCTTTCCGGGTCCATCGCTGGCATTACTTGCAGCCAGATTCCCTTGGCTGTGCAGCTCGTCATCTGTGGGAGAGGTGGAACAGGCCACGTCAGAGCTGCGCATGCACGCCCCACAGAGTCCTGGGCGCCCCGGCAGGCTGGGCCGCTGCTATTTGGGGTGACTTTCAAAATATCTTTAATGATGTAAACAGTTTAGTGCATTGTTACTGTTTGAGTGGCTAAAGAATTGGTGGCCTTATCCCTAAATCTGACCCCCAACCCCCTACTCCATGTAGTCCCTTGACTGAAATGTGACTGAAATATTTCTGGTTCTCTATGTTAACCTTTTGAAAATGAAAATAAATATTTCAATGAAAATTATCTTGAATTTTAATTCAGTATTTGATATCATGACAAATAGAATCAACAAAATCTGGGGGCAGAAAGTTGAAATTTCATAAATATGGGTAGCACTTGGTTATTCTTTTAGTGTGGTCTTTGGCATGCTCCCTGAAATATCTTTTTCTCTCTTTCAGTTTTAAGTTATTTAATCATCAAGAATTGGAAAAAAGTCAAATTAGTGGGTCATTTTAAATTTTTTTGCCCTTGACTTGCTTAGTAGTTAAGAAGCTTTAGGGAATGTCTTTAGGACTAGAAACAGTTGTTTTAATTGTTTAAAATAATACTGCATGTCAACTACAATTGAAGAAATTTTTAAAAATAGTTGTGGGCTGGTACCTATTTTTATTTACAAGATATTACTAGATTTTACCTATTGCACTTGGAATATGAAATCTTTAAACCTTTTACCTTTTGAGGGGAATTTACAGTTCTTTGCTCATGTTGCTAAAGACCTATGCTGTACCACTTCGTCACAGAAGCACTGACATGGTTTACGAGCATTAGATTTACTGTGGTGACGACCATGGAAAGGGGCCTGTGGGATCTCTTGAGGAAGCCACACTTCCTAGGCACTGCTGCGGGCCAGTGACCGAGCACACGAAGGATACTAAGACAAGCCATTTCCTGAGGCGGGAGGGGCTTCTCTGAGGAATGACTGGCTGGAGGACTCCTCATCAGCCTGGTCAAAACCTTCCAGTGACTTTCGGTCTGAATCGCCCTGCTTCTCCCACCCCCATCCGCCCCCACCCGCTCTGTGCTCCCCTGTCTGCAGCCCAGGGCAGACCGGCGCAGCCTGGGACCCCTGCGGGCATTTCCCCCAGAAATCTCTTGCCCGTTTGGGCCCACTGTGTCATCTGCTCTTTTTGAAAACCTGAACTAACACAATTTTAAAATGAACATTTTAGATGTAAGGCTACAAGGAAGGCCATTTCTGAGTTTTTACTTGGTACTAATTAATAATGTTTGCCAGTCGCGTTTTGGAATAATTTTGTTTTAGAGGTAAGAGCGTGAATTTGGCCCTCATTTCCCTACATGGCAGGCACTGTAGTATGTCTGTTGTTGTTGCTTCCCTTATTTGAAGGAGTGAAACAGGGAAGGTCTGATGATTATAATCCAAAAACAGGTTCTTAAATTGCTGCCTAAAATTTAAGTGTAGGCTGTTCCTGAGTATTCTTGTCCTCTTTCCAATCTGTTCTCTCTTATTCCCTGCTAAAAGTGTTTTTAAAAACTGGTTTTCCTAGCTTAAATATCTTTATACAGGCTTGTAATTTATACCTGGACTAGCCTGTGATGATGATCCCCATAGCATTAGTAAGCTTTACATGTTTAAATGCCTGATTCAGCGGCCCTCTATGTTCCTGTTGCCAGTTTCAAATGTTGCTTTGAACAGGTCCTTGAGGCCTGTTCTGACAGAGTGAAAGGTTCTGCACCACAGGATCCACATCAGCATTCATGTCATTAAAAGCTTCTCAAGATGTGCAGTTTTACCTGGGATAACCTATCTGCTTGAATTAATTTCCCCCATTAACTATTAGCAGTCACTTTCATTTAACCCAGAATAGAACCCTAAGGAAGGCGGAGAGAAGAGAGGTAAGTTCTAACCAGGACAAGTGGTCCAGCTGAGAGACACAGGTGGAAAGGGGCAGCAATGTCATCAGAAATGATGTTTGTGCTTGAAATGGTTATTGGCGACTGGTTTTGGAGCCACTGTAAATGCAAATAAGATGATACTAAATGTGGTGTACTAGGCACAGGCTGTATCAGCCCTTAGTGTTTGCTCACTGGACCCACTCGGCATATCCATTGTGGAATGGAAGGACCCACACTTAACTGGTTGGTTAGGGATTGTGTGCATGTTCAGTATATCATTATAGCATTTCAAAGTTTTAATTGTATATAATCAAGCTCTCTTATTAAGGGATAATTTACTGATCATTTATGGTTATTAAATATAGAGTCTTGAATCAGGATATTAAAAGTGATCCTTCTGTATACTGTGCCCCATAAATGGTAACTGTTTATAGCATGAGTGGACTCATTCCACAGTGGACATCGAACTCGTCCGTGGCTTTGAGAGAGTCTGGTATTCAGTTTGTTGGTGGTGTTTGCTTCCTTAGTTTATGTATAGGATTAACATTTTTAGAGTAAAGGTCTTCTAAATTCTTTGGGGTAGGCCTAGACTTGGTTATTACTTCACTCACAAATCCCACGTTTACAATGCAGCTTAAGTTATTAGTTAAAGTCTGTTATGGGTCATTTTATGAAATGCTTTGCTGATAGAGAGGGAAAAAGTGATTCCTAAGCAGCAGGAAGATCCACATATGGGTTGCTCTGGAAAGCTCAAAACTTTAATGTAGAGAGTTTCGTCCGATTAATTTTTTTGAACTAAGCCTACGTCATTCCTAATTCCTTTCTGGCAGCTCTACCACCATCATTTCTTCTCTCCTGTGTCATCACTCTGGTTTTTCCAAGGTGGTGGGCAGGCTCAGAGGCCTTTGTCTGCACTGTTCCTGCTCGGGAACAGTGACCAATAACAGTGAGTGGCTTTCTTCACTCAGGCGGTTCAGTCGCGTTTTGCTCCTCACTGTCAATAGTGAACGTGGCCAGGTCAGGGAACATTTCTAATGCCAGGTAGTGTGGTGATTCAGTTAAGAAAAACTGGAAGCTGTTTTTTACAGTGTAAAGGCTATTTTCTCACATGCTCCTTGTTTATTAGCATGTGATTTCCTGTATTAGTGCAGACTTTGTTACAGAATGATAATTGAGGGTAAACACTGCTTTGTTACTCTCTCCCCTTTCCCCCTTTTGCAACTCCTTTAAATTAAATCAACAAAGACAATGACATAGGCCCTCTAGTTTCATAGTAAATTGCCATTTTGTGCCAATGCATGTGTGAGAGTGGTGTTGTGGTGTGTGTTGGCGTGTGGGCTGTGGCTGTCTGTGCTGCGTGGAAGGGGGACTGTGTGTACCTGTGTGTTCTGGAGAAAGGCATGGGGTGTGTAGCCAGATGGAGCGTCAACCGCATGTGGCTCCTGTATCAGTGCAGAGGAAGGGTATTTTCATCATTGCTGAAAGTCTTATTTGGCGATGCTGGTTTAGTCACTTCAAAGCTTTGTAAAATGGAATATATATTACCTTTTGCTGGACCTTCTGAAAGTTAAATGCTCTGCAAACATTTCGTGCACAGTGTCTAGTACTTAATAGGTGTTCACTCTCTTAAGGCACTAATTACAACTTGTCGCATGAGTAGCAGTCGCATTATGAACGATAGAGTAGTGAAGAATCGTGGTCCTTTTGCTCTTGGTGAAGCTACATTATTGCTCACTGGGGTGTGTCACTCCTGGCACGAAATGTGAACGTATCAACAGCATGTCTCTGCTCTACCTGCCAGGTGGGAATGGAATACTAAAGCCACACAAATTACAGGTTGTCGCTGCCATGGCACAGACGCCCTTGCACGGTCACTGTCTGAAGTTACCAGTAGGGTAGGGAGATGTTGCCTTTGGCCTCCTGGGGAGCCTCAGTGAACGTTGGTTCAGACTTATTACCTCTGCAAAGTAATATGTACCTTAGGTATAAAAATCTGCAAATGTTACTAATTTAATCTCTCTTGTCCTTTTAGAGATGGTCTCTAGATGAAACAAAGCTTCAAAGTGATAGCAAGTTAAGTTGAGCTCAGTGGTGCCATCCTGCCTGTTTGCTGTTTTATACTTAAAGAAAGCGAGCCTAAATGCTGGTTTATTTTGTTCACTGCTTCAGTGGTCGGCAAAACCCCCAAATTGCCATGTAGTATAAATAACAGTTATGAATCCAGTGCAGTGTTCTTTGCATTTCCCCTATGGCTTACCTGGTAATTTTGCAAGTGTTAGGTTGAGCCCCATTCTTCAGTAGTGACGGACTGTCAGCAAAAATACCTGTCAGGAAACATTCGGGGGCAGCTGAGGCAAAGGTTCAGCATCGGTTATTCCAGGTTTAATTTCTGAGGGAAAAAAGAAGACGAAGCAGTTGCAAAGGAGTCCAAAACCACCGTATTTTGATCTTTCCAGTTAAATATACACACATGCATATCACTACGATTCAGAAAAATGTGTACTCTTCAGACATGAGCACCTTTGCCACACAAGAGTTGTCTATTTTTGTGTCTTCTTTCAGCTGGCATGAAGCATGAACCATTTCTGTGTATGTGCTCCGTGTGAACGCCACTGTGTGGCTATAGAAAAGTCACTGAACGTCTCTGTGACTCAGTATCCTCATCTCTGAAATGACAGTGTTAATAATCATGCCGTAGGACTGTAATAAGGATTATGTAAGGTAATCAGAACCTGGGCCCAAGAGTGTACTCAGGCCCTGTTAGCTTATGTCTTCCCATACTGCCTCTTCTTCATGCTCCCTCCCCTCCCACCCCCCACCTCATATAATTAAGTGTGTATAGGATGGGACTTGGTGCATTGTGAATTGTAGAATACTGGAAAATTTAATACAATGTATGTAAGAGTGTTATAAACTCAGATGCAATCAGCCTTCTAATCTGTGGGGTTCTAGTTCTGGTTTTACATTAACCAGCTGTGTGACCACCAAATCACCTGACTTTTCTGGACTTGGACTCCTAGAGTCTGCAAGGCTTTAGAAAATCCCTGTTGGGATTCAAATTTATGTGAGCTTCTATGTTTTCCTCAAACATAGATTCTCATTAGGAATTTAATATCACTTGAATGTTTGTCTTGTAAGTCTCTGTATTTCCTCATGATAACTATATTCCATCCAAATTCATAGTTTGAATTTGGGCAAATAGAATTTTATGACTGGTGTGTGATTTTGGCTCAGTATCTTAACTTTTCCAAGCTTCGAACTCCTCACAACATTTTTACAAAGCTTAACTGAGGTCTTATGTGCATATGATGCTGAATACTGTAAAACATTATTTCCCCATCTCCTTCAGCAACCATGTCTATTCCCTGTTTTCTACGTTCCCTCTGATATTTATCAAAGAGAGAAGAAATTCTGGAAACTGTTTTGGGAAAGTATACTACTAAAGGCAGATGTCCTTAAGTAAGGGTTTACTATGGGTGAAGTCACACACTTCCTCGTGAAATGAAACCACGTGAGACTTCCATGCGCCTTCACTGATGTGGCTCATATACCACAAAGGGACCCCAAATAACCTCATCCTTTCCAAGTACAAAGCAGTCTGGCTGGTGTAAGCAGTTACATTTGCTGAGTCAGCAGGGAAAGAACACTTTGTTTTTTGTTTTGTTTTTTGAAAAGTAGGAAATTTTATTTCAGATTAATTACCCAAGCAGAAAAGTCTAAGAAGTTGTATTTCTTTTCTTTTCGTTTTTATTATTTTTTAATTTATTTAATACCTGTTTGTGAGTATTTTTACACTTTTTTATTGTTGATCAAGTACAGTTGTCTCCATTTTCCCCCTGCCGCAGCCATCTCCATTTCCCACCCTTGATCTAACCCCCTTTGGTTTTGTACCTGTGTCCTTTATGGTTGTTCCTGAAAACCCTTCACCCTCTCCCCCCATTATCCCCTCTCCTCTCCCCTCTGGTTACTATCCGTTCTTTTTTTTTTTTTTTAAGATTTTATTTATTTATCTTTAGAGGGGAAGGGAAGGAGAGAGGGAGAGAAATATCAATGTATGGTTGCCTCTCATGCATCCCCTGCTGGGAACTGGCCTGCAACCCAGGCATGTGCCCTGACTGGGAATCGAACCATAATCCTTTGGTTCACAGGCCCACACTCAATCCCCTGAGCTACACCAGCCAGGGCCGTTGGTTCTTAGTTTCAATGTCTCTGGTTATATTTTGCTTGCTTGTTTGTTTTGTTGATTAGGTTCCACTTAAAGGTGAGATCATATGGTATTTGTCTTTTACCACATGGCTTATTTCATGATTTACTATACATAAAGTGAATATTATGGTATATAAATGTTAATTCAGTAAAGCAAAAAATGAAAAAGGTACACAGGAAAGAAAAGGAATAGAAACAGATTCGCAAGTCCCTGTTATAATGGATGAGTTCTCAAGACTAAGGAAAAAGCACATCCTAAGAACACTCGCCTGTCCTCTGCTGAAGGGCATGAAACGCCATGGGCGTTTGGCAACAGTCCCACATCTTGAAGTAGGAGAGGGGTACAACGTAGTGATGTACATGGCTCACTTACGAGTTTTTTTCTTTCAGAATTGGGTCCAAAATCCAGAGATCCTGGCTATGGGTGGCGATTTGTACTTTTGGGATATCCGTGTTTCCATTTTCTTTATTGTTATTGAAATTATGTGGAAAAGTTGGGATTTAATTAGTTAAGACATGATATTTGGATTTTCCAGAATCAGATTGGATAGCCAGATTTGGGAAATGAGCTGTCTTATTTTCCTCTACTAGCTTCTGAGAATTTCTTCTTGCGTTCTGCATCTCTTTTACCAGCTTCTTTAAATGAACTGTTTCCCCACATTTAGTCCACAGATTCGTATTCTTTTATTCTACTTTTTTCAAGAGTGTTCACATCTACGTGAATGCTCAGCTGTCTCCTGTTTTCCATGGTCTCTCTCTTCTTTCCTCAAACTTCAGCCCATGTGTGCATTGGCACGTGCTCTCTGTCCGTGTTCCTCAGAGTCAGTATTCTAACCGCCAACCATTTTCCCATTCTTCAACAGGACCCGCACTTGTCCTCCTTGTTCGTGAGCGTTTTCTTCATCTCTTGGTTGAGAGTTTAAAACCTCTGTATGTACTCTACCAGTTTTCTCTTTCTTGTTCCTCATCTAGTCAGTCACTTACCAAGTCTTGTTATTTCTTCTGTTACAATAGCTTTCCTTTGCTCTGTCCTGCCTCGCTACTCCCTCAGTCGTCTTCCAGATGGAGAGCTCCCCCGCCCCTATGTGTGGGCCACTGTACTGACCTCTCTGGGGTTTCGGTTTCTTGCTTCATTCCTTTCAAATCTCTCCTGCTTCTTGTTGCTAGATTCTTCTTTCTAAATAACCCATGTAGTTCTGCCTTTCTTTTGCTCTGTACCCTGAGTTATTATGTGGCAGGGAAATTCTTGAGTTTTAATTACTAATCAAATATAAGGAGTTAATTTTGTACTGTTGAACATCATGGAGTATGGAAGCCAGAAGGCATTGGGTTCTGATTATAAAAGTTGGCAATAAACTTTCGGGAAATCTGCTTGCTCCATAATTAATATTTTGAATCATGGGGACAACAATAATACCTACTCTACGGCATCATTATGAGGTTAAAATAGAATATACATTTATTAAGTGCTTTATAAGTGTTAGTTTTTGCTGCTTGCATTGTTTTCACTAATCTTTGCCAAAATGAAATTCATGATTCTCTTCACCTGATTGGGAATTCTCTATAATATACCAAACTGTTGTTGCCTCTCAGGAAATGCCTTGCATTTAGTCCCCTGCTTTTCTTTATATCCCTTTCTGCTCTTGAATGACCTCCTTTCTCCCCCTTTCTCCCTATTTTAGAAATCTTTGCCTTGCTTTCAGTGCCAAACCATAATCTGACCTTCTTCATAAGGTAATTTACTGAGAGTCTGCTTATGGTCTAGGCATTAGGATTATAAAGATCAGGAGGTTACCTCTCTGCCCTGAAGGAGGTTAGAGTCAAGTTGAGGATCCAGAAGCAGCAGATCTCTGAGCACAGAGTGAGATGCTTGGGTACCAGGCAGTACAGCCATGCTGCCTGATGAGGGAAGCAGTGGTCACGGCAGTTCTGTTGCAGCTGTGGTACGTGAGTTGCAGCATGTTTCTTGAAGGTCCAATGGGGAAGGAATATTTGGAAATGCGGAGTGCGGCCAAAGAAAAGACTCAGTAATCTGATAGTGAGGTGATGATGGCATTGAGTGAAGAGAGATGCGACAAATTTGAGGCTATTGAGGAATTAGTAGCTGACTAAGGTTGGTACAAAGGGAGGAGGAGTGTTTGTGGTCTCCCAGGTGTTTGGCAGTAGGTGTTGGTTTCTCTCCCTGATGCCAGGGCCCCTGGGAGGAGGAGCACATAACAGGATTGTTGATTTCAGAATGCTTTGTGGAGATGTCTACTAGGTAATTGAAGATATAGGTCTGGAGCCTAGGAAAGTGGCCCTGTCTGGTGATGTAAATTTAAGGTCAACAAAAGATCAGTGATAGAAGGTCAGTGCTCAGAACGTTGGGAGGATTATTACAAAAGAGTAATGTTAGACGCATCCTGAAAAAGTTTAAGAAATGAGAAGTTGTGACTAACTTTATCCTGCAGGGAAGTCAAGTGATAGAGGAAAAAGTAAAGTGCCATTGGCTGGGATTCAGTAACAGAGAGATCATTGCCGGCGCTGCCTGCATTGTGCTATGCGTGTTTGTGGTGGTGGCGTGGTAGGGAGGGAGGTGGGGCAGGAGCAGAGGGCTGAGTAATGCTGGTGAGGAGAGGGAGCGATGTCAGGTAACTCTTGAAAAAACATGCTTGTGATGGGAAGGGGAGAGCGAGGGCGGCAGGTGCTGCAGAGAAACAGATGCAGGACCAATGGAAGATTTTGTGAAGCTTCTCATTTAATGCCTTGCATTTAAAATTATATTTTCCTAGCCTGTCTTTAAAAAGAAAAATGTAAAAATCCCTCACCCTTCCTCCTAGCCGATCATGACAGCAGTGTGGTGGAGCGCTGGGTTCCAGTCCAGCTCCGCACCTCCCACTCTCTGACCTTCCATTCCTCATATGTAAAAGGAAGTGGTGATACGTCCTTTACGAGAGGGCTGTAAGGTTAAAAGGAAGGCATTTATGAAGCAACTGGCACAGTTTCACAGGGTAGAGGCTAAGTCTTGTAAGTTCCTGTTGCATATTCTAGGCACACAACAGAATTTTACTTGGTGATTGATAGGGTGGACACAGGCTGAATCGAGTTCTCGCCGCCTTGTTTATACTGAGACTGTTGTGTGGTTCATGGCCTCAGCCACCCTGTGAGGAGCCACTCAAATAGCCTGCCCTTCCTTTAAGTTGCCTCTGAGCCTCGTCTGCCTGCGTCTGTCTTTCTTCCCCATTGGCACCTAAGCTTCAGACTCCCTGTGCGGTTTACTACGGGGCAGCTGCGCGTCCTCTGCATGTCCCGGCGCCTGCAGGGTGTTGCAATGAGAATTGCTTCAGCAGTAGTAATGGGCTTGGTTCCAGGCCCTCATTCATGGGCGGGAATCCTGTCCTGCCACCTACTGCTCCCCAAGCTGAGAGCTGATGAAACTGCCCAAGAATGTGAGGTCTGTGGTAGGCCCAGGTTTCACAGCCATTCCTGAGGTTAGAGCATTAATGCTTAGAGACCTTCTGTTTGTTGATTTTTATTTTTGTTTCCTGCCACTCATTGATACCATCCTTGGACTATGTTATCAACTGTGTTGCTATGTTGTTGGTTGTAAGATGATTCTATAAATGAGGATGCTGGAAAATGATTAACGTGTTCTCAGTGTTTCCTTTATCTTTGACCTTGAATTTTGTGCTTGATGTCTCATGTAATTCTCAGTCAGAGCAGCCCTATGACCTAGGTGTTCCATGGCCCTCATCGCAGGTGGTCCCAGGAAGGTATGAAGTTCAGACACCTTCATTAACTTGCCCTGAAGCATACAGTGAGTGACGGATAGAGTCAGGATTCATAACAGATCTGATTGAAACTGAATCTGCAGTTCTTTCTGCTCCACTGCCCTGGAGTAAACATAGTGATTCTAGGGGTTGATCTTGGAAGGCAGGAAGTGAGAGGGGGAATATAGGGCAGAGGTGGGGTTTGCTTTCCTGTTAAACAGGTGAAGGAACTGCTGATCTTCTAAACTGGAGACCTAGTTTTGTTCTGTTTGACTTGAACAACATTGAAAACATCAGGAAACTTCACATAAGAATTTAGATAGGAATCTTATCTTGAAAATGAGATATGCCCACACCGAGCATGGACAGCCCAGCAGCGTGCACTGCCTTCCCCGACAGGCAGTGAGCTGCGGCCCACAGCTCCCAACCTGCTCCTTACTTCTGAGCACTGCCTTCCTGACCCTGAAGACACTCAATTTTGCAAACCTTGCTCTGTTTATCACTTAATCTTGTGTGACAGCATTTCACCTATATGGATCACGAAACATTCTCCTTATGTCTCTCCTCCTCTGCCCCCTCGTCACCAGTTTTGGGTTTTCTTGCTTTAGCGACCAACACTTAGCATCCTTTACAAATGATTTTCCTGGTACCTCTTAGCACCCCCCCCTTCCTCAAATGGTGGCAGGAGATCCTGTTTAGTTCACTCCTTAGGGCTAATTAATTGTCACAGTTGAGCCTTTTCTTTTTCTGTGGCCAGTCCTTTGCTGGGGCCTCTAAGTGCAAACTCTAGCAGTGATATTGCTGTTAGTGTTGGAGAACTGAAACTCACGGGCTCAGGCCAGGACAGGTTGAGCAGTGTGCAGAGCAGGGGCGTGAACCCAGGGTGTTGTACGCCCAAAGCTCTGCTGTTCCCCTGGCAGGGCTGTGGGAAGACCAGGGCAGGCAGTAGCGTCCAGGGCCACTGAACTGCTGCCTTGGGCACACAGCCTTGCTCTTACTGCACCCTGGGTCCCAATCGCAGCACGGTGGGGAGCCGCCTGTGCCTTAGGGGAAGCTCCTCCTCAGCAGGGGGAGCCGGAAGGTGTGCCCACCAGGCCATAGCAAAACCTTTATGCTCCCTGGCTTCACAGGATCTCATTGCCCTTCAAGCCCCAAAAGACCCATTATCCAGAGACAAATGCCCATTAAATGCTTGCACCCTCCAATGCAGCAGATCACGATATTTTGTACTGATTATTTGGTGGTGGTGGTGGTTGTGGTTCTCAAATGACAGGCTTGTGGTATAATTACCTCTCTTATTTGTCCTCCACTTTCCAATTTGTTCTGTAGAAGCTTATATCCAAAATTGTAAGAATGTCAGATGTGAGAGTTTGTTGTTGTTGTTTCTTGCTTACAGAGAAGCTACACTAAACTGATAGATCATATGATTAAGGATAGATCATACTGCTGTAGTCCTTAAATTTCATGGATGAAGATTTAATGTTCACAAAGCCATCTAATAATGCAGTTTCTGGTGAAAGGTATAGCTTCTCTTGCATTTTGGAATCACCTGTAACCTAAGAATCTTTCTCAATGTAAATGAGTGAGAGAGACAGAGAGACTCTGTGTGTGTGTGTGTGTGTGTGTGTGTGTGTGTGTGTGTGTGTTCCAGCCCTGCTGCTAAGATACATACTGCTCTGCTGAAGGCCTTGGGAAAGAAACAAGTTACCTCACTCGGTACAATTTACCTATTTTTCATAATAGAATTAGGTCACTGTATTCATAGGGCACTTCATTCATGTGTGCTTGGAGTCACTGACCCTGGATGCAAAGCATACAGCCCTTCATTCAGGTTTTTCAGGTACTACCCTAAAGTTCTCATTTCAAAGTAATGCTTGATATCTTTAGCCTACAGTATGGCCTATTTTGGTTCACCTTTCGATTTAACTTTCTCCCTCTCTGGGAGAAAAATATATCTCAGATGATACAAACCGGGTGGTACATTCCCTGAAGGCGAGGTTGTATCTAATGCTTCTTTGTAGCCATAAGCCCAGACCTGGTTGTTCCCTTCCTACAGGAACCTCAGTGAGATCTGACAGCTTGCACATCATGCAGTCAGTGAGAGGCTAAGGCAGGAGATAAGCTCCAGTGTTGTGGCTGCAGAGCAGGCTGCCTCTCTGCTGAGCTGCTTGACTTGTGTAGTGGAACCTCACAAGTAGTCTGGCCAGTATCGTAGACCTCAATTCAGCAGGTGAAGGTTTTGACTCAGTCTTTGAGTCTGTGACCCTGGGCAAAGCATTTCACCTCTCAGCTTGAGCTTGCTCATCTATGAAGTGAGGAAAATTATGGCCTGGTTCCCAAAGGGGCTGTGAGAATATGTTGAGATATTATATGAAGTGTGTGTTATAAGTACCCCAGTCATTATAAAGGTGTAATTTATGGCATTTATTCTTCTTTTCCACTTAATAATAAAAGTCTTATTACTTATAGTCAAATTTTACAGTTTGCTGAGTTGAAATGTGTATTTTTACATTCTGTTTAGGCAGAGTCTGATTTATACATAGCTAAATTCTGAGGAGGCTGGTCAGAGAGGTGAAGGGCAAAAGTCCCAGCAGTCAGAATAGTGGCTTTAGGTGAACATGTTCTAAACCAGATCTATATTCCAAGAGACTCCTGGTTCCATAAACACATTGCTGAGCATTCAAAACCCTGCGTCAAGTTTCATGTGTTTGATTGCCATTTCTCAGAAAGGAAGAATGCTTTTCACAGCTTCTTTCTTTTCAAGAAAGAGGAAGCTATGTTCTTTCTTGTTTTGCAAGGGTCACCCCATGACTTCAGCATTATACTTGGGAGTAATAACTATTCTCCACGGTGATGATGGTGGCCACCTTCACCGTTTAGATACGGTCCTTAGATGGTAGTCTGGGTTGTGGGTGAGGGGTAGTTATTTCCAACACCTGTCCCAATATAATTGATGTCAGATTGGCTCCTCTGATTCTACGAATCACAGTTGAACCAAACATAATGCTTTAAAATAATAGAATAAGACTAGTGCCTAAGAGACAGTCTTCCTTCAGTTCATCTTACCTTCATTGATAATTTACAATTTCGCTAGTGAGGTCTTCAATACTAGTGAATAACTCACAATTTTCGTCCACATTAAACCCTCACTGTTCCTCATTTTCTCTTTTCATAAAAATAAGAAATAAATACCCCACCCCTTACGTATGTAGTACAAGGATCTGGCATCATTTTTAATTCATTTCATATAATAATATGTGTGTGTGCACACCCATGTATAACTTTTTTTTAAAGTACTGCTAATTCTTACTGTCACCACTCAAGCCCCTCCGCAGGTACCCTCATGGCCTGACCTTCAGCCTACCTGCCCACTTTCCAGCTCCCAACCCCCACACCAGGCCTTTCCTGTTCACCTGGCCCTTTTGTCCTGGAAATCCCATCTCCACCCAGTGCACTAGGCAAGCTCCTTACATGGCTTTCGAGTCTAACATATCTGCCTCCCCTTTCAAAGCCTCGCGTGGTTTCCACATGTATCATGTCAGTGCTCCTCAGCCCCTGTGACCGTCTGGTTGCCCACACCTCCAGCTCTTGCACTGCAGTTCCCCTGCTTGCCTGATGGCCTGAGAGTGCCTGCCCCCTCCCGTCACCCTTGTCCAGTGGGATATCTGCACACAGAGCTTAGATAAACCTTCCACTCAGTGTTTGACTGTCCTGGAACATGGCTGATCTTGGTAGGTACTACCGGTTTTCTTTTTTTTTCTGAATATCCTCTTTGCCTTCTGAAGTGCAGGAGTATAACCCTGGAAGGGTTGAGAGAACGGGAATCGTCAGTTGATCGTGTGTAGGCATGGCCGAAGACCAAGCACTGGTCCTTTGATATTTCTGGACAGCTCACTGTGAAGTGAGAGAACTAAAGCTGGGAGCTGAACATTCAAATATAGCTCCATAGATAATGTCAGTGAGGAAAGTGGGCCAGGTACAAGTGGAAATAGTCAACAGTACCAGCATGTAACAAAATACAGCTACAAGCTGAAGTGTCAGGAAATCAGGAGGCCTGGGGTCTGCCCAGAACTGGGGAGTGTTGCTCACCTTCAGGCTGTGTGTTTTTGCCACAGAGGTGTATGGGTATACTTCCACCAGACTGTCTGATTTACTAGAGAATGGATTTTTATATAAAATTGAGTGAATTTTAAATATTGCTTTAACTTTGTTAAAACACTGGGCAGAGCAACTAGAGCTTGTCTATGGGTTACAATGTTCTACCTCTAATTTTCACTATGGGGCTGCCCCGGGTCTCTCTTTTGATTTTCAGCCTATACCCTGCGTGACCTGGAGCCTCGTTACCTGGTGCCTGCTCTAAGCCTTTCCCTCATTTTGACTAGTTTCCCTAACTTGGTATTTTTTTCTCCCTGAAACAATAAGCTTATAAGACAACATTTGAAATAATTTAGAGCATTTTAGAACTTCATGGCATCGCATTTAACTTGGGATGAACACTCCTTCAAAAGCTCTAAACTTTTTTCTTCCTTGGTGCTAATATGTTAGGTTGAAACTTTAACAAAAAATGTTTTTACAGGGCAAAATGGCATTTTTATACAGTTTAACCTAGTATGTGTAGCACTTGGGAAATTTTCATAATTAGAATCAGGTCTACTGGAAGAAAGATGGCGGAGAGATTTTCTTAGAGTAATTACCAAGAAAGAGCAGTGCAATGAACATGTTTCAAGTGTGCCGCATAGGTGGACCCCGTCACATCTGCCTCCGTGAATGGCTTTGCTTGGCTTGAGTTGAACTGAATGCTCCAGGCCAACTCAGTCCTTTTCAGTAGGCCTACCCTTTTGGCAGTCAATACAACTTCAGCTTTCTGGAGAAAGTTCTTTGAAGTCTACATATTGAGGCTAATGTTCCTTTAGGCCTGTTACTTAATACTACAACTAAACCATGATGCCTGCTTGTTCTCTTATTGGAATGCTTGCGGAAGGAATATCAGTCAAATAGGTAGGGATTGATGTATTTGGTTTACATTAGATAGAGAGGAATTACTGCATTTGTTGAACTAACCTCTGACCTAGCTTCTAATTTCCCACCATTGTTTTTCTCAGGCTTCATTTTTTGCTTCCTTAAAATGCATTTGAACTTACTTCATATTCAGCCACTCTGTAAACTACCTTAAATCTTATTTTTGTGGGGAGTGGAGCTAGGCAGGGTCTAAATAAATAGCCATGTGTCTGTGTTGGAGAGAGTGCTTGTCTGGTGAGAACTGATGGGTTGCAGTTCATGGGAGAGGCTCGGGAGGCCGCATGGGTAATGCACCATCTCCTGATGGCGCTGTGGTGGGGAAGAAAGTTAAGGATAGAGGTGGTAGGCTTTGCCACCCTGGTTGCAAAATTACTGTGTTGCTGGGAATATCTTCATCTTCCAGGATGGAGAACGAATGGGGAGGTCATCAGAGCAAGTGTTAGGGTACTGTGGCATTTACTGTTCAGGTGTCTTCGACTTTTAGCACTCAAATTGATTGCTGCATTGGCCAGTTGTTTAGTGTCTGTCTGACTTGCAATTTCATATAAACCGTGATCTGATTATCAATGGTGTGCATGCTGTGTGTGTCCCAATATGCCTTTGTGAGGATCAGGTACATATCTGATAGTTACTGTTTCTGGGCCTTAGAGTGAAAAATAAAGATAATACTTGAGGTATTATACTGGTGGCTGTAGATATGTTTTCATTTTATATATGTGGCATATATATTTTGTTGTTTGAACCATGAAATTCAAGTGAATGTTTTAGGGTAAAGGGAATATTGATGTTTAACATATATTATGGTTTTATTTGTTCAACAATGAGTATAATACACCAATACAATGATATTGTAGTTTACTTTTTGATGGCATCCACTATTCTTTTATTCACTAATTTTGCTATGTATAATATGGGTACTACATAGACAGTTTTGAAACAAACCTTTATCTTATTTAAAGTTTTCATTGTTCAGGTCATTAAAATGCTGGGTTGAAACAGCCAAAAAACAATTGTGCCTGTTATTATTTGAGGATCGTATGTTACCGTGAGCCCTGAGTAGCCATATGCACCTGACCATGATATGCAGGACTGTCTTGTTTGTATACACATCTGGCAGACAATTACTTTTGCAGCTTTTCCAGTTTGTCTTTTGGCCTGTTTATCTAAATTGTATTCAGAAGCCCACTGATAATTTATTTGAGTGTGGCAGGGCGAAGGGGGAATGAATTTGGGCGGCAAGGTCATCCGCCTCCAGGAGAACGCCTGCGATCTAGAGGCAGCACGTGCCCAGGCATTGTTTTCCTGCATCTCTTCTGCCAACTCTTAGCCTGAGAGTCCCCCCGCTGAGAGCTCTAATGTATGCCAACATCCCACGTAGTCTTCTGTTACCATTTTTCTTTCTTCAACTAGATTAGAAGTCTTGACAGTGTAGGGACCTTAGAATTTTGTTTCTGCTGTCTTCTGTTAATACTGGCTTCTGCTGTGGAAGCAACCAGGATCTTGATGAAATTTAGCCAAGGGTACCCTTTTGTCTTAAGGACTTGAAAGGAAAAGAGTTGCTCTCTATTCTGTATCCTCTGGAGGGTTGCTCAGGTGGCTGAGAATCAGTAATATCTGTAGCCTGAGAGCTTGTTCAGGCCACGGGCAGACTTTCTGCTGACAGCTGAGAAGTCCGTGTTTCTGTCTCGTTAGGCACAACAGCAGCAGTATTAATAGGACTAAGGGTTCAACAAATGCTGGCTAATGTCATTGCCTAGGACTGTTCTAAATTATTCGGGTATATTTTAATTTATTAAAAGGACTTGGGATTCAAGTTGCACATCTGTCCGTTACTTGGGCAGGTTACCTCACCCCTCTGTGCCTCAGTGTCTTCATCTCTACGTTATAGGATCTACTTGAAGATCGAATGAACTGTCACCACCATATTAACTCAATCCTTATAGACCTTTTATTGGAGCTTGGCATGTGGTAAAAACTGAGTATTTAGTTTTTACTATTGAGTGATAATAAGAATTGGTACCCCCTCTCTTTTAAATGAAGAAACTGAGGCATACAGAGGTTTCTTCAACAGACATGAGCTCTCCGTTGTTAGAGCGCTAGAACATGCCCAGGTTAACACACCTGTGGAGGGGCAGAGCCTGGATTGGACACAGGTCGGCCTGAGTGCTGTCCTCTTCTGCGTCCACACAAGCTGGGGGTTCATATGCTAATTATGATCTGACATCTCCCTTGGGAAAACTAGGAAGTAAAGTAGCTCCAACTTTACCGCTGGCCATAACGCACCCAAGACCGGCATTTGTCAAGTAGTACAGTAGCACAGTAAATAAGTCACAAATCTATATAATTTTACCCATTAAACTACCCAAAAGAGGTCACTAATAGCAAAGAGTGAGTTGGCTCAGAGCTTTAAAAAGTAGTGACCAAGAAAGAGCATGGTTGACAGCAGGCAGGCATGGTTCAAAGTCAGAGCTCTCCTTCAAACTTGTATACCACTTACGTCTTCATTTGCTCAGCTGGAAAATGGGGGTAACAGCACCTTACGGTGTATGAAGGTTTTTTTAAAAAAGTAATGTATGTTAAAATATTCAGTAGTCTTGGGCATGTATTAAACTATCCATGTGTGTTAATGATTGTTGCTTTAGTGTTAAGGAGGACAGTTTGTGCTGTATGAACTCCAATACATCAGAAAAAGTCATTTAGGTAAGTTACCTTTTCCTTTGAAAATGATAGAAATTAGCATTAGAAATTGCCTTATGAGAGGAATTGTGTACTCACTGATATGAATACCTTAATGGGATGTCTTATACCAAGTGAAACTTAATCCATGCTCTTCTTCAAATGCATTTTAGTGTAAATTTTTTATGTATAGTTAATAAGAATGGTAAGGAAAGAGCAAATATGCTAATTAGGCATAAGATGGAGAACAGACATTCTGTTCTGCCCATATTTGCTGTGTGAGGAGGTAGAAAGTTTAGCAATCCTTGCCAGGTCAGATAGGAACCTGGCTTTACCATTGGCCTGAAGCAGGTTTGAGTCTTGTTTTTTGTTCACCTTGATGTCTTTCATGTGACTCATCTCACTTAGTTTTTAACCACGTGGTCATGGTTGCCTCTGCTCTCCCTCCCTGCTTTAGATGTTTGCAACTGTGAGAACTGCAGTTGGCCCTGTATTGGTAGTAATGTAAAACTTCCCACCTGAGGAAGTAGGAGCAAACTGTATTTATCTCCACCTTACAATGGAACAATCTGAAACCTAAGGAGGTTGAGGTTTGATTAACATCACATAGCTGGCTGGTGACAAAAATGGCTAGGACCCATTCTCCTCATCATCTTTGGCTTTGTCCAGTGTCCCTGCCAGCATTCCCATGTTTGGTTCAAGCCTTGGTTTCTTGTTAACCATCCCTACACCTCAGGATATCACCTGGGAGCTTCAAATGACCACGTAATCTAAGCCTTTTATCATACTATGAGGGAAGGCAGTGAGCTCCTGGGGAAGTAAGAGGCTTTCCCTAGTCACACTGATCACTTTTGGCACAGCCAGCACACCGACCCTGGTCATTTTGCCCTGCACCACACTACTGTGCTTGGTGTCTGCCGTGGAGGCTGTGGGATGCTCCCAGGTGATTTCACCCAGCGTCCACCTCACTTCTCTCCTGTCGTCGCCGCCACTCCCTTTTTTGGGCTTGGAGAGAGTTTCATGGGTTTTCCTAGCTTTTCTTAGTTCAGAGGCGTACACGAAAGGAAAAATGGCCATTCTTGTCTCTCCTATCTTAAATAAATTTCCATGGCATTTTCTCATAGTACAGCAAGAAAGAATTTTTGTTCTTAAAGGAAGTAAAACCCTTAGATGTCAAGGAAGAAAAGCAGGCAAACACCAAAGGGCACAGACACCATTAGCCTGAATACAAACTCTCATTTAGCCTTCCTTCTCCCCGGCAGGTCCCTGAAAGGAGAACCCGCTCAGCGCACTCTCTGTGACTGGGAAAGCTTCTCCTCCTTCTCTTCATGAAATAGTTAGTTTCCTGATTAATTGCTTTTCCCTCTAGGCTCCATTCTTAAATAAGGAATTCAGCAATCTAGCTGCTCCTACAGCCCCTTATTCTCAGCCCACACATACCTGAATTTCTTTTCCAGTAGGTGTTGGAAACAATAGTCTTGCCATACGGTTTTGCTGTAGTACTAAGAAAACACAACTACTCGATCCCTAACTTCAAGGAGGAAAGACTATTAACCTCAAACTGGCAGAAATAATAATGGAATAAAATATCAACAGTATCTGGCTCTTTCCCCAGCCTCTGCCATGTATATGATGATATGGAAACAAATGTTTTGCTCTTCATTTTGCTTGTAAATTGGAGTCTTGGATTAGAAAGAACGTTGTTAACAATGTTAATATGCGTCATGTGAAAGTACATTCAATTTGAGAATATGATTTAAAATTCTGTAGTAGACAAATCTTAACCGAATACACTTAACTGAACTAAGTCAACAAGTCATTTTACCTTAGGCTCACCAATCTTTTAAAGTCCTCTTTATAACTTAGAAGATCAAATCCCCATGCTTGCTTCTTGTTTTCCTCAGTGAAGCACAAACTTCCCTAACAATTTGAATGCAAAGCAGAACAAAGCTGTTCCAGAGCTGTTTGTCAGTAGCTGGGCAGTTTTCTCAGTGCCTTTTCTGACATGTTTTAACATGATCTCTTAAGGATTTAGAATGAGGATTGCCCTATTCTTTGTGGTACAATGAAGAGATTGAGGTTCTTTTATCAAAACAAGGCAATTGGGATAGAAAATCACTGCTTTCCTTCTGGCCTCTTTTCTAAAAATAAAATGTGAATAAAAGATTATGAAACAAACTTAAATTTTGGGTCTCAGAAAACAAATACAAGGTACTTTGGAATTGACTCATCTAATAAAGTAATGTGATTAAAAAATCACTTAATTCAAATGATTTCCAATATATCATCTCCACATTCGAGGGCAAGCACATACTTTACATTTTCTGCCTGTGTCACTTGCAAATGCTGAAGCTCCAGGGCAAACGTTGGCCCCTGTATCGAAAAGTGGTGCCTTCCAAAGAGGACTTCCATACCTCATTCAGTTAGTGTTCTAGTTCCTACCTTTTCTTCAGACCTCAGATTTCAGCAGAAGTGCAGTGAATCTTAATCAGTGCTGTGTCCTATCAACCACGGCTTTTAAGACAATTAAACAAGTTTTTTATTTACCTTTCATTGCGGTAGCTGGCTGTCCATTCACTTGATACTCGCGTCTTCAAGTTGAAACAGGCTTCTCAACTCTAATTAAGAATAAGCCTTGAAGCTAAGTTTGGCAGGGATGTGGATTTTCTGGTAAACCATGAAAAATCAGCGTTTTTCTCCCCTGCCAGAGAAGGTGGGTGCTTCCCTGCCTGCCTGGATATAGTCCTTTGGGGCACCCTTGCAGAGTCTCCTGCTCAGAAAGGACTGGAGCAACTCGCTCTCTTGCTAATGTCAGTGACTCACGTCTAAGACTAGGTGATATTTGTAGGCTGTGGAAGAGTATTTCCTGAACCTGCAGGAATCAGACGGTGAGTCACCTGCAGGGAACACAGGGCTGGAACTCAGAAGGCCAGAGGACTCCTTAAGGAGGAGGGGATGAAGGCTCAGGTTGGGCCCCACTCAGTCAGGCTCAGGTTTAGTGCTTTGTCTTTTTTTCTTTCTTTTTTTTTGGTGGGGGAGAGGGAGGGGGTCTTTCTATTGCTAGTGAGAAAATATTTATACATTTACAGCTTGCTTGCTAATTAAATTTTGGCTGAAAGGAATCAAAATATATTTTATGAAAGACAAATCTTTTAAAGATTTTATTCTATGTATTATTTAAAGACTAGAATTACAATGTGCTTTTGTATTAGTAATTGATAACTTTGGAAACCTGTAGTCTTCTGCAAGAATATGAAAAAATCTATAGATCTATTTTTATAAATACACAAATATATTTAAAATATTTTAGATAAAAGTTATTTAGGGAGCAAGTTCAATGAACTTTTTGAATTTCATTCTTTGGGCAAGGGCTGGGGGTTGGCAGTAGAATCCGTCCTGTTTTCATTAAAGAGAGTTAGAAAGAGACTACACCTGGCAACCACGGGGTTAGCTACTGGCCAGAAAGGTGGGGTGGCCTCAGGCCCTGGGGATTCAAGTGCAGACTGATGGACTGGGAGGGGCCAAGGAGACCAGGTCCTGGTAGCAGCTAAGGAGGTGCCTGAAGGTGAGCTTTCGGGTACTGGGGTGATGAGGTGGTTCTGCAGGGGTTACAGGTACGTCAGGTTGGCCTGGACTCTCCCCCTGAGGCCACCCTGCCTTGTCTGCCTGTATCATCCACTGGTTCTGCTCCTATTCGTTACCTTCCATGCCCCACTCCTTGACCTCTCCATCAACAGGTAGCTCACTGTAGTCCATCTCGTCCATGTCCTGCATGTCCTCCTCATCCTGTCTGAGTCCTCCTCACTGTCCTCTTCCTCATCACCATAGTGCTCTGAGGCTGGCCGACCAGTGGGTAGCAGAGGCTGTCTTTCCCTGCAATGCTCTGGAGCCAGGCTGGATGCTGCTGTTCTCACTGCCTCAGCTCTGTCACCTCCACACACACTCTCATCCCCTGGGGGGGAGTGAGGGAACAAGGTGGATGTGCCTCCTAAACGCCCACAACCCAGAAGGAAGCACTTGAATTTCATTCTTAAACACCAGACAGTTGTTTTATTTTATTTTTAAATCTTTCCACAGTGATACATTTATATAATCAGATCACTTTATCATATTTATAGTTAGTTTTAGAATGTTCAGGTAAAAGTCTCTTAATGGTTCCAAGATTTACTTGAATGCAACATTCCAACAAATAAATAAAAAATAAAAAAGTCTAATATCATGAAATGGAATCAAAACCTGTTACTCTCATGGATGACAATAAATGAAAATAATAATCAAGATTGAAATGTTTTTGAAAGTAGTAAATCAGTAATAGGTTTACTTAGTGTTTATTTATGCCTTATGGAAATAATGTACCGGTATATGTACTGTGTAGTTGATTTTCTTTCCTTGTTTGTACAGAAAAACAAATGTGCTTAATTTAAATACTAATAGTTGAATATCAGAATTATGTTTCTTCTCTTGCGTTTTCCTAAACAAACAAAAACAGTCAACTGCAGTATTTGACTGTTTCATTTCAGATTTTCATTTCATTCTTTTTACTAGGTAGGCCTAAGGAAAATCTCTGAACAAAAGTTAGCTAGGCTGATAATGGCTCCAACTTCTAAGAACTTGCCAGATTTACAAACAGTCCTTTATTTCAGTTTGGCTGTGCTTTGTGCTGTTTACCTGTTTGCAACAGATTTTGCCTTTAGCACTTGAAGCCAGCTCACTGCATCTTGCAGGGGAAGGTTGTGGCATGCAGACCTAAGTTTGAAAAACTTGTCCTTCTTGGATTCAATTTTTGCTACTTGTCACTGTGACCCATAAATGAATCAAGTACTGTTCTTAAGGTGAAACCTAGCTGCCAGGTCTTAAAAGTATCAATTCAGAGGGAGAGAATACCCCTTGTAGCCTCTTTAAAAGTATGTTGAGCAAACACCTTCTCTGCAAATTCTGAAGATTATCATCCTAAGTTTTCAGTGGTGTGTATAAAATCATATTAGGAAGCTTATTTGGACAAATATTTCATAGGCTTCTGTTAAAGGAATAAAGGCAGTCTGTTACCTGTCTGATGTTTTAATGCACTTATTACTTGAGGTGATTTGTCCTAGTAGGGGCAAATAACTATATATACTGATTTTTTTTAACGTTAAAGAAAATCACTTATTATCAAACTGCTGAAAATGTTTTTTTTTAAGATTTTATTTATTTATTTTTAGAGGGGAAGGAAGAGAGAAATAGAGGGAGAGAAATATCAATGTGTGGTTGCCTCTCACACATTCCCTACTAGGGACCTGGCCTGCAACCCAGGCATGTGCCTTGACTGGGAATTGAACCAGCAACCCTGTGGTTCTCAGGTCAGCGTTCAATCCACTGAGCCACACCAGCCAGGGCTGAAAATGTTTTTGATATACTTTCCTATGTTGAATTTGAAGGGAAATGTTTTGATAATTTAGGATTATGTTACCTGGTCTTGAGTGCCTTTTAAAACAATCACTGGAAAAAGGCCTACATGTGGAAAGATTATGGTAGGCCTTTCTAGGCATGAAGGAGGACCTTGAGTTTGAAGAAGGACCTTGGCTCTCTGTGTGTTGTTTTTACAAGGATCTCATTGTGGAGGAAGGAAGGGGCTGGTATCCCATCATCAGTGCAGTAAGTGGCCCTTTTTTGAGGGTGGCCTGGGGTGGGCTTTTCCCTCCTTAATGTAACAGTAGGATTGTCCTATTTAAAAGTTTCTTTGGCCGGTGATGCAACTTAAGTCTAGTAATGAAAAAGTTAACATGAGGCATATGCATTCATCTTAAAGCATACTATGCCAGTCTCAAGTTGGGACTTGTTAAAGCTGGTCTTACTTAACATTCAAAAAGGGAAGTGTAGTACGCGTTTAGTCACGAAAAAAGTGTAACGCTTTGATGAAAGAGCAGCTAAAAACCAGCCCATGACTTTATTATTGTTCAAATCACTGAAAGGTTAACTTGCAAATTTTTTTTCTGCCGATCTTTTTGTAGCAAGTCTCACATTTCATAAAAGCCACAGTAGACTTTATAACAATAATTATCTTGTCATTTTGTTGGAAGATCCTATTAAATGCAGGGAAGCTCTTTTAATAGCATTGTTTAGCTATTACAAACCTGAAATTTATTGGGAATACAGAACAGCATCCTGGGATGTGTGTTTCTGCTTCTCTACCACCATAATGTTTAAAACAATGTTTTGTTTTATTTTTTATTACTGGTGATTTTTTTCTTCTGCTATCATTGTTAAAGACATTAAACCTTCACACAAGTTGAAAAATAGCTCAAGTAGATTTTTACCTAGATTTACAAATTGCTGTTTTTCATGCATTCTGCAGATACACACACACACACCCACACACACACACACATTCATTTTGGGAGGACCTGTCTGCGGTCGTAGTCACTGTGATAGTTGTCTCACTCCTCACTGCTTCAGCGTGTATTTTTTAAGAACAAGGCTATTGTTCTATCCAAACACACTAGTTATCAGTCAAAAGATTAATGCTGAAACAATAATATTTTTAAATATTCCATTTACATTAAAATTTTACAATGTCCCAATAATATCCCTTATGATTTTTTTGTTATGGAATCCGATCAGTGGTCACATATTATATTTGGTTTTACCATCATCTTAGACTTATTTATCCTTTAGAACATTCTCTCTGCCTTTTGTTTTTTTTAAACAACCTTTTTGTTTAATCTCCTCAGCTTTTGTGAATTGCCTCACTCTGTGTCTGCTAGGTCCATTCTGTGGGATATGTGGTAAGGGGATGCTTTTAAATGTTTCCAAGGCAGTTTGGTTTTATTAGCCAGAAGGCAACATTGGAGTTCGGAATTCTGAAGCTAAATAAGACTATCTTTAATTTTATTTTGGAAATAGACCTAGTTCATAGATCACTAATCACAAAATTAGTGGGTTCAAACTTACTTTTTTTTCCCCTCTGTTATATTGGATGCCTCATTCAACTACTTGTGGCTTCAGTGTTCTGCCAAACAAGGATTTTGGTTTAATTACAGAATTTTAGATGAGAATCTTTAACCTCATCTAAAATCATTTTCTATAATGTATTCTTTTCTTCTTAATCTTCACCTGACAACATGCTTAGAGAGGGGAAGGGTGGGAGAGAAGGAGAGAAACATCAATGTGAGAAAGGAACAATCGGTTGATCGGTTGCCTCCTCCCTGTATGCTGCAGCCTAGGACTGAACCTGCAGCCTAGGCTTGTACCCTCACTGGGAATCAAACCTGTGTCCTTTCATTTTATGGGACGATGCTCCAACTAACTGAGCCACACTGGCCAGGGCTCGAAATATATTCTTCTTTTTAAGATTTTATTTATTAAAAAAAGATTTTATTTATTTTTAGAGAGGGCGAAGGGAGGGAGAAAGAGAGGGAGAGAAACATCAATGTGTGGTTGCCTCTCCCGCACCCCCTACTGGGGACCTGGCCTGCAACCCAGGCATGTGCCCTGACTGGCAATCAAACTGGTAACCCTTTGGTTCGAAGGTTGGCATTCAGTCCACTCAGCACATGAGCCAGGGCTTGAAATATATTCTTAAAGAGACAGAAGCACTGCAGGAGAGAATATGTTTCTAAGATCTTACAAGGAATGAGAATTAAGTGATATTATTGGTACGTTTTTCTAAATCCTAGAATCAACCTTGTTCCTACTTACTACCGTTTTTGTGGGAGAATTAGCAAATGTATTTATTACCAAGGTTTTCTTTGGTCTTCTAGTCATTTTTCCCTTGCATATGGCTTCTTCTTCTTTCTCCTTTCATTTTTTGACTTCTTTTCATCAACATGGACCTGGACACAATGTCCCCCACTCCAGTGTTGAGAAACCTAGCATTTGTTTCGTAATCTTGTTTTTCTCTGTCACGATATTCTCAGATATATTCATTTTTCTTAAAGGAAAATTGCACATATAAAGGCCTCCTAGATCCCTGAAGTACACGAATTCATTATTATAAAACAAAGACAAGCAGGTATCTAACTGATACTCAGCTGATGATGTTCTGTCTTGCATGCCACACAACAGAACCTACAACAAGCATTGTAGTAAAATCTTCACCAATCTTACTGTCCCATCTCTCTGTACAAGAAAGTCACTCTAATTGCGGCTCACATGCAGTACCTGAGAATTTGTGCTGAGTATAATTATTACAAACCCTTTAATGTTCCCTAGCTGAGATTGGTATCTTTAGGTCGCTGTGCTTGAATTACGGTGTTTAATCTGTCATTTGAAATGATTGGTATCTATTAGGTCTTCTTTATATAAAGCACTTACCTTTTTCTGGTGTGAGAACTTCATGTGTAATGGTTGATTAAAGGGGAGGATGGTTTGAGACTGAGTGTGGAGATACATGTGCATCTGCGTCCTGTTCCAATATCGATCCTCTCTCCAGTGCGGGGCTGCTTGATCCATTTCCTCACTTTGGAAATCTTGCTCGTGAGAGGCAGTGTGAGGCTGCGACTGGTGTCAAATAGACTAACCCTCTCCACTTGGTAGAGTTTATTTTTTATTTTTTACTTTTGGAAAGTCATTAATATATCTGTGCCTCATTTTTTTTCTTCTGAAAAATAAGCATGGAATGGCTACCTTATAAAATGGTAAAACTTAAATGAGGTAATATACAGGGTAATTAGTACTTAGTGAATAATAGCTTTTAGGGCTTTTTTTGTTTGTTCAGAAGGCAGAGGGAGAGTAAGTAAGTGCATGAGTGGGGGTGTCTGTCTAAATTTAAAGTTGGAATGATAAAAATTGAAAGTACTTCTCTACTAAGTAATATTTTGGTAGCCCTTAGACAGTTCTTGGATTTCCTTTATCCAATGATCTTTATTCAATGATTGCTTGAAATACTTTGTTTTCTTTCTTTATAGCTTTCTTTTCTGAAAAGGAGAAACTAGGACTGGCTTATTCTAGACTGTCTGAAATTGTGGGCAAATGTAGAGTCTAAAGCCAGGATATGTGAGGGGAGAGAGAAGTGGTCTTAGCTGAGTCACTGCATTCTGGTTGATGTTTCATTCACTTGTAGTTCAGGCATTTTTAGTTGCAGAGTTAAATAGAGTAAAAAGGATAATAGCACAGAGTAATTATCATACATACAGTGTGTATGTATGATATAAATAATAATACAAAAGGCTAATTTTTAAAAAAGCTATAAAGCATTCAGATATGCATGAGATGAAATTTCTTAAGATGACTGCAACTACCTAAGGTCACATACATGATCTAATATTTAAGCCAAATTAAAAAAATAAAGGTAGACATTCTATTACTAATGCCCCAGGAATGTTACATTTGCGAATTTGAGCTTTATTAAAGAGGCAGCAAAAGTTCACATGCTGAATGAGGTATGGAATTTTTTTCAAAAAACTGGTTTACCTACTTACTGTAAATCTTGATATTCAGTTTCCTTTAGTATATCTTGCTTTTATCTTTTCTTTTTTTGTCACTTCTCCCATGTTTTCAGCATGCATCCCTGCTACATGGTGTCTCATCACCTGCCCACCTCTTTTTCTATAAATACTTTTTACTAGAAAGGATGGGGGGCTAGGAATCAGAAACCCAGGTAATGTGGAGTGTAAAATGCTGGCACACCCATTTTCTCACCCAGGCTAGTTTTTCTTGGTCATGTGGCTACTCCCACCCTTTGATTTGTATCTCTGCTCTGTTTGCACTTTTACACGGCGTGTATTAACTCTGCACTTTATAGGAAATGTAGGGAAGGAGCTACTCTGCTGTTCTTAGACACCCTTTGGGAAAGCCAGAGTAGTCCAACTGTGTTCCTTCCTTGGAACTCTTGTAAACTGACTGATCTTTTATGTCAAGATAAGAGTTTTTTGTTGTCCCTCACTTGCCATTACAAACTGGGCTCTATACCACCTCCTCCTTAAAGTTACCACTGACATCAGAGTTGTAGAATGATCACATTTGACCCTCTCAGAGTATGTGGTTCTCTTACTTCTCCTTAAATCTCTCTTTCTCCTTGGTTTCTAGTATATCAGACCTCCTGTTCCTTGTTTTAATTCACCAGGCCCACCCCCTATCCCAGTCCTAGTCGTCTCCTCCAGTTCCTCTTCTGTCTCCTCTGTCCATGAGATTTGTGCAACATGGCCTCTGAGGTACTCCGCTCATTCCTTATTCTCTCTCTGTCTTAGAATTTTCCCTAGGCCTCTAACCCAGCCCTGCCTTCAGAGCTTTGGATCTCTATTTTACCCCTTCTGTCTAGCTTTTGCACCCTTGACCTCACTTTCTCGCTGATACTTCACACACACATGACCAAAGTCTGCTTTTTGGTCTTCCTTCATGATGCAGCATATCGCTCAAGTTAATGATCTTCAGAGCAATGGATCTTATCTGGCCGGGCTTGGGGCGGGAGTTATGGACCCTACTGAGAATACACATCAATCAAAACTTTTTACTTATAATTCCCCATTCTCCAGTGGACTTTGACTCAAAAACCTCTCTTTGAAAATGTCACTAAGGTCTATGTCAGAGTTTTTCCCCTTGGCTCTTGCCTGCATAGATGGAAGACTTTTTTCATTGATCTTCTGACCTCAGCGGCTGTTCCTCAATCCAGAATCATCCTATTGCTGACAAATTCATTTTGTTAAAGTGCAGCACAGATGGAGGATGTAATTTTTCACTTTAGAAACCTTCAGTGGCTTATGGAGACATGCAGGCACATCTGCACAGCGCCAGGATCCTACACTCCATTCCCAGACTCATCTTCCACGTTCACACATTGCAGCCTCAGGCCCTCTGTGTCCTCACACCAGCCGCAGCTCCAGGCCCATCCGACTTGAGCCTTCCTCCAAATTGCTGTTTGCACTGCAGTGTTTCCTTTTAAATGGTCGGTTTTCTCCTTTGAGGTTCAGTTTCCGTTTCCGTTTCCCGTGAGTCCTTCCTCAGTTTCTCTAGTTGCATTTAGCTACCCTTTCCTCTGAGCTTCCATGGTGAATTAATTATGGCTTTCATACTGCTTTCCATATTTGGGCTCATTATGGTCTGGGTACCTTACCAGAATGTGTTTCTGCAGAGACCAAGAGGTCTGCGCTCAGGTGCACGACAAAGACATGACTGACAAATGAACGCATGAATCTACTGTTTGGGCTTTTACTCCTCTCAAGAACTCCCCGTGTTGAAGGTGCTCCCAGAGTACTCATAGGGTTCACAGTTGAACTCTTCATACCCCTGGGGTTGTTGAAGCTCATTCGTGTTCAGACCTCTTCCTCTCGCTTCAGCAATCACCTCCTTACCATTCTCACTGCTAAGCCTAATGCCAACCCTTAGGAGACTCAGCTTGTCCTCGCTGTCAGAGAGCTGGTGTGGCAGCCATTGAGATGTTCAGCTTGAGGCCCCCGGCCTCATTTTCAGTCCCAGTGCTGCCTCTGCTGTGCTGGTGGGGTCATGTGCACCATGGGCAAGGTATCTTTCACTTCGTTCTCAGATTTCTTTCCTTCCCTCTTGCCCCCTATTAACAGGAGCCCTGTAGTATCTATCTGTTGTGTGGCAGTGAAAAATAGAAAGGTAGTAATCCATGTGAAGTGCAGAGCACAGTGCCCGCCACATAGGAAGCATGCAGTAACCAAGCGTGAGCTGCCAGAGTAAGGTGCTGGGAGGTTCTTGTGGCTTCTAGGTCAGGGCTAATTAGATGGCAGCATCTGGGCTAGTCATGGCTCACACATGAATATTGCATTGTTTTTGTGGGGTCAGGAAATATAGGGGTGGCTACAAAAGTTTTGAAAATCATAGGAAATATAAGAGACTGGATTTATGAATTCTCTTGAGAACATTACAAGATCTGAGGTTGTAAATATATAGAGTTTAAGAGTATGGGCTCAGAAGCAAGAATCTGAATTGGAGCCCTAGCCATGCTGTTTATAGGCTGTGTGATCCCATGCAAGTTGCTTAACCTCTCTGTTTCTCAACTTCCTTATCTCTACAATAACACTTTATAGGGCTCCTGGTGTTATTAAATGGGACAACATAGTTAAAGCTCTTGGTACACAGTAAGAAGTAGGTAATGTGTGCTGCTTTGTTGTCGCTGATGCTGATTTTACTACTGTTATTGCTGCTAGTCAGACACCCTGGGCTCCAAATCACCCCTGTGCCAACAGCTGTCACTGAGTAGTAGATGCCCCCGTAGTGGGGTATGAACTTTTAAGGGAGCCACAGTCCTTCCCATGGCCTGTCATTTTATGTCTGCCACACTTAATCACAGTTTTGTTTCCTATTGACATCCCATTTTTGGACATCTATGTCCAAGATGGTTGAGCTGTGAACAAGTCTTTATAGAAGTATGAACGTCAAGGAACATTTTGTCACAGTGGTTCTTAATGTGTAGTCCAGGTCGATAGCATCAGCATCCCCTGGAAACTTGTCCTCAGGTGTTCCCCTAGACCTACTGAATCAGAAACTCTGGGGATAGGCCTGTGTCTAGGCAATGTCTTTTAAGAATCCCTCCAGCTGGTTCTGATACTAACTGAAGTTTGAGAACTACTGGTTGGAACACAAGTATTACATATTTGTATTGCCTATATCTGGTTTCCATGTGAAATTAAAAATGTTGAGTTTTGTTTCTGAGCACTTTAAATGATTTATGAATTCCATACTTTCCTTACTGTGTGATCCCTTAGCTATTAGACACTGCTGGGTGTGGGCTCTTCCTGGGGTGGGGGGTTGTTCTGTTAAAAGTCAGGTAAACTTTGATCTTTTAACTTGCTAGAGGAATACAGTTTATCTAGGGGTGATGGTCAGACATTTTTAGATAGAAGACTCTAGAGAGTAATGGAAGGAACTGCTTTTAGGTGGATATGAAATACATGAAATAATGTTTTTAATAAGATGGAATAATTCTTTTATAGATTCTAATTAATGATGACTTTATATCAGCCATCTAACTTCTATGATGTGGAAGTTCACACTGCTTATCTGCCTCTTCCTCCCCATTTACAGTAATTTTTCTTGGTTTCTCAAGAATTCTTCTGTATGGACCAACACCCTTTCTCCCATCGCCTGCCCCAGGGATATTCAGAAGACCTTATTCAGTAAAAATAATTACAGTTAGTTTTTGACAGAAGTCCTTAATTGCACTCTAAATTCAACACTATATCAAAGCTACTTTTTATTTCTCTTCTGGGTGTTGTTAGTGGCTATGGTATATATAGCATGCATTCTAAAAGGATTCTAGAGTTTAGTATTTCTGTTTGCTAGTTTGGGAAGTTCTTCCCAAATAGTTCCTTAGCATGTTGTGGGTGATTTTAAGATGGCTTTCATATGCCTCTTCTCTAAGTTCTTATTAGATTACTTTCTTTTATACACCAGGTACTCTGCTTTTGATTATAGTATTATTAAAATAGAATTTAATATTTGTATTTATGGAGGACAGGTTTGCTATTGAAATTTTATCTTGAAAGATCTTTGTAAAAATTGTATACATTATTTAGATGCAGTTATTTATAATACATTATTAGAGTCTACTCATGGTTATGTAACATCCTTAGCAAAAATCGTGTGGATTTAGTGACATTGATAACAGGTACTTTCTGAAAGGAGTTTTGGAGATTGTAATATGCTGCAGTTACAGTTTTTACTTAACTAAAACCAACAGTACATAGCCGAAGCATCTTGTCAACAGCTTTAGAACCGAAACGTTGGTAGACATTAGCCCCCCAGCTACCCATGTAGTGTTCAGCAATCCTGCTTCCTTTGGAACATCCACCAGAGAACCCGAGAACACCCAAACTTTTCAGGCCCCTGCCAACATGCCACTGGAAGGCAACTGAAAAGGGCTTGCACTTTCAAGAAATGTATATCATCTTTGATAATAAAAGCATCAATGAGAATTGACTTCCCTTTTGGTTTGCTAGTCTGTAAAAGTAAAATCCAGTTTGGTTTATTTATTAAGTATTTATTGATTGCACAAGGAGGAACAATCTCTGCCCTCAGAAGTGTACATAGGTTGTTAAAAGAGTAGGTACATGTGCAAACAAGTAATTACAAGGCAGTGTGATAAGCTCAGTAATTGAGGCATGACAGATAAGGGAGTGATTGGGTTGGAGATGGTGGTAGGAGGTTGGCTAGAAGGGATTTCATGGACTAGGTGATGGCAGCCTAGGGTTTCTTGGATGGGTGAAGTTTTCTTGGTGAGTTGGAGGTAAATTTACCTGTGTAACAGAGCACAGGGACAAAGAGGAGCGTGGCCTGTTCCTACAGTTACAAGTCCATAGACTGAGTGTGAAGTTCCAGGCATGGAAGAACAGTTAGGAGATAAGGCCGGAAAGATAGGCAGGTTCCAGGGCCTTAGGTGACCTTGAGGGCATAGAAAGAGGCCTGAGATTCACCTTTTGATGATAATGTTGGAGCTACACGCACATTTAGAGAGCACTACTTTGGGGCATTTTCTCTAAAAGTTGTAAGCCAGCATCCACAATACCAGATAACCATTTTGTAGTTTTTTTGAACCGCAAAGGTACTCGGGAAAAATATGGAGGTTAATAAGTACAAGTAGGGCTCCATCCTTTGAAAAATATCCCAGAATAGATTTTGCTGGTTGTGGGTCAGCAGTTCCTTCTATATATGTAGCAAGAATAGCAGAGTATTGACATATTCTATTTAAAACATTTGTAACCCAAGATCTGTGGGGACTATTGTGGGATTTACCAAGAAAAAATGATGTGTTTTCTGTCTTCAAAACAGGTGGTTTTTCCTTAGAGATTCCTAACCACCTTTGCAGTCAAGAATATAGCAAACTAGTTTTAAAGGGAAATCTGCAATGAGGGCCCTAAAACATACCCAAACAGTGGGAGAAGTAATTATTTTAACCAGAGGTGGAAGGTAGGAAAATAGAGGGTGTGGCCCAGGAAGGCTTTGCTGAGTGGGTGGCATATTCAGCCACCATCAGAGTATTTGCTGGGCAGAGCAAGAATTCTAAAGAAGAATAATACAGTATTCTTACCCTTGAATTGTACACACTTGGCATATAAGCAAATTATTACAGTACAGTGTTTTATGTGGTTAATAATAGTGCTTGTGTCTCCTGTGGCACACTGGGCTCGAGTGGAAGAGGCTCTTTGTAATTGTAAGGGGTTTCTCCTCCATCTGGGTTTTCAGAGTCCTCTTGAACCACCTGCAGCTCCCCAGGCACTTCGTAAGCAGTCTGCCTTTCAGCACCGAGCTTTCAGCTGTCACCAACGGACTTTCAAGGTGTGTTTTGTTTTGTTTTTTTAATGCGCAAGCATCAACAATTTTGGAGTACAAACTAGGTAACAGTGTTTGGATTATGTGTGTAAAAGAATGTGAGAAGGTATTTTGGAGGGGGCGTTTTAAGGACTATATATTTATCCACAATAAATCTTTTCTAAAATATAAGTGAATGACCTTGAAAAGATGATCTGTAATGGCTGTTTAGTTCCGTTGTGTTCTCTTAATGATGCTTCATTCTGTTTATGAATAGATCTATGTGAAATTGAAATTTTAAATAATCCTTTCTGTACACCAGGATGATAAAATGTAAGAAAGCATTTATTTTAATCCTCTTTTACTGCTTAAATGCAATTTCCAAATAAATCGTTTTTTGTAATCTAGTCCAAAACTGGAAGTGAGCCACGATAAAGTTGTCAGCTTAGGGTTAAATTGTCTGTCTGACTACTATGATTGTCCTGGGTTGATGCCGTGGTCTTCCTTCCTCTCATACATAATAACCTTGTGAATTTCTTACATAAAAATATGTATATTAAGGGATCCATACAAATGTTAGTTGCTGCCAAGAAGAGAGTAGTTTCTTTAGCTATAAACAGTTGATTTTGCAGTCTGCAGTCAGTCTTACTGTTGGTTTGACTGTGAGTATATGGAACTCTGGCAAAATGAAATGGAGCAAAACACAGAAAGAAGACAGCCACGACAATAAATACTTTACCTTCCAGCTTTTTGTTGTTTTTGCTGCCTTTACTTTTCGACTTTCTGTAAGACTCATATACTTTCTTTGCAATCACCACGTAAAACAGAAGCATTAGGGCAAAAACAGTCCAGAAAATGAACTGTGATATGTAATTCACCCCTTGATGCCATTTCAGCCCCAGGGGGCCCTTTAAGGAGGCACACTTTTTCACAGATGATGGTGTTGCTTCCTTGTTGCTTAAGATCATGTTTGGCAGAGAGATGAGGAACAAAAGGAACCAGACAAGGGTTGAGACCATTTTTGCAAAAGCAGGTTTCTGTACAAAATATTTCCCAAAAGGTCTGATGATCTTGAGGAATCTGTCGAAGGCTATGAGGCCCAGCAGAATGATGCCCACATACATGGTCTCATAAAAGATGACGGAGGAGAAACGGCACACAAAGGCTCTGAGCTGCCAGGGTCCAAGGCGGGAGTCGGAGAGGATTTTAAACGGAAGCATGAGTGTCATTATCAAGTCAGCCACCAAAGTGTTTTTGAGGTAGACGATGAAGGTGGAGGAGCTGGGAATGTGAATGAACACCCACAGGGCCATAGTGTTCAGCAGGATGCCGGCAA
The DNA here is from genome assembly GCA_028533065.1 of Trachops cirrhosus. Classification (NCBI taxonomy): domain Eukaryota; kingdom Metazoa; phylum Chordata; class Mammalia; order Chiroptera; family Phyllostomidae; genus Trachops; species Trachops cirrhosus. The sequence continues at coordinate 137,100,496 of CM052539.1, read as the reverse complement.
GGAAAACGACTGTGTAGGCGGCTGGGAACACCAGCTGGGTGATCCCTGTGTCTCTGGGGCACCTCTCAGACCCATTGAAGCCCTTCGTCTCTGTGGCGTTCATGATTCCCAGTCTCACTGTGACAAATAAACACGTGCACACGGTAAAGTGAAGGCTTCCGTGATTGCAAAATGCTTTAAAAAAATCCCCAGAGATTTAGATTTGTAATGTATTGACACTTTATGTATTAACATCATCACATTCAATAGATCTGTTGAGAAGGCACAGGTTTTGTCTGGTTAGGATTTTTAATGTACATAATCCATTTTTGGTACTTGTAACAGTACCATTACTTTCACACCATTATGAAATCCAAATAACAGGTTCTACTCCATTCACAATTGCTACTTTTACCTTGGCTGTAAAACAAAACCCCATCTAAGAGGTAGTAATTCATGTCAGAATGCTGTATGTTATATATTTCTTTATGCTCAGAATCTATGGTTTTTAGAATGTTAACCTTATTAAAGCATTTCTCCCCCAGAATGTAGTCTGCCTTTTATAAGCAAGCACACTTACAATAAAAATGGAAACTCACCTTGTTTGGGAGGATACTCAGCTCAGTGTCTTCTGATAGAGGCAGTCATTAGAGTAGCCCACGAAGAACATGTGAAGCAAATGTCCTTCTGCTTTCTTATACCCAGTTTCCTTCCTCATTTCACGTGTGTGACATTAGCCATCAGAATCTCTCTATTTTTTAAAGATGTATGTATGTATGTATTTATTTATTTATTATTTAGAGAGAGGAGAAGGGAGGGAAAGAGAGAGAGATTGATCTGTTACCCCTGGTACACACCCCTGCTTGGGATCAAACCTGCAACCCAGGCAGGTACCCTGACTGGGAATTGAACCAGCCGTCCTTCACTTTGTGGAATGACTCCCAACCAACTGAGCCACACCAGTCAGGGCAGCCATCAGGATCTACTCACATTCAAACCTTTGCAGTGTTTTTTAATAAGAAACCTCTGTTATTTCAAACTTATGTACTTAATAGTACATAAGTTTGTCTACTGTGACTTGCATAAATTAGTTGCAGTTATCTTTATATTTTCCTCTATGGTAACTACCCTACACCTTAATCTTCTTTACCTACTTGTTCAATGAAATTTTTGAGTGCCTTTTGTATATAGCAGTAGGAGGCAGAAAGATGAAGGAAATGGCCCCAAATTACAACCAAGTGTAAGAGTTGAATCTAAAATCAGAAAAATCATTAGCTGCATCCTTGTAGAGTGTTTTCTCCAAAAATTTGTGTTCAGTATGGTGGCTTGTTTATTTCTATAAATATTTATGTGAGTCTTTTGGTCTTTCAATCTCTGCGAGAGAAAATGGCATATTTGCTAAGCATTAAGGGCTGATAAACCCAGAATTTTGGAGTCAGAATGCCACACCCACCAATTATTGGGTACTAGATCATAGACAAATAATTTAGTGGTCCTGTGCCACAGTATCCTCATCTGTGTGATCAATTTCATAATAGCGTATACCTTATAGTCTTGCTGAGGGGATAAAATGAGTGCCCAGGACAGTGCTGGGGTACATGTGAGGTACAGGGAGATAGGTTCTCACTGCAGTGGTCTGTGAATTACAGATTTAAATAGACATGACTTCTCATTTACTAGAAAATAATTTTTAGAAATCTTTTTCCATACTTGATGTTATATGCAAAGTGCTTAAGACTTTAGGAATTTCATCAGTCAGTCTTGGGCCAAGGTCTATAAAATTTTTTCTTTAAATTCTCTTCAAGTTTGAGAGTGTCATTGCTGAAATCTACGACAGAAATGTTGTCTTGCCAGATAGGTAAAGGGAAAGAGGAAATTTAAGAGATCTTATGAGGGAATGTGGAGTTCTCCATGGTGAGTTTCACTTCATACTTTTTGCTACAAGTTTTACCACAGAGTTGGAGTAGACTGGGGTTGGACTGATAGAGAAGTTTTTGATGACTTGGCTTAGGATTCTGAGAATAAAATTCTGTAACCTACTGGACATTTTAAAATATGAAGCAATGGATGCCTGATAATTTTGGTTGGAACTACCCACTGGTGACACAGCTTGAAAAATATGTTTGACTCAAATTGATTCTTGGAAATATAGATTCTGGATTTCATTAATGTAATGGAATATAATTTAAACATATATCTTTTTGTTTGCTTCTATAGAGAATAAAAAGCAAACATTTTTATTTTTATTTTTTTAAGTAGAGGGGTTTGACAACTACATAATTAATTGTAAGTTTCCTGATGGAGCCAAATCCATTATTTAGATGAAGGTTTGGAACAGTTTCAATTTAAACAAGGGAAATGCTGTACAAGATAATTTCATAATATGAAAACTGGAAATCACGTTTTGCTCAAATTTCAAAATGCCAAAGCATGGGAAACTTTTAGAAGAGGAACTCAAATGGTATTCATTTCTAAAGTTGCAGAGAAGTATTCTTCTAAGTGTGGTAGTTTCAAAATGTTCAATCATAGTAAATATTCAACAGATCATTCATTTTTATGTGTTCATATGCTTCCTTCATACATGTGAGCTCTTTGTTCTCAACAGTCTCCATGGCCGCCGAGTGAGGTCTTTTGCTCTTGATGGCTGGCATCTCTGAGAGGCTGCCCCCCAGAGCAGACTGCAGCACTGCTGCAGGAGCCTGAGTGCCTGGGTTCAATTCCTTATTCTGCCTCTTTTCTTGTGACGCTGGGCAAGCTATTTATGCTCTCTATGAAACCATTGTCTCTTCTTTACATGGGAATGAATAATAGTAATTGCTTTATTGTGTTATTAAGGGGATAAAATGGGTGAACATTTACCAAGTATGGAGAGTGGTGTCTGTGGCATGGTAGGTGTTAAGTGTTTTTTTTTGTTAAATAAAATTAAAGGAAAAATGGAGTATCATGTAGAGCTGTGGAGATAGCTCATGGAAGACCATAAGGAAGAACCAAAGATGTAAGTAAAGGACCCAGAAATTAGATGCCTGCCAAATGGGAATAAACTAAACATCCAAAATCTTATTGGCTCAAAGGAAATATAGTCCAAACTTATAAAACTACACTAGCCGTGCTGTTCTGTGTGATAACATGATCTTATTTAATTCGTAAAACAGTACTGAGAGATGGGTCCCATTTTACAGAGGAGAAAAGAGAAGTACAGAAGTTAGGCAGTTTGCCCCAAATCATGCAACCCAGGCCCACTTCACATCCACACCGTCTGGGTTCTAGAGCCCATGCTCAGATCCTGCCTTACTCTCCTGGCTGTGGAAGCCAGAGACAAGGTGAACACAGAATTGTTTACCAAGTTCTGGAGTTTTTGAGCTGGGTATAACTGATTGATGAATGAGAGGAATCAATCAACTATAAAGTCAATGGACTTGTGAAACTTCTTGCCTTAAAGTAAGATACAATGTTGAAAACAAATTGGTTCAAAGCAGTATAATTAGGAGAGACTCAAAGACGGTAGAATAAAAATTAGAAACAGAAGCCTGTGAAATGCGAATAAGCTACTGTTGCCATTTATAGTCTCCTTTGGGATTTTCCTTTGGATCAGAGTTAACATTCTAAAGGTTCCTGTTGATGTGGTAACCAATACCATATAAATATTTAATAGTATCTGAAAAGATGAGGAAGTATTTGCTTTCACTTGGAATGAAAGTCAAAATGGGAACTCCTAAACTCATAGAGGAGCCTTTTACTTCCCATCAAAGTACACCATGGGACTTTCTCAGATTATATGAATTGTTTTAAAAATTCCATACTGAGTCAACCAAAAGCAGTAATAATGAGCTAAAATAAGTTATGCAGTTTAACATTAAATGAAGGAATCTGTGTCTGTTATTAAATTCAATATTAGAAAGTCTGTACATGTAACTGGAAACAAGTGATTGTTTTACCATATCTGAAACTTTTATATGACTGTCCAGTTTTATGTTTTTATTTATAAAAGTTTAAAGAGTTCAAATACAGACATGTATATAGTAGAATTGAAAGTAAAGTAAACCCCACTTACATATACATGCCAATGGTATGGGAATATACATATGTACTTTTTTGTATTGACATATTGAATGTTTGTTTTATTCTATTTAGTATATGATGACTTACCTAGTTTTTAAAAAGTTATTCTATACACACACACACACACATATAGTTATAGTTTACTCATTAAAAAGTACTATAGTACTACAGTACTATAGAGCACATACACATCCATATATTTTTGTGCATTTGTTTCAACATATTTATAGTAAGTTTTCTAGAAGCGGAATGCCAGATCAAAGATATGCATCAAAATGTAGAATGCTTGTTTTCCAATAATAGCTTTCCAGAAAGATTGTACCAATTTGCAGTCTCACTGAGTGGAATTCTACAACACTGTTACTAAAAATCTTTTACATCAGTTCTAAACGTGTAGGTGCAAAAGGGCCATGCCATTTAAGTATAAAACTATTTGCTTATTAGTGATATAGATCTTTTTATATTTTTATTGTCCACTTGTATCTCTCCTGCAAGTTGATTTTTTTCAAGCGCTTTCTCCATTTTTTTAAAAGTCACGCTGTTTTTTTTTCCTTTTGACGTGTAAGCGCACTTCCCCATGTTTAGTTCCCACAGTGGGCATTGCTGGCCCGCTGCCATGGCCTAGACCGGCCCCTCGAATCTGCACTCGTTCACCATGCACGGCTGCTGCAGCTCCTGGATGCACGAAGGCAGGGTTCTCCTGTTCTGTGTCAGGATTTTCTCCTGTTTTTAAAGTTCTAGTTAGGGGTTGTCAGTCTGCTTTTCTAAAGAACCAGTTAGTAAATATTTTGGTCTTGCTCCTCTGTAGTCTCCTACACAATTACTTAACCCTGTTGTTGTAGCAGGGAACCAGCCATAGGTAAAACCCGAATAGGTGTGGCTATGTTCTATTAAAACCTTATTATGGACACTGAAACTTGAATTTTATATAACTTCAATGCAACGCGAGCTTTTACTCTTCTGATTTTACCTTCATAAACATTTAAAACTATAGAAACCATCCTTAGGTCATGGGCTATACAAAAACAGGTGATGGGCTGGATTTGGCTTGCAGGCTCTAGTTTGCCACACCTGCCTTTAGGTGGTTTCTGTGAGGAAAGCAGCAAGAGAAATGGCCAGTGACCAGCATCCTTAGGATTTCTTGACCTTGGTGGCTTTTGGGCAAGACTCCATTTTGTTTGCCTCATTTCTAAACTTTTCATTTTTTGGACCTCAGTCTATAAAATTGGGCTTCACTTTTTTTTTAAGTTATTGTGAAATGTGGGATGTATTATATATATAAAAATATCTAAGCCGGAAATAGTGACATGTTCTCTGTGTAATGAGCACTTCATAAATACTGATCTGTCAATCTGTCTTGAATGGGTTCAGTTTGATGTTTGATACAGGAGTATATGCTACTATCTTAATGTCTTTGAATAAAGAATTACTGACAAAGTGTGATTTAGAATATAATGAAATTTTTTATACTATATATAAAAACATACATAGTTCCAAACACTTTATAGTTTGTTTGTTTTTTTGGTAAAGGTACCATCATACCGTTAGCATTTCTGGTTTTCTTTTCTTTCTCTTGTGGAAGTTGTTGTCTCAGTGAGTTAGTTTAAGCCAAAATGAAAGATTATTCAAGTAAGTATTTGCTCACTCTGTAGTCTCTTAACACCTCACGTGGTCCTGGCACTGTGATGTGGGTACCTTTATTCTACTCTCTACCCCAACTTGCGTGGGTTGAGTGGTGGATCTGCCCTTTATTCTTCCCATATACAAATTAAGATGGTCAGATATTTGAGCTTTCATTTTTCTTCCAGCTCATATATCCTAGTATTCTTAGGGAACATGCACACTTATGCATGTGACATGCACACTTATGCATGTGACATGAAAGTGAATTTCAGTAGTTTACAGGGCAGAAACAGCTGCTGCCGTTGTCCCAGAGCTATGTAGAATATACCTCGGGTTGGACGCATGCCCCGTGCATCTCTGCTGACTTCCAGTGCTCGCTGTTAGCAGGGCCAGAGAAGGAAGCGTGGCAACTTGAGAAAAATGCCATTTAGAGAGTTCAAATGAGTTCAATTTTGAACTGAAATTTAGCTGAGCAGAACTTGTGGAGGGTTTGAATAAAATGCATTATTATTAAAGTACAGTGAACTTCCTTATACTACAAATCACCCTTTTAATTTCTTCAATTATATTTAGATATTGGGATCTATGCCTTTTGTCTGAGAATCATCTCTGAGGATCAAAAATAATTAAGATAAATGATGTCAAATTCCAAGTATGTTGCATATTTTGTTTATATTAAAAATAATGAATATGGCTTGAGTGGAATCAGATTACTTTTTAAGTTTGACCTGGTTTTTCATTTACATGTGAGGTAATTGATGTGAGATGGCACCCTCAGAAGAGACTTTTTCCGATGTTGTGTCATAAAACAGTGTTGCCAGCTCTTCTTTCTTAAATGGGTTTGATGATTGCCATAGGGGTATATAGGAAGTGAATCATGGTATCTAATGTCTTTGAACAAAAGATTTCAAACAAAGTGTGACTTAGAGTTTAATATAAATTTTTTGTTGTACACACAAATAACAAATGGATAAATCCAAACATTTTAATCACTTTCCTGTTGATAGTTATGCTATGCAAATGCATAATTATATTTATTTTTCTCACTATGGGAAATATGTATTAACCTGAGTTGCATGTAGTTTCTAGACCCACGTTAATAAAGGTAAGTCAATGATGACATTGTATTACTAGTGTTGTCAAAATATTAGTAAAACTGTGTTCTCTAGTGTTAAGGAAGTATTATTTTTTCTATTAGAATTCTCTTTAATAGCTTTGCTTGCAATACTTTATATTGAACAGGTAGTTTTTAAACCTCTATCTTAATGAACATTTAAAAAAAATTCAGTCTACTCTATTACCATTTCAATTAATATAAATCCCTTAGGTCTTTGCTAATAAGTAAAAGTTAGTAGTTACTATTCTTTGTGTGTTCCACTTAAATTTTTATAATGATTATCACAATAGGTCAGCATTTGGTTAGAGACTAGGATTGTATATACATCTTAAGTATAATTTTTGGTTAAAGATTTATCAGATTTATTATTTTTCAGTTGAGTATCTATAGTAAGTTGGTTATAACACTGTGATCAGTAATGTATTTAAAGAATTATAGTAGGTATTATTATTTTGTTACCTATTTTGCCCAAACTCTTCATTTCATGGATTCTGTATAGTTTTGCATGTCATGTGGTAATTGGATATAGTTCGTTTTGCCCCATCGCTACATGTTCATTTCTTTTTCTACATTTCAAGATAGCTTTTAATACTGGAAAAGTAAATTAAGATGACTTTTGTAGTCTTCTATTATTTTAAGAGTCATTGTTATTAACTCAGCTACTTCTTAGTCAGCATTAATGTTTTTACATAGTGTTTTCCTGGTAGGAGTTCCAAACACTACTAGATTGAACTACTACCTCCACTTGTTTACATTGGAGTCTCTTCACTTGGGTCCCCACCATCTTGTCCTTTTTTCCTGTTTTCATGTGGAGCGGATATTGCAGAATTGGGGCACTTCAGCATACTCATCAAGGAACTTTTGAATGACTTGCAAAGGAAAAAATAGATGAATGGATCTAGGCATGCATTTAAGGAAGTTAACCAGAGAGTGCTCTCTTTCACGTAGAATAGGGTGTTCTCAGCAGAGCAATCAAAGACGTCCCGGGTTTGGCTGAGGGTGTAGGGAATTCGGGCAAAGTGGAACGGAACAAAACAAATAAAAAATACAGCAATGATAATGAAAACTTTGATGTTCACCTTTTTCTTGGGGACTTTGCCTACACCCCTTGTTCTTACATATGACCTGTATAGTTCTTTCGTAATAAGTGTATAACATACAATAACAATTAAAAAATTAATCCAGAAAATAACTTGACAGATATAGTTGACTATTTCATGCCAGACCAAACCAAACTCTGATTTGAAGAACGAACATTTTTTCACATTCTTGTCTCTTGGCCTTTTGTTGGTTAGAATCATGTTAGGCAAAGAGAGTAAGAACATGAATGCCCAGATGACAACAGAGAGAATCTTAGCCCCCAAGAGATTTTTGGGGCTGGATGTTTTGAATGGCCTGGTGGTCTTCTGGTAGCGATCAATCGTTATCAGGCCTAGGAATGAAATACTGATATACATTGTGAAATAAAATATGACGGAGGTCACCTGGCACACAAAAGTCCTCAGTGGTCCTGTTCCCAGTTTGGCATCACTGAGGATTTTGAAGGGAAAAGTCAGAATCATGAGAAGATCAGAAATGACTGTGTTCTTAAGAAAAATAATGAAGTTGGATTTACTGCGGATTTTAAAGAAAATCCTCATTGCCAGACTATTTGTGATGAGTCCCACAAAAAACAGGACAGTGTAGAGGAGCGGGAAGAGGACCTGGGTGATCTTGTAATCTCGGGTGCACAGGCTGCCATTCCCAGCTGCAAAGGTGAAGTTGTCCATGGCTGCGTTTCTTCTTCGATACCTGGGAGGGGGAGAGAGAGAATGGTTATTTTCAGTCCCAGATAGCTGATTTTGCTCTTATCTCCGTGTGTAGTTTTTTGGACAGCCTTCTTTAAAAACTGAGGTTTCTGATCTTCTTTGTGGCAACTAGTAAGATCACAGAAAACTGAATCCCAGAATATTTCATCATGGCAAATACTCTGTCTATCTCTAGCAAAGTAAAATGGTCTGAATTGCCTGAAGGCATGGATGCTTTGTATTTCTTATTTGTTGAATATTTGCCTCTCATAGAACATTTTTGGTCTTAGGCAAATACACACAAATATTTATATATAAAAACTAGAACAGCAGTATTAGGTCTCTGCTTTGTTCTTCTCTAGCTTTTAACTTTTTTGTCTCTATTCAGTCCTTTTTCCCACACCACCCTTATTCCTGGACTTCATTTACTGTAGTACCACCATTAAAGAGTTCCAAGGAGAAATGTCTAGTAATTGCTTATTGGAATTTAAAAAGTAAAATACCGAATCAGACAGAAGATTTTATTTTATAATTGAAGGATATTTCTACCTTTATATTATTGTCATCCACTCAAAAATCAGCCTCACAGAGACTCATTCTTTACTCCAAATACAATGGTAGCTAAAATGAAATATCAAACCATATCCGTGTCTGGTTGTGTAGGTTTTTGTACCCCAACAGGCAGCTATAAAGAAAACCAACACTTAACCTGAATACATTCTCTGGCGTCTAAAGTTTGAAATTTAAAGTGAAATTCATATTATTTTTATTTCATCAAAAACAATGGAATTGACTTCATAAAATATTATTTCTAAATATAAGATACAGTAATGTTAAAATATAAATCTCTAAATTTTTAAAACAGTTTTCATGTGAAAGATTTAAATATGACAAATAAAGGTAAAAGCCAAATCCTCCTCCCAAATGTTAATGGATTTATTTTTTTCCCATCCTTTAATTACAGAAGGTAAAACAATTAAGATTCATGTTGTCACAATTATGGTTTCAATTTTCAACACCTCCTCACCTCTCACCTGTTTAACCAAAAACAAAAACCAAAAACAGTATATAATTGATACAATATCACTGATTATAACCTTCCTTGCTACTGTTATTGGCTTTTAGTTGTATATTCATTGGTAATTTTAGAAATTCTACTTTGAGAATAGTCATTTTGTGTAGACCATAATTTATTTAACAAGTATTCTTGATATTAAGAATTTCAGCTCTCTATATTTAAATCTCATTTTACACTCAAAGTAAAATAAGACCAATTGAATTTTATTTCATTGCTTTGTATAAATTTTTAAGTGAAGTTAATGGTTATCTCTAACACCATTATTGGAGCTTATATTTTAATTTTTATTCCAAATAAGTGTTTGCATTGATATTGTTATTAAAGGTTTTCAATTTTAGGAAAACTTGAAAAAATCTCCACATGCATCTTAGTGTAAATACATATGTTTGTCACATACTTGTAGATATAAAGTTACCTGGTTACTTGGTTGATTCTGAAGGGTTTGAATGTATCCAGTAAGTGGTAGTTAATTCAGCCTGTAGAGTGGCAGCTGGTATTTCCCTTTTTATGTCTTAGCTGAGTTGTTAAAGCTCTTTATGACAGAGAATTGGCTGGGTTTTCACCAGTAAAGTCTTGAGGATTCTAGAGAGAAATAGAGCAAGAGAGGAAAAGAGGAGTTCGCAATGTGAGATTACCTTCAAGTGCTGTGGACTCAAAGCTATGCAGACACTGGATTTCCGTTTGGCCCCTTTTATGACTTCTGCTTTTATTTCCTTGGGAAGCGTGGGGCACAGTGGGTGAAGAGTCATCTTTTGAAAAGCAATTTAAAATCTTGTGGCTTTTTTACTGAAACCTGCCATATAGTTGATGCTGTTTGAATTCTTTTGGTTATTTTCTCTGTAAAGGATAAATCCAAGCCTTTTGAAGTCAGCTTCCTGGAAAAGGTTGCAAGCTTGCTTTGCCTGAAACATACTGCACTCAATGTGGGTGATACATTAAATTGTAACAAGTAATTACATTAACTCGAAATGTGTGCTTGTTAGGGATGTTAAGTCTCTTGCTCCTTGCTTTTTTTTTCCTGTTTGATAATGTCATTATTTTAAATCTGTGTTTGATCAACTTTTTGTAGGTGAAGCAGTTTCCTTCCATTATAAATTATAAGATTCCAAAATTACATTAGAAAGAAAAACAGCTGTATCCATTTCCAGACTTATTATATAAGCATCGTTCATGCTTTTCTGGAGCAGAATTTACATTAGAAACAATTTGTTTTCCTTTTAACGTAGCTTTTGGTTTTGGGGAATACTCATTATCATTAAATTCAGGGGTTCATGTATGTATAATACATTGACACAACATTGTGTTGTTGCATCATTGTGTGATACATACACACACGTGCACACTCACACACTCCTAACTGTAATCTCCCCTGTTACCAGAGAACTTCTGGGGTAGATGCCTTTGCTATGAAGATACATTTTGGTCATATCTTCCTTCTAAGTTTTGTGTGTGTGTGTGTCTGCATTTGCTAATCTTCAGCAGTGGTTCTCAATGTGCACAGCGGCATTGGGGCTTCACCTGGGAAGTCACGGGAAATGCACGTCCTTGGGCACCAAACCGAGTCCCAGTGAGTCAGAAACTCCGGGCGCACCCTTCATCTGTATTTTAATGAGCCTCCCATGTGATCCTCACACACACTGAACTTTGAGGACCACTGATTTAACTGACAAAAGAGTTTTGCTTGCATTAAGAATTTTAAATCTATGAATTTGAGTCATTTTATTTGGAAATTTTAGTTACTTAATTATCTTAATCTGTCAGTCATCAAGAGGTGTCTATTTGATATTAAACTCTTGGAAAAGTAGGCATTAAGTTATTTTTATTTTAAAGTTTGACTATTGCGATGAGTGAGTCTTATTTGTTGAATTGGAGACACAAACTTATACTTTGACAGAACTTATATGCTATGCACACTTCAAAAGAATAATAGCCAGTGTTGATTTCATATATCATCATGAATTAACTCATTTTGTGATCTCAGCTACTCTCCGAAGTAGATATTCATATCATTTCTATTCTCTGGGTGAGGGAAGCTGAGGAAGGGGGCAGTGAATTAATTAGAGACCCAATTCCAACCCCTGCTGTCTGACCCCAGAGCCTGCATTCATAACTACTATGCAGTTGCTACTAAATCTTCACCACCTCACTGTATCCAAGCCCCTAACCTACCCCTACCCCACACTGAGGCCGAGGAATGAGAGGTGAATGCCATGAGTGGTTGCACTTCTTGCAAGAAAGCAGGAGTCATACTTGCCTTTACAGCAAATTGTAAACTCTAAAGGGAGTTTATGAATTGTTTCTAAGGTTTAGAGCTGAAACAAGACTTGTGGGGAAAAGCATAACTATTTTCAACAAATTAATGTATTATATTACAGGAACATTAATTCAAGATCCTTAAATCATACGCTTTATTGAGAATTAGTATTTGCAAATTCCAAGAGGGCTATGAATAGGGATTTGAAAGGTAGAGGAAAAGCTCTAGCTCTTTCCTCTGGTTTTAACTCACAGCCACACCTGTCTGGAAACCTTCTCAGACATTCTTTTCTCATTGGAGGATGACTGCCAATTACCTGTTTCGATAATTTGACCCTCAAAGTGACTAAAATCTTTTAAGTGAGAATTGTTTCAAGTTACAAAAGTGTATTATACGATTAGAAGTTGAGCAAGTTGTGCAGTTTAACCTCTCATTAGTAAACAACAACAGTCAGTTTGTAACTGTATGTTTAACTATTGGGAGCAGGACTAGCATTGATTTGTTTGGTTATTTTCAATGATTGATATGACTTAGACAAATAAACTTACATGCAAGTGAGTTCATTGGTTTATTTATTTTGCCAAGTCTGCTAAAGACTGTTGGCTTATCTGAAAAGATTTACTGAATGAGACCACTCTGCGCCCAGAGGACCGTGTCCTGAAACGGCAGGGTTCTGTGTCCCCTTGGGATCGGTTTGTGGCGGGAGGATGAAGAGGTAGCTCTTAGGCTGTCAGAGTTTGTGATGTCGAAATGTGGTCGTTTTGACATTAGTGGGTGCTCCGATTGAACACCTGCGTCCTAAGGCAGTGCTTACTTGTATGTTATACAGCTTGGCTTTTCCTGTTAACAGTGTAGAAATTTAGGTTAGGTAAAAGACAAGTTCCTAAAGTAGGGAGTCTTGGGCATTGGGGTTTTTAGTAAATGAGAGTGCTAACTCTGCCCATCTAATTATTTGTCACCCCTGCCTCCAGCGCTTTGCTTGGAAATAGAGGACTAGTCTATCTCGTTAGACACTTTAACATCAGTTATGCTCCGAGGATGCACTGAACATGCTGGGTAAGGGCCTCATTTCAGCTATTCTGTGGACTAGAAGCTATTGTGGAACAAAGATTTGCTATGCAAATCAAATTAAAGGGGTTTCCTATTTTCTTGATTTAAAGAAAAATTACTCCAATTCAGGTGGAGTTACCGATGAGAAGAAGCTGCTTGTTTCCCGTTCCTTTAACACAACGCGCCTCTTGCACATGAACATACCCATTCTTCCACCCCAGCCCAAGGGTCATTACTGATGCAGTCTTTATTTGAGGTTATTTTATTATAAACAGAATAATGTGGTATATTGAAGAATTCAGCTACAAAAATAGTGGTCGAAAGCCTCCTTTAAGAGTTCTTTAACAGATGAACTAAAATTAAAAATTTATGTAAATTTATAGTTTTTTTAAAAAGTGGCTTTTACTGCTTTTTTGGAGATGATATATACAGAGTTTGTATTTGAATATTTAAACATACAAATTAAAAAGTGTTGGGGAAGTTAGAAATGCTTGATTTTATCGTATCAGAGTGGGACTCTTATTTCCCTTTAAAAAGAGCATTACCTTATTAATTTAAAAAGTCTACAGTTATTTGGTCTCTGTAGAAATATCAGGTCATATGAATAAGGAGAGTGCATAGCTCTGATAGTCTAGCCACATTTTCACATTTGTGTGAACACACACATGTTTGGGCAACATTTCTAATCACTTATTTGACTCAGAGTGGACATCAATTTAATTAACTGCAATTCTTCCTTCTAAAGATATCTGGGTCAAGAGACATATTTTAATTTCTGTAGTATCAAAGGTTTTCCAGGGTCTTTGGACATGCCTCCTCCTGGTTCCTTATCAATTAAGTCTTTGCAGTAGAGTATGTGGAGAAAGAAAGTTATTGATCTGAAGATTTTCAGAACTCAGTATACAGGGGAAATGAGCTGCTCCGGCCAAGGACAGCAGTGGCCTGGCCTGAAAGGGATGGGCAGGCTTCTGTGGATTCTCCTGTTGATTTTTTTCTCCTGCCAAATAAATGTGTCTTTCAGGAAATAAATAGTAGGGTGATTCTTTGGTACTCATCTCCAATCATTATTATTATTAACAACTATGGAATTTGAGGGTATTTTAATTCCCAGTTGAAAGAGTAGAACTCATTGGTGCCTTTTGGGAATATTTGGTCTATTTTCTTAGGTTGTTTTAATTCTCATGTAGTAAAACTTGGTATTTGAAGACTTGTATATTTTCTACACATTCAGAAAGTTGACATAAACCAATCTCATAGGCCAGCGATTTGCAACACTTTTCATCTCATGGCACTCATAAACTAATTACTGAAATTCTTCGGCACACCAAGAAAAAACCTTTTTTGCTGGTCTGACAAAAAAATAAGCATAATTTTTATTCATTCACTCTGTATGGCTATTGTCATTTTTTAATTTGACAATCTAAGGGAAAAGAGGTCAGTGCCCCTGACTAACTAGTCAAGTATTGCATGTTTTAAAAATTCTTGCAGCACACCAGCTGAAAATCGCTGTAGTAGGCTATTGAAAAAGAGTTGCTTTTAGAAGTCTTTGTCTTTCCATTTTGAAGAGTGATAATGGCTATCATGATTTTCCTAAAAATATTAACTATCAGAAGCAAATACTGTTACTACACCATACAGAGGTGACCAATGGTTCTTTTTAACTCTTTCCTTACTCTCCACTCATGACTTTGCTTCTAGCCCAGCTCCTGGAGCATATCAGGGCCAACGAACTGATAGAAGCTTCTTCATGTTGCTCAGTTCTCCACCTACGGATTTCTCTGTTTTTATCAATTTTCTTTTTACCCTGTGGTTAAGTAGAAAGGTATGCCTGTCTTTCTTTCCAAGTTAAGCCAGACAAGAGACTGTTGTTTTTCTCTCTCTTTTATCAGTTATCTGCCCTCCACTCTGGATTTCCTTTATGGAGACTTTGTGTGGAACATGGCTTTGAAACAAGAGGTTGCCACATGGGTTTGGAAACGAGGTTGAAACAAGTTGATTATCCTAATACAACTTTCAGGCTGTTGTTCTTCATACCAACTGTGAGTCCGTGTGGGTCACTTCCTTCACCTTCGTGTGTTTCTCCACCTGGTCTTACTTCAACTGCTCGTTTCCTGCTTTCGGCGCCACCACTGTAGAGAAACTTCTCTTTTGAGGTTCACACATGTTTTTTAAGTAAACACACCAGAGAGGCCACATCCATTGACTTCTTCACTGCATTTGATACACGTGATGACACCTCTTGCTCAACGGCCCCTCCCTGATATCTGTGACCCTGACTTATCTGGTGCTCTTATTGATTGTGGAGAATGCGTGTGCATCATTTGGCTTATTTATCCTCCTCACTGTCTCAGCCTTCTTTGCTTCCCTCAAGAGAATTTGGGGGTTTTGTCTCCTCTCCCAAGGGACACATTGCTCTTACCCCTAAGTTGTCACCTCTGTATGGGTCTCCATGTCAAACCACCCACTAAGTATTTAGAAAACACATGTACCTACCCCTCGAATTCCTCTCACTTAAAGGTGAATTCACAAGCTCCCTGCCCTTATTACACATACTTTTTTTTCTTTTAATGTAGTTTGTCTAGGGAGTACATCTTGAAATCCAATGAGATAAACATTCACCCAGATACTTTCCTAACTTCATTCACATACCTCTTGATTTTGCTTTTTATTCTGTATTCCCCCCACTAAGATCTAGGTTACACCCTACAAACGTTTTTACTCTTTCTCTTTGCTTGTCGTTTCTCTTTCGTTTTGTCACACTTACAAAGTTAAGTTTCCTACAAAACTAGTTTTTGTTTTTATCTTCATTCTACCCTAATCTTTTAGTCATGTGTTCTCTCATTAATCCAATTATTTGTTCATTACTTTGTATAATCAACTAATGTTAATTACCTAATCAGTGCCTATTGAGAATATAAATATGACTAAAATATACCTGGGATTCCCTTCACAAAATGGACAGTCTAGTGGGGTAGACAGACATTAAACAAATACCTAGAAAATAGGTGAATAATACTGTGGTACATGCACCAAAGGTACTCTTCCCCTCCTGTGGTGAGGGCTTCACTAAAGTGAGGTGATGAAGTGAGGGACCTGAAGCTGTAATTGTTCACAGCATTCCCACAAGTGAAACTGAGGCTGTTGAGAATATTTTAGGTGGCAGAAGGGGAAACAGCAAAGGAGGGAAGTGCCCAGCGTCTTTAGAAAACGTTGAGTAATGTGGTACAGTGTAAATATGGAGTGTGTGCAAGAGAGAAGGGGAAGTCTAGGAATATGAATGGACAGCAGTGGGTGCTACTAAGTATTTTACATTCTTCACCTCAGTTATTTTTACAAAAACCTACAGGGCAGGTGGTGTTACCTCATTATGCAAAGGAAGAATCTGAGGCTCAGAAAGGTTCGTTATCCGGGACCCTGGAGCTGGACTTGAATGCAGTCACAGCTCTCTCTGACCTCATGAGTGGGCTGTTACTGGTGTCCTGTAGAGCCCCAGTCTCCCACATATTTCTGAGGATCACACGGATCTTTCCAGGACACCTATTCTCACCATTGCTGCTTAGGCTTCTGGCTCTGCAAATACTACTTTTACAGTGTGACCCTGAATCTGCACTCCTTGAGGACAAGGAACTATATCTGTCATCCTTGGCTTTTTCTCAGGGTTCCTAGTGCCTTGTCTTACTATAACTAGATACTCTATAAACTTTGTTGCTTTCTATCATGCCTCAGAAGTTTTCACTAGAAGCATTTGATGACAAGGACCTTAACTGTAAATAGTCCCAGGGCAAAGGACTATCACTGCTTGGGTTTTGTGTGTGAAAGATTCTATTTATTTATTTTGAGAGGGGTGGGAAGGGAGAAAGAAAGAGAGGGAGAGATACGTCAATGTGTAAGATAAACATCGATCAGCTCACAAACCCATAACCTGTATGCCCCTAACCAGGGACCTGGCCCACAGCTCAGGCGCGTGCCTGGACTGGGAATGGAACCTGCGACCTTTCAGTGTGCAGGATGATGCCTGATCCACTGAGCCACACCAGTCAGGGCACTGCCTGGGTTTACAACAGTTGTCTCAGTGTCCTCCTGTTCCCTTTTTAAGGTTCATATGTGTACATCACACCAGACAAAGGAAGAAACACATCAGCAATTCTGTGTGACAACAACAAAAACATGAAATTAACAAGAAACTCAGGTCATTCAGATGCGCAGCCAGGTGTAGGAGTCACTCCCTGTGTTGACTTTTTCCTATGGTCTTTGAAGAATTTGGGGGAGATTTGGATGCTCAGGATATATGAAATGACAACAGCTTCTGGGAGAGATTTGTTCCAAGCTGTTTTGTCTTATTTTTTTAAGGAGGCAAGTTTGAACAGCTGAAACAATAATTATTTGGGGATGGGACAGCGGGATAGAGTGGCAGGGTGTACAAATGTAGATTTCTGGTAGAATATAATAAAAAAAGAACCAGACCAAGGAGAAGTGATGCCTTGAATTCAAGTGTGCAAGAGAGAAAGAATGACAAAAAGAGACTGAGAGGAAAGGGACAGAGACAGAGAACAGGTTTCGGGGCTGCAGAAGCATGTTGCCACTCTGTGTGTATGACTTGTGAAGCGCTCCGAATTAAGCACTGCACTTTTCCACGTCTCAAGCATTTTGCTCTTTTTTTGTAGCCACTACTAATTATGACCACAATACAGTGTGTGTTTCCTGGGAGATGTTCTTCTCTCATGCAAGCTCCTGAGGATTAGGTGCTGTTAGGGAGGGGACGGAAGCACCCACCATGGACAAACATGTAGAAACAAAGAGGATGGACTGAAGGAAAGAGGTGGGAATTATCCCAAGAAAATGGAAACGCATGAGATCCGAGAGAGAAAGTTAGAAAACTTCAAAACCAGGTGTATGAGAGGATATACCCTGGGCTATTTAACTTTGGCTAAGGAATGTGTTTAGCAGCATGTCCATGTTTTTGTTTTGCTGTGACTAAATAATTTCCCTTCCCATGTGGGAGAAATAGTGCTTGAATTCACTGTCTGTGGGTCGGACGGGGGCACTGGTCCAGAGGAGGAAGGTGGTGTCGGACAGACCACGTTCGCGTTTGCAGCTGTTTACCTCAGATCAAATGAGGTGCACATACTACATACTGTCTCGTTTGGAAATAACCATACATATGTGTCTTACTTACTCAGTCACGTTGGAAGTAAACGGAACATTTTTATAAACATTCTTGAGGATCCTAGGAAGATCTTTTTCTAAATATGAAATATTTAATGATGCTGTACATAGAAAACCAAACTTACTAAGAAATAACATTTTCCATAAGGGAACAATACAAATAGATAGTATGTAAATATGATGTGAAATTAACACCATGCTAAATTTTAAACAATGAAAAGGTTTTCAATAGTCAAAACTTACTCTGTAGGGTACGCCCACATCAACTGCTTCTATTAAGACTTCAGGTCAGTAGACACTTTTTTTTTTTTTAACTTTAGCAAGTTCCAAACTGGAAAAACAAGGGTGTTGCCAGTGGAGGTTGAGGTGAATTGAAAGGCAGGCGGGGTGCCACCACCTCAAGCCGGCCTGGAGATGCCGTGGTTAGTGCACTTCATGAACAGGGCATGCAGCCCTGCCGCTGCAAACGAGGCTTTCAAAGTGCATTTTCTGTTTTTCAGGACGAGTCTTCAAGTCATGAATGTAACCAGCGCACAATCCTTCTCTACGGAGTGGGCAAAGAGCGTGACGAAGCCAGGCATCAGCTGAAGAAGATTACCAAAGATATTTTGAAAATCCTAAATAAGAAGAGCACCACAGAGACGGGGGGTAAAGAGCCCAAACTCATTTGCTTCCATTGTGCAGTCTTATGTCTTCCCTCTTAGCACAGCCTTTATCAAAGTGGTACACAGCACTGTCCCCGGAGTGTTTCCTCTCCTGGATGACTGTCACATTGAAATATGAATAAGCATATTGACGTTTTAAGGCCTTCGTTCCATTTATAGTAGTTCTGGTTATTAAAAGAGCATGTTCTATAGATAGAAGTAGGTAGTTTTTATTTTCTACCTTTTTTAATACTTAAGTTTTCTACCATATTGAGAAATGCAGTATTAAAGAATGAGTTGGAAACCCCTTATTTTGGAAGAGTTTCCCCGTCTTCTTACCATCTTTTTTCAAGCTTGTAGTTTTCTCTGGGTCCTCCTATTTGCATGATAATTGAAAACCATGACAGTGTAGTTGCTGATCTTTCTTTACATTATTTAGAAGAATAATTGTAGGTAATAGTGGCCCCTCATATCACCACATGATTTCAAGTAAAAAATAAAATTAGGTCTTTACTCTCAATGCCTCTTTTACTTGGAATACTCTTTCCCCCAGCTTTTTGCATAGTTTTTACAGTGAAGCTATGCCTTTGTATTATGTCACCACATTGCATAATTGAAATTTTGTAAGTATCCATTTCATATTTGCCTAATTAATCTTTTCAAGGTTTGTGTATGTTATTAGGCAGTCATATGACTTCAAATATGATATCATTATATATACTGCACTACCACCAGAGGTGTTTATTTCTCTATTACTTAAACAATACAAAGGGGGAAAGTTTTCATTTTCCCTATGCAAACAGCACACTTCCTGCATATGGTCTAAAGTACTTCTAGAAACCTTACTTTGTTGTTCAGTACAAAATAATACCTTTTATGAACCTCTGCACAGGGGACCCTTTGGACTTTAACTAGATGCATTACTAGATAAATTAGTAGAGTTTGTCCATGCTGGATCTTTGCTACAGGAAAGTGTAGATATAATTAATGCAAATAGCCCTCCCTCCTCTCTATCAGTAGAGGGGCAGAGGCAGAAACAAGGTACAAGGGCAATACTCTTTTCACTCTGAATGTGACGTTGAGGGCATCTGAATCGCAGGTTAGTCCTTAGAACACTCGCAATGAGTGTTCTCATTGTGATTTGCATCACGTTCCCTAACTTCCTCCGATTGCCAGTTAAGGACCTTGTACTACCCCAGCTGCCCAGAGGACAACCATGCAGTGTGGAAAGGGAAATGAAACCCTGTTGTTGTTTTGACTGGTCATTATTCAGCTAGAAAAGAACAAAACTGCTCTAAGAAAAACTGTTGATCTGTCCTTGGCTCTTTTCTCTGTCTTAGAGAAAAGAGGAAATAGGTTACACTTAGAAGGTTGAATTTAGAAGCTCTGCAGGTAGGGAGTAAAGACTACAGAAACTACTTTTTTGTTTACTTGAAAATGGGGTGGACACTCACTTAAAAGGTTCAGTAGTATAGTTTTTAAAAAATCTAAATTAATTTTAGAGAGTCTTTCCAGAGCCTATGGAATTTTGAGGTTTTGGAAAACTGAGAGGGATGGGAAGAGGAAGGAAGCAATGTGGTATCTTTTTCTGTTGAGTCTACTTCCTTCCTTCACAGAGTTTTTTAACGCCAGACTGTAGTCTATGCTATCTTTGTATCAGCCTCTTAAATAGGCAAGTCTTGTTCATGAACTCAAGAGGCAGTCGTTGTTGTGTGCTGCGTTTGGGATGTCAGTAATAGAAACACCACTTTGAAGAGGAATCTGCAAAGGGAATTTTTGTCTTTCCCTCATTTTAGGTAAAATTTCTCAACCAGAAATATCCTAATTTGGTGATATAGTGACCTATCTTCTGATAGTTTACCTTTAAGTCACTCCTTAAAACCTAGTGTGTCCAGGAGAAGCTAGCTACTTACCTTTCAGATTAATGGAAATTTGCCCCTTTTGTTTGTAAAGATGAGGATTGGTAAGGCAGGAAAACAAAGCTTGTGTAAGCATGTATTTGATTTCTGGCTACACATAAAAATATGATTTTGAGGAATTCATTGGGAGTGTTCTCACATCAACCAGGCTTTACTGAGGAGTATTTATAATCTAAAACTTATATGACATTTCCAGTGGAAGATGGTCAAACCACGTTTTACATTTACATTGATTCATCATCTTTGGTTTCCAGTGGTGCATCTTTTGAAAAGATTAATAAAGTTTACCAAACTAGAAGGTCAAAACTTGTGGGATTTAAAGATTTCAAAAAAAGGACAACCTTGTCCTGGCCTGGTGACTCAGTTGGTTGGAGCATCATGCTGTGCACCAGAAGGTTGCAGGGTCGATCCCCAGTCAGGGCACATACCAGGGTTGCAGGTTCAATTCTTGGTTGGGGCTTGTATAGGAGGCAACCAGTTGATGTTTTTCTCTCTTTCCCTTTCTCTCTGTCTAAATTCAATAAAAACATATCCTCAAGTAAGGATTAAAAAAAAAGGACAATCCAAATTAAGTAACTGAAGAACAATAATATCTACTATGCAAGCTAATTAACATAAGACAGATGAGGAAAATCTGACTTATGACTTATGTGAATATCATTAAAATAAAGTATTACATTGACAACCACCACTGTTTTTTACTATTTTTCTTTGAAAGTGAATATAAATTTCCAAGAATCAATAGTATCTTTTTTATAAAGATTTTAAGAAGTCACCTCTATGTAAGTAAATAGAGTATTAGCATAAACAAGCAAAGAGCATGTATTTGTGAATTCTCATGATGGATCTACTTCCTCATATCTGTTATTTTTGTTTGTGTTTCTGCTTGGGTCCCAGGAAGGACTAAATAATTATGTTAACTTCCGTTTTAAAGCACATTATAGCCAACACTGTTGATGTAAGCTTTCAGCCTTGGATCAGCGATGTTAGTAACTGAAAAATTCAAAACTTGGATACTTTAAACATGCTTATGACACATGAGCAGCTATATCTAAAGGCAGAATTCCACATTTAATTTGTAACTTTGAGATTATATATCAAAAAACAAGTAGGTTTAATGAACTTACTAATTCTCATTTTTGTGTTATTGTTGGTGTTATTTGACAAAAGTGACACAGTCTTATACTTCAAGTTATTCAGCACCTTTTAGTTCTGATTCACTCTGGTATGGGGGTTTGTTTATTTGTTTGTTGTAGGAAATGAAGAACAGACAGACTGGGTTTTTATTTGGGAGGAAGGCATTGAGGGCTTAAACTATAATTGCTTATTATTGAAAGAGCAGTATCTTTTCCTCTAGTGTTATTTTTTAACACCATTACATTTGTCATTAATAAAATCTGTTCAGGTTCATTGAAATCTTTCTAGTGTCTTTAACAGAGGTGTGTAATAACCTTTGTTCTCTGATATTAAACTTTTCCAAATAAGATGTGAGGGATTAGGCGCGCGCGCGCGCGCGCACACACACACACACACACACACACACACACAAACCCTCATAGACACAACATAGGTGATTACCAGAGGGGAAGGGAGGTGGGGCAGGCAGAACAGGGTAAAGGGGAAGAAAAAGGTGTGAGGGTAGTACCCTTTTTAGAGACCATGTAGTCCAACCTTTCCTTTTTGTCTCTGGATTTGTCTTTGTAAATACATATATTCAGAAATATTTAAAAACAGGATTTAATTATTTTTTGGATGTTATCTTTTAAATTCTTGAGAAGAACAAGAGTCCTTCTGGGATAGCAGTATTTATAAAAATTTTTATTGGAATTTTTTCAAACTTCTTTATGTTAAATTGATTAAGTGAAACACTTTCCTGTTAATGTGAAGGAATTTCATTCTTTTCTACCCCTAAAAATGTTAGGAATTTTATAAATTTCCTTTTTTTTACCAACTAAGCTGTTGGAGGGAACTATCATAGAAAGCCTCTTAAGATGCCAGTGAAGCTTCTTATTATAGCAGAATGAGCCTGGGTGATTTTTTCCCCCTTCATTGCTGAAATCTTTCTATTTCAAAAGTCAGTTCATTAGAAATATCCATGGAGATGTTTCTTCTAGTAGCTGAGATTTAGGAACAATGCACTGTAATGGATATATAGATGGTGGTATAGTCAAACATTGGAATACTGTACACAAGTGGGGATTATCAATATTTAGGACAAATTAAAATTGTAACAACAAGATGTATTAATCTCAGACACACAGTGTTAAGTGAAAGATGCCAGATAGTAGATGTATATATTGTATGGTTCTGTTCATACAAAGTTCCAAGGTGGGCAATGTCCATCTAAGCTGTTAGAAGTTGGGATCTTGTTCCCTGGGGAGGGGAGAGTGACTGGAGGGGCCTGATGCACTTTCTGGGGTTCTGATATATGACTTTGTGTTTGAATTTCATCATCTGAGTGTATTTACTTTTTATAAATTCATCAAGTTTATGTACTTTTTCCTGTGTATGTATGTTCCAATAAAAATAGTAACATTAAAAAGCGAAGAGTTTCCATCAAATGTGTTTGATGGAAGCTAATGTGTTTACTGCGTGTTTGTTTAGGTGGAGATGAAGGACAAAAAACCAGGAAGAGCAAGCAGGAAGCATTTCCAACCCTGGAGACTGTGTTCACCAAACTTCAACTTCTTTCATATTTTGATCAGCATCAAGTGACATCCCAGGTAGCCATTTAATGCAGCTTATTATGCATTTGGAATACGCATATTTCCTTAAAAGTTTTTTCTGCAGTATATGTTTCAGGCCTTAGTTGCTTTTAATATATATTTGTTGGTTTTTGAAACATATTTGGGAGCATCTCAAACTGTTGAGTAGTTCAGTTTGAAGTGTCAGGTTGTCACTCTCAGAAGAATTATTTTTTATTATGAAAATATGGTTACCTTCTAAAAAACATCACCATTGTATAAAACATTCCTAAGGCAATACTTATGTTATTACATTATGGTCCAACATTGCTATTAATAAGAGAGAAATCTGTTGATGACAAATAAAATACTATACATAGGTAGAACACTGTGCCTCCTCGCATAACCAAAATAAGGACAGCAACAATTTAGAAACAAGATAACAATCAGAACTGACAGAGAAGTGAACTGTATGGAAGTTGGACAACCAAGGAGTTAATATAGACACATTCATCCAGACTGGTAGGAAGGGCGGAGTCAGGCAGTCGGGTGGAGAGGGGTCAGGGCACAAAAAGCAGTGGCACCAGGCACACAAGACTGTAGTGGCGGACCCTGGGCACACAGGCAGCACCTGGTACACTCCGGGCCCGAGGTGGCGATGGACAGGTGCAGCAAGGCAGCAATTGTGAAGCAAGGCACTGCACCAGGCGGGTGACTGACCAGACGGTCCCAGGGTCCCAGGGTCCCAGGGTCCCATCGCCCAGAAATAGAGCCTTAGGGCACCGATTGAAACACCTGTGGGGGCTTGAGGCACAGGGAGAGACTCCCAAACTCACAGGAGAGTTCGTTGGAGAGACCCATGGGGTCCAAGAACGTGCACAAGCCCACCCACATGGGAATTAGCACCAGAAAGGCCCACTTTGCTTGGGGGAAGTGGCGGAAGGGACTGAAATCTGACAGAGAGGCCCAGGGCAAGTGCCATTGTTCCCTCTCGGCCCCCCCTCCCCCAATACAGTGTCACAACTCAGCGATGTGGGTCACCCTGCCCTGGTGAACACCTAAGGCTCTGCCCCTCATAAGCGACAAGACAAAAAAAAAATGGCCCAAACGGAAGAACAAATCCAAGCTCCACAGCAAATACAACTAAGCGACAAAGAGATAGCCAACCTATCAGATGCACAGTTCAAAGCACTGGTGATCAGGATGCTCACACAATTGGTTGATTTTGGTCATAAATTAGATGCAAAAAATAAAGGCAATGCTAAGTGAAATGAAGGGAAATGCACAGAGAACCAATAGTGATGGGAAGAAAACTGGGGCTCAAATCAATGGAGTGGACCAGAAGGAAGAAGGAAACAACCAAACAGAAAAGAAGGAAGAAACAAGAATTCAAAAAAATGAGGAGAGGCTTAGGAACCTTCAGGACATCTTTAAATGTTCCAACATCCAAATCATAGGGGTACCAGTACGAGAAGAGGAAGAGCAACAAGTGGAAAACTTATTTGAA
>CM052539.1:137012574-137075129 GCA_028533065.1 Trachops cirrhosus | reverse complement strand
GGACCTACATCCAAGATGGCTCTATCCAGCAAAGCTTTCATTTAGAATGGAAGGGCAGAGCAAGTTCTTCTCAGATAAGGTCAAGTTCAAGTTCATCATCACCAAGCCCTTATTTTATGAAATGTTAAAGGGACTTATCTAAGAAAAAGAAGATAAAAAACATGTATAGTAAAATGACAGCAAACACAATATTAACAGCCACACCTAAAACAAAAACAAAAACTTACTAAGCAAACAACTAGAACAGCAACAGAACCACAGACTGGAGATCACATGCAGAGTTAGCAACAGGGGAGTGGGAGGAGGAGAGAGAGGGAAAAGGTACAGAGAATAAGTAGCATAGATGGTAGGTAGAAAATAGACAGGGGGGAGGGCAAGAATAGTATGGGAAATGTAGAAGCTAAAGAACTTATGACACATGGACATAAACTAAAGGGGGGAATGTGGGTGGGAGAGGGTGTGCAGGGCAGAGGGAATGAAGGAGAAAACGGGACAACTGTAATGGCATAATCAATAAAATATATTAAAAAATTAAAAAAATAAAATACTATACAATTGAAAAGAAACTTTTAATTCACAAAACCATTGATATTCAAATATATATTATCTGGAAATTAATTAATACTTATAGTTATTCTGCCTTTAAGGTAATTGGGTCTAAATCTTAATGGCAATATGGTTTATTTCTTCAAATTATAGTTATAGTAAGGAAGTCAGTTTGTACATGATTTTGGTTTCTTTAGAAGTGTTTTAACTTTCTTCTAAGTAGAATCACAGAAATTCAGATATATTAGTAAAAAATTAAAAGAACTTAAGAAATAAAAAATTATTTGGAATGCTGGTCTTAAAATTATTTTCCCTTTTGTTTGCACAGATCTCTAACAATGTGCTGGAACAAATCACAAGCTTCGCCTCAGGGACATCCTATCACCTCCCTTTGGCTCACCACATCCAGCTCATCTTTGACCTCATGGAGCCGGCCCTGAACATCAATGGACTAATTGACTTCGCAATACAGGTGTCAGAGAGACACTGCTTCTATCATTTTTAGGAAAACAAATCTACCAGGCATTATACAACTTAAAATGAGACACCCAGTGTGTTTTTGAACAATTGAGACATCCTGAATCAACAGTATCCAACTAGCATTTTAATTGCAGCTGTGTTGATAGTTTTCAATTAAATAATTATAATACTGTGCTAAAATATATAATAGTCATTTTAAAATATGAGTGTTTTAAGGGTATTTTTTAAGATCTTACTTATTTTTAGAAAGAGGGGAAGGGAGAGAGAAAGGGGAGGGAAACAGCCATCGTGGGTGTTGCCTCTCGCACACTCCCAACCAGGGACCTGGCCCCACAACCCAGGCATGCGCCTGACCAGGAATCGGGCTGGCGCCCTTTAAGTTTGTGGGTGACACCCAACCCACTGAACCAGGTCAGTCAGGGCTTGAGGGTATTTTTTTTGTCTTTTGTTGCTTTGTTTAGGGAAGGGTGAAAGTTTATCTGCTGTTTATTATAGAGTTTATTTTATGTTAAGAGCAAAAAAATTAAAATCTTATTATTTGATTTTTCGTGCTATATTTCTTGTACATATACTTGAGTTTATTATCTTATGTTGTTAGTAAATGAAAATGAAAGTTGGTTTCTGTTGCTTATTCTGTTGGAGGTGTTAGCTTTCTTAATAATAAGAAAATAATGACTGAAAAATCTCTTTTTTAGTCAAAAGAAGGGAAAAAGGAGAGAAAGAAAGTGAGAGGTAGGATGTTCTCTGCAATTATTCAGTCTAGAACTTTGGACTGCCATAAAGTTTTGGTAACTGCTTCCTGATTGCATGATGTGCCATGGTTTCTAGACAAGAAAAACTCCAGAATTTGATGAAGGACTAAAGATAAAAACCATTTTAATTTACTGGGATGTGTTTTCTGAGAATAGTTGTATATGTATATGGTCCTGGAACAGGATAAAGGGTGAGATCAAGTATTACTAAAATAACTCAATATATGCATGGTTTTTAAAAATAAATGTTTTCTTATTTGCTGTGGCAGCTACATTTTCATTCATTCTTTCCTCTTGTAGCTACTGAATGAACTGAGTGTTGTAGAAGCTGAACTGCTCCTGAAGTCCTCCAGCCTGGCAGGAAGCTACACCACGGGACTCTGTGTCTGCATTGTGGCGGTGCTCAGGCGGTACCATAGCTGTCTGATCCTGAATCCCGACCAGACAGCCCAGGTGTTTGAAGGGTCGGTATATATAATAACATCATTATTTTACACATTCTATAATGTATAGCTTGTGATGAAAATATTATGGTAGTTTTATGAGAAAAATAGTACTGATGTTTATTTTTATAAAAAGATATATCATAACTAAAGAATAATTTTTCAAAAAAACATGTACCAAAGAAGGAGTTATAAGCATGAAAATAGTATGTTTTTCTTAATAAAGTGTGATTCCCTTCCTCCCTCTCTTTTCCTTTCTCTGTTCCTTCTTATCATACATCCCTCCCCCTAGTTTCTGTGACTATAAGCACTTTGTCATCTGTGCTA
Source organism: Trachops cirrhosus (assembly GCA_028533065.1). Taxonomy (NCBI): domain Eukaryota; kingdom Metazoa; phylum Chordata; class Mammalia; order Chiroptera; family Phyllostomidae; genus Trachops; species Trachops cirrhosus. The sequence goes on along the minus strand of CM052539.1, from coordinate 137,072,581 downwards.
CCCATTGAGCATCATGGGTAATTTTGAATGGTGCATACATGACAACTTTTTTGTCCGTGTTATTTCAGTTGACATTCTCAGAATCCAATACCAAATAAGCTTTGTGTGCATTGTCTTCTTAGAAATTTACTTCTCTATTTTCATTTTTTAAATAAATTGAATCCCTCTTCTGATAAGACAATCTGGAACAAGTGACTTGCTTGATTCTTAGTCTTTTGGTTTATGTTAATTGTAGGCTTAGGTTATCTCTACTACTACTACCTACTACTACTAGTGAGCTAAATAATTACCTAATATCTCCATTAGAGACTGAGGCTATAGAGACCAGAGAAGTATAATGAGCTCTCAAAAACCCTATCCTAAGCTCCTTTTTGTCCACAGAAGACTCGTTTCCCAGGCTTTGTATTTAATAAAGGCATCCTGTTTTTCTTTTCCATTTTCTGACTGGGCTCAAAAGAGACATGGGGTCCTATAGTACTCTTTTGTAAACCAGCATGTGTAATCAATTTATTTTCTATTCTAGAGTGACATCCATTTAACAGCACATTTTAGGGGGAAAGGAAATGCTATCACATTAATTGTACACATAGATTATTAAGTGAAATCTGAAATATCCCAGATAATTTTAAATGTGAGAAAATATGTTAGAATTCAGGAATTCTAGAGGACTGTTTAAAACATTAAGCTACCCTGTAAGGTTGAATAATCAACACCATTTTGCAAGTCAAGAAACTGAAAATCAGGCTTGTTAAAGGAAGTGCGTGGTGAAGTGATACACCACCCAACGTCACAGAACTACACCTCCCTGATTGCTAAAAGTCTGTGAACTGGGAGCTCATCATGCCATTTCATTTATATCACACTTTTTAAACCACATGAAACTCATTAACTGGTCATGGAATGAATATAATAGGTTTTGACAAGTATTTTTTGTTTTTATTTTGAAATTTATTTTAATATCATTTATTTTGACATTTTAAATTTGTGTTCTAGTAAATATTCATAAAATCACTCAATATTAACTTTATTATATTTTGACTTTACATTGCACAGTAAGGGTAAGTATTTTACTTCAAACTATTATTTTTTTTTGTACTTACACAAATGCATACACTGGATCTCAGTGTAAAATGTTTTTCTTACCTATAGCAAATGAAAAAAATTGAGAACACATTGACTATTATAACCTTGATGCCTAGCAAACTCTCAATAAAGGTTTATTTACAAGTAATTATTTGCTTTGTTAGGTTATGTTTGTTAGGTTATTTTTTTGTTTATATAGTTAACAACCAAATGAATCTATTTTTCATAATTGTGTGACACTTTTGATGTAATTGATAGTTTTTATCAGCTGCCTGGTGGCCTCATCTGCCAATGTCATTTTACAGGGTTTGGGATACTTCGTTGCCATTTCTTCACATACTTTGTTGAGTTCACCTGGAAATTTGTGATTCCTTCTTGACCTTTACACCTAGTCTCCCTCTGGCTTCACCCAGTTCTCTGAATAGTAGAGTAAGCTCTGGCCTGGGAGTGTGGAGACCTGAGCTCTCCTCGTGAATCTGCTGTGAACTAGCTCTTTGCCTGTAAGCAGGTTACGTTAACTTTCTGAGCCTTAGAACCCTCTTTGTAAAATGAGTAACATGAATCAGGTGATTTTTAACGCCCATTTTAGCTTTACTAATCTGAGTCATCTATGACACTGCTGTCAGCCGAACCCTGTAACAGAATACAAGATGGTAGTGGAATCAGACTCACAAATAGATCGGAAGACCACTTTTGTTTACTTCTGTGTTGTATGAACTTTTTTGTTGTATGAACTATGGCCAAAGAGATCATAGTTATGATTTAGGAAAAATGGCAAAGATTGCAATAGTAATGGTACTTGTGAACTGAAATACTTACAGACAATGTCACTAAAAAAGAAGGGGAGATTCAATTCTTAGATAAGATAAGCTAAAGTAAATTTTTTCTAGTTTGGATAAACAAGGAGAATGTGACCTAAAACCATGAATTCACCAGGTTTATATGAGAACCAACCCATGGTTTTAAAAATGGATTTCCCAGGCTTACTTATTACTTATTTGTCCTTAACAAAGAAGTAGATTTGGGGATCTTTGAAAATTCACTGATTTGGTGAAATTTTTATTGAAGTAAGATTCTCTACTTCAGCTTTCCTTTTGTATTCTGATCATAGCCACTTAATTGATAGATTCATCAATATATACCTTCTGTATGGAGGAATTTCTGTTGTTTCTTGTTGTTAATGACATTTTTGAAGTTTTTTTAAAAAGACACCTAGTATTTCAATATCATAATAAACTGACATTTTACTCAGTTACTTACTATCATAATGATGATTAGTGTCAACAATCTGATATCTTTTCGTACACAAATAATACGTGGGTATGGTCTCACTCTAAAAGATCCAAACAGGAACGCATATCTTAGACAGATGTGCATCTCATTTCCTCACGTTTTCTCGTAGGCTGTGTGGTGTGGTGAAGCACGTTGTGAACCCCTCAGAGTGTTCTTCCCCTGAAAGATGCATCTTAGCCTACCTCTATGATCTCTACGTGTCATGTAGCCACCTCAGAAGTAAATTTGGAGACCTCTTCAGGTGGGTAGAAGAAAATCAAAAGAAAAGGCATAGGATTATGCCTCTGTTTGTTAGTGACTCAACCAGTATTATCATCCTTTTTAATAATGAAGGTTAATTGTAATTATATCTGCCTGAATTCATAGTTTCCTGTCATTGTAGCTATAACTTCTTATCACAAATGCATGTTTAACTGTGATTGCAATTTTGAGATAAACTCGAGAGAAAATATTCTGTATTCTGCACTTGCTGTTACCTCACTTGGAAGATTGTTTCCCCTGTTCTCACTTTGTTTGCTTCCCTGCTTCCTTTACCACCCTCTTTCAAATAGCATCCCTGACTCCCATTCATTCTCTGCATCTTAGTACTTGCTACCCCCACAGGTAGACAGGTGCTGGAAAATACGTACTTATTTAATGTTATTTTAAGGAAATTTAGATAATCAACTGTAGGAGACAATAATAGCTGACAAACTAAATTAGGGTCTAGAAGGAAATAAGGAAAGCATTATCAGTCATGCCGGTTTTCTTTTGCTCCCTCGTATCTTGCATCCCGTTGGTTTATAAATCCTGTGACCACCCTTCACGCTCTGTCACTACAACGGTGGGCATCTCTTGGTTGGCCCATCGCACAGTTCTTCTGACTGTTTTCATTGCCTGCCTCCTTGACTCTCCTGAGCAAATGATCAACCTATCTACTAAAATCATCCTTTAAAACAAGAATAATAAAGTTTTCTAATGTCTTCCTATCTACTTAAACTAAAAACCCACAAAGTGTTAAGTAGGCTTTAGGATCTGCTGGGTCTGATGTTCTCTTCTACCTCTTTTCCTCTGTTCTGTTCTAACTGCTTGTGCCTCCTTACCGGTCTTCAGACACTCTGAGCACCCATCCTGGGGCTTTTGCACTTGCCTCTTGCCTCTCTCATCAAGTTTTTCTCTAGTTATTTGCGTGCTCACTTCCACACTTCACTGATGGCTCCCCCACTGCCCTCCCCTTACTCTCTGTCATTCTTTGAACCTCAGTACTTACTAACCCCAGTAAACTATATGTTTGTTTGTAGTCCATCCCATTCCTAGAATGGAAATGAAAGCATAAACTTTTTCTGTTTTCTTTATTGCTGTATCCCAGGACCTGGAAGAGTGTCTGGCTCATAGTAGACACTCAAAAAAAATATCTGTTGGATAAAAGATGTATACAAAGATACCATGATACTTTTAATAGTTTCTAAATAATTCCTTATAGAAAGTTGGAGCGAATCTTAGGAAGCATCTTGCCATAGAAATGATGTAATAGTAATAATACCGTGTGTTCTGCTGTTTCTTTACAGAGCGCTTTCAGTTTTGGTTTACAGTTTTTAGAGAGCTTTCTCATACGTGACTTGGTTTATGCAACAGCCTTGTTTTTACTAGCAAATTTCCCAAGAGCCCAAAGTACCTATTTGACCCCTAATGCTCCTGTGGAGTAGTACAAGTATATGAAATGAGTTAATTTAAGCCATTCACACTGGCTGTGTGGAGATTTAGGAAATCAACAATGAACTGAGGGGCTACCTAGAATCAGTACGGTGGCGCATCACAGTGTGTGACACCATCTAAAGTCTCCTCTGTTAAAGAAGTGGAAGAGATGCCCTGGTCAGGTGGCTCGGTTGATTGGAGTGCCATCCCGTGCACCAAAAGTTTGCAGGTTCAGTCCCCGGTCAGAATGTGTATGGAAAGCAGCCAATCTCTCTTTCCCTCTCCCTCGCCTTCCCTCCCTCTCTTCCTTCCTTACTCCCTCTCTCTTTTTCTTTCTCTCTAAAATCAATAAAAATATCCTTGGATGAGGATAAAAAAAGAAATAAAGTGGTAGAGAAATGCAGCTGTCTCAGGAAATGTGGAAGTCAGACATTATTTGCAATTTGAGATTGAGAAACGTGGTCAAACAAAAGCTAGACATGCAGAGAGATTTCTGTTAGTAAGCCAGTAAACCAGTGTTACTAATTGGATCCGAACACCATCTGTCTGGGGGGCATACAGCATATTCACATCTAGCTCTAAGCGGCTGCCTGTGCCAAGCAGAGCACTGGGTTACTTCCATTAAAGTCTTTACTCCTCCCAACAACCCCAGGAAGTAGAAATGATTTTTCCTATCAACTAATGATTGTTCTTATCATAAGTTAATAAACGATGAAACTAGATTTGAACATAAGTCATTTTGGCCTTGATGTGTGTTGCTTTCATTACTCTATCAGGTTTTTTGATACATGCAATTTCAGAAGGAAAATACCTATTTCCTTATTTCCATGTATGCCTGCAACAGAGAGTGGTAAGAATTTGAGAGTGACCTAGGTAGCAGCTAACTTTTTATTAAAACATAGAATCTAATAAATGAAATAGGAAGCATAGAAATGAAGGGTGAGGAGACCTGACTATGAGCCATAGAGTTCAGAAAAGTTGAACTTTTTCTAGTCTGGAGGTCAGAGGGAATCAACTCCAGAGAAGTCTCTATAATGATGGGAAATTAGGGGCTGAGTCTTATGAAAACTAAGAAAGAAAAGCAGAATTCTTTTGGTTTCTAAAGACAGGAACGAATAGCTTGTTAAAATAAAGGGGAAGTTGACTAAAACAGAGATAATGCCTTACTATTTGCCAAAGTCTGTTGGCAAACAGTCAGAGGTGGAGGGAACCAGCAAAGAGCAGAGTTTGTTTTTGTTTCACTTTTAGTGGGAAAATGACACAAATTAGGAATTACTGCTAAATGAGAATGAGAAAAGTTGAGTAGAAAATTGGCAAGAGTAGTTAAGACAGAAAAATGGAGATTTTAAAAGCACCGAGGACTATATAATGTCCAACATTTGAACAGGTCCTGACTCCAAACTGCAAATTTATATCCTTCAGTGAAGAGATTTAGACAATAATTACGATTAGTACCCAAATGTCTTATTCTTGTCTTGTTCTTCAACTCATTCAGCAACTATTTATTGAGCACTATTACATTCCAGACACTGTGCTCAATGCCTATTATCAAGAAATTGGTATCAAGAACTCACAACATGAATCTTTTCTAGAAATGCATTATGGTTGTTGCCATTTAATCTGTCCTTAAATGAACTAACTTTCTAGTTATTCTAGGTTGTTTTTATTTTTAACTCTTCTTCTTGTAACCTCAGTAGTGCCTGTTCAAAAGTTAAGCAAACCATATATAATAATGTGATGCCTGCCAATTCTAACTTGCGATGGGATCCGGACTTCATGATGGATTTTATTGAGAATCCTTCAGCCCGTAGCATCAACTACTCGATGCTGGGCAAGATCCTCAGTGACAATGCGGCCAATCGCTACAGCTTCGTCTGCAATACACTCATGAATGTATGTATGGGCCATCAGGATGCTGGAAGGTGAGCTGAGTTACCCTGGAATTTAGGACTAACCACACAGTTGTTGCTTTGGTGCTACCTTGAAATTAACTTCTTTAGTAGTTACCTATGCTGACATTTGGACGTTGTTTGCTTTTATTTATTTTTTTATCCTCAGCCGAGGACTATACCTATTAATTTTAGAGAGTAGGGAGGGAAGGAGAAAGAAAGGGAGAGAAACACTGATGTGAGAGAGAAGCATTGATTGGCTGCCTCTCACACATGCCTCAACCAGATACCCAACCTGTAACCTAGGCCATGCCCTGACCGGGCATCCAACCTAGGACCTTTTCTTGGTTTATGGAATGACACTCTAATCAACTGAGCCACACCAGCCAGGGCTGCTCCCCCCCCCACCCCCCTTATTCTTTCATCCCTGAATTCACCTCTGCTCTATACTATGATTTTCTTAACCTGGAAGACAAAAACATAAACAATAAAAATAAAAATTACCTATATTTTGAAAACACTGTATTTAGGCCTACCTAAGTTAAATTTCTTTAACTTTTTTGATGCTTTTTTTTTAAACCAATTCATGTTTTTTTTAATCTTCACCTAAGAATATATTTTTATTGATTTTAGAGAGAGGAAATGGGGGAGGGAGAGAGAGAAACATTGATTAGTTACCTCTCATACACGTCCCAACCAGGGACCAAACCTCTGTAACCTAGGTATGTCCTGAATGGGAATCAAACCCTGGACCTTTTGGTGCTTGGGATAACGTTCTAACCAACTAAGCAACCCGGCCAGGGCTAATTTTTTTTATGTGCTTAAAAGTTAATTGTATAGGTCAGATTTGTTCACAGAACTAAAAATATGCTTATTGACATCTGTACAGATTACTGTTTGTTGCTCACCAGCATTAAAAATACAAAGCATTTGAAGCCATTTACTTCTGCCTCAGATTCTACTAGGTTATTTATCAAGTGAGCATTATATATTCTTGAATATAAGAAATGAATGGCTCACTTGATGATAGTGAAATACGTGTTCATTAAGTATGTCACATGAGTAGTTCTTTTTGTTACTTCCTACTATGTATATTCTTTTTCTTTTTTTAGGATTAATGACATAGCCAATTTCTCTTCCGAGCTGACGGCTTGCTGCACTGTTCTTAGTTCAGAGTGGCTGGGAGTTCTGAAGGCTCTTTGTTGTTCTTCAAATCATGTGTGGGGGTTTAATGATGTACTTTGCACTGTAGATGTAAGTGTTCTTTTCATTTGAAACCTCAACTGCAATTAAATATTTGATTTGTGAGTGATTTTTTTAATTGGCTCAACACTTAACTGAAATAATTGTAAAATATTTTTTCCTTCTCCCTCTAAAAGCAGTCACCAGAGTGTGGTTGGTTTTGCTGTGTTGCATAAGAATGTCCAGGCTCAGTTCATTGGTCATTCTTAGTGATTGTGTCTGGAAGTGATGAAGAGATACCTGTTATATATCACACATTTTCTCAGATGTCATAGGGCATGCATAATGTGTGAATTTCCTAAAAATCTATCTCAATTCTTTATTTTTGCCTATCATTTCTTGGTGTAATATATATTAATGTATCATATATATAAAACCATTTTATACATTTCAAAAACTACCTTCTAGGTGAAGTTGAACTTCTCAGTTCTGATATCTCAAGACAGGTTGGACAGTCCTATTCCATTCATTCTATGACTACCTAAGATTTTATACATGTGAAACTCCTATCTGTGGCCTGCTTTTCTAGACAGGAAAAACACACATTATTGTCTTTAACATTGTTCCTTAACTTCTCACTTGTTTTTATTACACTTTACCTCTAAGCTGTTAAATGAGGTGACCTCTGTACGTTGCTAACCATAGTCCCTGGCATGTACTACAACTCAATATAAAGGATTCTATTATAGATTTTTTAAATTATTATTTTTTTCTGCCAAAGTCTTGTGAGTTCTTTAAAGGTAGAGGTTTTACTGTGAGTGAATTTTCTTCCTCTTTTCTCTCTTTTTAAAATTTAGGAGTCAATTGTAAATTTCCAGAGTTGTCTTTCAATCTAACTTTATATTAAAGACACATTACTTGTTATTCCTAAAAAGAACTCCCAAATATTACTGAGGCTTGTTTTTCCATTAGGGCCTACTAATGGTTGCCCTTAAATGACAGAGCATACTGAGTTCTGCAGAAAAGTTTTATTTCTGCTACGTCTTTTAGGGATTTCTTTATTTTTTCTTTTTTATTGTTTTCTTTTTCAATTATATGTACTCAAGATAAAGCTCAGTATCTTCTTATAGCAATGGGATGTGGGGAAACCTCATTCTTTGTCTTATGAAGTAGAAATAAGCCTAGAGGATAATAATCATCATAAGTTATTTCCCTCATTTGGGGATCTGAGGCCTTGTTGTTGCCTACATTCTCTTAGATATTAATCTTAGATATTACTTTAGAGGGTGTTAGGTATTAAAACATGTCAATGTTTTTCTTGAAGGTGAGTGACCTTTCATTCCATGATTCATTAGCTACTTTCATTGCTATTCTGATAGCACGACAGTGTTTCTCCCTGGAGGACGTCGTGCAGCACGTTGCACTCCCCTCGCTCCTGGCAGCAGGTGACGGCATTTGTTATTTGACTGTGGTCTTGGTGGGGTGGTTTCTAAGAAAACTCTGTGGGTAGCATGTAAGGGTATGAGCCCTGGGCAGTGGTGTGGCATCATGGGAAAGATGACAAGACTGTACATTTTGTTCTACACAAAGTGCCATGAATCCCCATGGGTATTAGTGCCCGTTTTTGAGGAAGCACGGACATCTGGGTTTGTCAGAAAAGCATGTCCAGTGCCTTACTTTTTACGATAAGGAACATTTATTTTTTTATTCAAGAAAGTATAATAGCTTAATAGAAAACCCGAAGATGTGTTCTTGAGTATGTTAGAAAACTTGCTTTCAAAATCCTTCTTCCCTAGCTTGTGGAGATGCGGACGCTGAGCCTGGGGCGAGAATGACATGCCGGCTCCTGCTTCATCTCTTCCGAGCTCCGCCCACCTGCTTATTACCTCAGGCAACCGGTGAGCTGAGCTCTGAGAAGTCTGTGGTGACATTTTCATTCGGAGCTGCTGGTTCTAAAATGACCCAGTAGGCTGTCCATTCTGTAATTTTCTCCCTGACTCTGGTGGGCCTGCTTCAGGGCGAGGAAGGGCACAGTGACGCCACTGGCCACTGAGAGGGCTGTTGGCACCTCTCCCTTACGTCATACTCAGATGTGTTGAGAAACTCAAACCCAGAGTTAACGAACAATAAAAATACTTATGCTCTTAAGCCAAGCCATGCTGCAGGGCAGCGTGATCCTCTAACACACCGTGCATGTTGGTTGTGAACCACATCACAGCAGCTTAGGGCAGTGGTGATTCATTTACTCTTTTACTCAGGTAAAGGGAGTAAGGTGAGCTGGGCATGTTAGTGAAGTCTGTTCCTAGAGATCATTTCCATATTGGGTGTGTGTGTGTGTATGTGTGTGTGTGTGACAGCATAAGTGTATGAAAATCCTACTAATGTTTTTGACACCTCTCTCTCAGGAGCAAAGACAGTATTTTTTGGACCATAAAATGCACCTAGGTTTCAGAGGAGGAAAATAGGGGGACAATTTTGAAGCAAAAGATGTGGTAAAATATTTAATAACATAAATAACATAATATTTCACCAATGTAAATGTAAACAGAACTCAACAGCAGCATTAATAACCATATTTTTCCCAAATTGGGGGGTTGCGTCTTATAATCTGAAAAATATGGTGCTTGAAAGGAAAGGTTAAGTAAGGAGCATAGACAATGTTTCTTAGTAAATCCATGAAGCATCAGTTAAAGCTAGCTAATGGCAATTAAGTGCCCACAGTCTAACAATGAAAAGCCCTGCTGACTGGAAATGGTTACAAAAGACTGTTCATGATGGTGATGAGACATTAAACATTTGTTGTTATTCTTATAGGCAAACCTTTCCCTGGAATACGATCATCTTGTGATAGACACCTCTTAGCTGCTGCTCACAACAGCATCGAAGTGGGAGCAGTGTTTGCTGTTTTAAAAGCAATTATGATGCTTGGTAAGACTGTCCTGGCACTAAGCTTGGTTAATCACCAGAAGTTTCACTCAATTTAACATTATTAGAAATGTCTTTGTTGCTGTTGTTCTCCTGGAAAAAAATGAGTTGGCTTTTCCCAAGTCCAAGTTTAATTGGAGTCTGAGAAGTCTGGCCCTTCCTACAACATGGGTGGAATTTAAATATAGCACCTTTTTTTGGTGGTGTTTTAACTGCATGCTATCTCATTCTGATGTAATATCGATCCCACACCCTGGGTTGTTTTGCCTTCACTTGTTGGCATATGTCACACTTCCTGATGGATACAGAAGACTCAGTGACCTAACTGAAGTTTTAAATTTCATGTTAGATTCCAGGAATAAAACACCAGAAAACCTGGATTGTAATCTTAGTGTCCTGTTTCCACTGTGACCCCAAACAAGTTTATATCTTTGTACTTTAGTTTTTCTTATCAATCAGGTGATAATTGCATTGAGATTGATATTACAGATACATCAATATTAGAGATCACAATTTTTTTATATATTTCATGATGTCCAAGATGCATTTTATATTCTTACTGGTTTACATCCTCCTGGAGTGCTAGTACTGCCTTTTCTATTCGTCTACAGTACAATACCTTAAGACATGTTATCCTATGAATCAGTTAGGAGAATGATTGCGAAGTCTTGAAATCACACTGTCTAATTCCAACTTCAAGTCCCCTCTTTTGGTCTTCATTACACAAAAGTTATCTCTTATGTTCTGAAGGAGTCCCCTTTGATTAGAGTAGAAATTACTGCATGGATAGGAATTGTCTGATGAGTCTTAAAGAACATGTTTGAGGATGTACCCTTTCCGTTTATACTCCTATTTGGGAAGTGTTATTTGGTGGTGACAAGGGAGGAAAAGCAGGGTTCTCATAAGACAAATAATTAAGAGTTCATTTAACAATATCCACATATACACATATGTATACACATTATATACATCTACAAGTATATAATATTCCTGTTGAGTGCCCATGAATTATGCGGCAAAAAAAGAAAGGTAGAGTCATGGAGGGCTACAGCCTCCTCTGAGCTCAGGAGTTTATAGTGTTAACAGCCAGCATTAAATGGTCCTCTCAGTAAGTAAAATTTCTGCACTCTGATGTTATTTGGAAGGAAAGATGGCTGGTCAATTTTTTGTAATTAATAAAAGTAGAGATCTTGAAGTCAGAACTTTTGTTTTTTACTGTGGTATCTAACATTCATCAGAGAAACTAAATAGATTTTCCATAAACTAATGTTGGAAGGGTGCCTGCATAAGTCATAGATATTTTAATGGCAGGAACCAAAATGAGTGCAGTGTAGACATTGTCCCTCTGATTTGAATGTCTGGTTTGATTCCAGGTAAAATTGGCCAACCTGTTTAAATATCCACATAACCATAGTTTACTGCCTATGCATAATCACCAATTCATTTTTCTTTGATTGCCTCTCCTTAACCTTTTTAAATTGGCGTCAGTTCTTGGTAGATTCTACAACCTTGTAAGTGCTGGAAGGTTCTCCACTGGGCAGGGTGAGTCAGCAGAGCCTTGGGCCAGGCCATCACTGAGCACTCTAATTTGTTCTGGTGTCTGTATGACTGCAGATGGTTCTGGTGCGGCCTCCACCGCACCCAAACGTCTAACCTGATGTGAGGATCTCCTAGTCTGGGGCTAGCAGAGATGCTTGTTGTGTTTCTTTGTTTTTGTTTTTGCGGAAGTTTTAATTTATCTATCTCACATATCCTAACGTGTTTTCTTAAGCCTTGTCCATCAGGACCTGTTTTGAGTTTAGGAGATAGGACCATTTTATAGAATTTGGTTTCTAATGTCTATAGTAGTTTTACTTTAAGGTGTAAAATGATTATTTGTATTACCAAAGTTGGGAGAAAGCATGCTAAATTTTGTACATGTAGAATATGGCCTTTCTTTCAGCTCCTAAAGAATTCTGTTAAATTACATAAACTTCTGAGGGTGAAGTGAAATTGGTAGTTTTCGTATATTTTAATGAGAAGTATATGATAATAAATAGTAGGATATTGATGAGTTGAAGTGTATTTTTATTCCTCTCATCCTTTTAATGATTCTATAAGTAAATATTCAGTAAGCAATTCTGATTTTTCAGATTTTTTCAGCAGAGTCAGAATTTTTTCTTGGTTGACCTGCGGGTTTTAAAAGACTTTTGGCACTGATCTGGGCTTGGTTTCGCCCAGAGTGAGGCAGTGAGGGCCTCCTGTAAGCTCATCTGGTGTTGGCTCTGGGACGTGTTCTCTCTCAAGGCTTAGAGTCCTGCTGGTAAACAGGCAAAAGTTGGGAGGCTCTGTATCAGTTGGCAGTCTATTACCAAAGTATTTTATTCTTTTTTTTACAAATTATTTTATTCTTTCACCTTCAAAATATGATAGTTATTTCTGTTTCACGGTGAGAGATTTTTCATTTCTAGATATTCAACCACTCTGCTCAGTTTTTACCCCAGAACTTTTTTTTTTAATAAGGAAAAAACACTTTCCTAAGCTTCATTTTGTTGAGGGTAATAGAGACTGATGAGATGAAGTTTTCTGATTTGGTCTTTACAGAGAGGAAAGTGAAAGGCATGGATAATTCAATGAATGCCCTATTTTCCAGGGCTTCCTTAGTATGCATTGCCCTTTTCCATTCCCAGGGAAATAAATCTCTCTTGTCAAGAAGTTGATAGTAAGGTGGGCTAAGGCAAAACTTTTCTCTTGACCTATGGATAGAAAATAAGTCATTGTAAGAGAAGAAATGGAAAAGGGACATCTTGAAGGGTGAGTAACCCATTTTTTCCTTGTCTACAAGTCAAATGAATCTGAATACATTCATGCTTGAAATATTGGTGAAATCAATGTTCTGTGATTATTAAATGTGATTTATAATGGCCTTTCCAAGTTTGGTGAAAGCTTACTTAATTCTATAAACAAAATAAAGATTGAGTCTTGAACTTGCTTTTTTCCTCATGTCTGATGAAACTTCTCTAGGTTCTTGCATTTATCCTCTTGACCCATTCCCTTCATTGCTGAACTACTATGCGATAATAACACCATTCATGTACTGAAGTCCCTGAAAGCTTGCTTCATTTGCTTTTCAAATACTTGGCAATATTTTGGACTTGTGTGATTTTGCTTTTGTAATTCTGTTATTTAGGAGATGCCAAAATTGGCAATAACAATGTCAGCTCTTTAAAGAATGATGACTTCAGCATGAGGGGTTTACGACGCGATGGGAATGCTGATGATATCTGGACTGCCTCACAAAATTCGAAGTCCTGTGGAAAAAGCATTTCCATAGAAACTGCCAATTTAAGAGAATATGCTAGATATGTACTGAGGACCATCTGTCAACAGGTATTGACCTTTAAGTTTGAATATGTAACTGTCCTTTTAGAAAGAGATTCTCACTATTGTACAAGACTTGTACATAGGTGGACTTTTTTTTCCTGCTAACTTTGTTTTGAAATAATTTCAATTTGCTGAAAAGTTGTAATAATAATAAAGAATTCTAGTATATCATTTATACAGACTCATTAAGTTTTTACATTTTGCCACATTTGCTTTATAATTCTGTATGTGTGTGTAAATGTGGTACATATACTTAAAAATTTTTTTCTGACCATTTGAGAGTAGTTGGCATACATTATTCTTTTTTACTTTTTAATACTTCAGTGTTTATTAACATAAGCAAAATATAGTTTAAAACCTCAGGAAATTTAGCATTGGTACAGTAATTTTTTCTCACCTATAGGCCACATTCCAATTTTGTCAATTGTCCCAATTATGTTGGATTTGTCTGAAGTTTCCTGTAGATTAGCTTCAGATTATGCATTCCTGGCCAAGATACTACAGAAGTAATGTTGTGTTCTTCTCAGGTAATCACATCTGAAGGCACATGATGTCCATTTTCACCTCATTGGTGATGTTAATTTTGATCAAGATGTCTCCATTGTATGATTTCTCTACTGTATAATTATTTTTCCCCTTGCAAATAATAATCAGTCTTTGGGGAAACACTTTAAGATAAAGCAAATATTCTCATCAAACTCCCTCATTCTTCCCTAAGGAAGAGCCTATCCTTACTTTTTCCCCTTATTTATTTATTTATTTTCCACATGGATTATAATTTACTGTCCTTAGTTATTTTCATGTTCAAATTGTCCCAGATTTTTCCAGTGGAAATCTTTTCATGTTGGTTGTCGTGTTATTTGGACATGTCTTTATTTATTTATTTTTAATATTATGTCTCCTTTTGTATTTTCTCTGCCCCAGACCTGGAATTACTCATTCCTCAAAAGAACCTTGGTCTTAGTTAGTCAAGGATGGCATTTAGAAACCAAAGTCAGCACTGTGTATGCTTATTGCCAAGGGCCATGTGTGTTCATTGCTTCTAGGCCCTTTCAGCAGACAGAGCCAAGAAAAAAACATCTACATACATAAATGTGTGGGTAAACCATGAGTTCATACTGATATATTTAATACCATTTCAACCCCATAAAGTGCTTTGTGTTCCCCCTCTTCCATAGTAAGAACCCCTACTCCCAATAACATTAACCCATTTACTGTTTGCTTAATTCTACAGTACACCTGTAATAGTTTCAGAATTGCTGCACTCATACCACAAGGAAAAGCAAGCCTACTAAAAGGATTTGAAGATTTGTTTATCGTTCTTCCTTAAGCATTTTCAATATTGTATTAAAAAGTCATTTAGATTTTCTCCTTCAGTGTGTATTATGTTACTCACTTGAAGCAGAATTGATTTTATTTGTTTCTATTTACATTCAGTTTAGATTTCTTTCTCCCCCCAGCTCTGTCTTAAGAATAGCACGCTTCCACATGTCAACTATGCAAAAAGGTGTACTCAGTGATGAGTCCTGTCTCCCTTATGCCTTCTACCCTTTACTGCTCCCTGCCTTAGGTGATCGATTTTATTATTTTCTGGTTTAACTTTTCATGTCTTTTTTTTTTTTAATTTCTTTTTTCTTCTCAAAAGAATCATGGCATATCATATATACTCCTTTTCACTTTCCTAATGTCGACAGGGTCATGTTTTTATTAAGGTGTATTGTAACTATGGTAAAAGTTAGCTAAACAGTTGTATAGGTATTAAGAGGGTATTGAGTTGTTCATTGCTTCTCAACCGTGAGGGTACATTAGAATTACCTGAAGAGTTAAAAAAATTTCTTTTGATGCCTTCAAATATGACTGATACCTGGTCTCGCTCTCTAAGGTTGACTTAGTTGATTTGTCGTAGGGTCTGGGCTCTGGAATTTTAGCAGGCTCCTCTGGTGACTGTAACGGACAGCTGGCCTCAAGCCCCTGGTGCAGTGGTTACGAAGCAGATTCCTCTGAAACAGACCAGGGTTCACATGGGGCTCAGAGACAGTTGGTGAATTCTTAGCTCATTTAATATGAGTTTTCCTTTGAAAAAATGATGAAGAAAAGGTGATAGGAGTTTAAATTGGTAGAAACCCTCTGGAGGCCAATTAGCCATATACATTAATAGCCTTAAATTTTTGCTCTACTTCTTGACCCTGCAGTTGCACTTCTGTGACACTATCCTAAGAAATTAATTATACAGAGAATAGATGTGCACAAATATTTATTTATAATAATATCAAAAAGGGAGACACCTTTTTCAATGTTATGTTCTATTCAGTAAAATATAGTATAATGCATTCCATAAAAATGGCATATCGTGGTATAGACTCATTGCCCTTATATAACAAGTTAAAAATACTGATTACAAAACAGTTCCTAGAGCAGGAACCCATTTTCCAACTGAAATATGCCAATATTTTCCTTACTTTCCTTAGCTTTCTTTTCTTTACTTTTTTTACATATCTGTGTTTTAAAAATTTTTTAGCCAAGGTTTTACTTTGTGTTTTTAAGAAGTAAAAATATTAGAAATTTTGTTTTTAAAACTTTTGCCGCCATTTTTTGTGTGTAATATTTTATTAATGGGAAGATTCCTGTCTGCTTTATATTCCATTGTGTGCCGTGAACTTAGTACATATTACATATGCCTATAGAAGTCTATGCCTATCAGTCTAACTGCTGTATTATTTTTAGGAATGGGTAGGAGAACATTGCTTAAAAGAACCTGAAAGATTATGCACAGACAAAGAACTCATATTGGACCCTGTGCTTTCAAACATGCAAGCACAGAAACTGTTGCAGCTTATTTGTTATCCTCACGGCATCAAGGAATGTCCTGAGGGGGACAACCTGCAAAGGCAGCACATTAAGCGCATTCTGCAAGTGAGTGATAACAATTTAAAGGTCATGATTCTGTCACTTGACACGTTCTTTGTAGTTATAACCAAAATTACGGTCTCTTTTTATCATTGCTAACTAATTCTTATCAACTAATTCAATTAATTCAGATTTTTGTTTTCCCCATTTTATTTTCTGTGTTATTGCCACACTTTATAGCTGGCTAGCTATAGGTAGGTACTGCAAATTACGTGCAGTCATTGCATAAATATTGGTATTTTAAATCAGTACTGTAATTGCAGGAAAATAAGCTTTGTGAGGGGACTGTTAAATGTCTTATTCAAAAAATATTGAAATCACTTTTCAATAGAGTCGCTTAGATAGATTTTGACAGAAGACATGTCCATCTTAGTTACTTCTAGTGCCCAGCTGAATGAGGCACATTATTTTAATGTTGCTATTTATTTTTTTGTGTTTACAATGAATGTGTATAGTAGACTTGGTAGCCTTTTGATCCATATACCCATTATCAGAAAGTAAAGTGTTCCTGTGAAACATTTGGTAAGCAAAAATGGTAAAAAGTAAAGAATCAATTACCATTAATTTATGTGGAAAAATTTTTGAGCATTCCCAGACCCCAAATTTAATGCACATATGTGTTTATTTCATTCACTGGGACCAAAATGCTTAATAATGTTAGTTTTATGCTAAGTGTAGTACTCTTACAAGCTCTCTTAGGCTTTTCCTATACTTTAATACACACCTTGCTACTGAATGTACAAAAAGATCAAGGAAAAGCACAGATGCCCACAGTCACAGTTCAGAGTCTTGATCGCTCGATGCTGAGTGTGGTTCCCTGGGAAAGAGGTTCGCAGGGCCACTCTCGCTGCTCAGGGTGTCTGTCTCTACGGCAGCTCACTGCATAGCAAACACTGAATGCTATAATGCTATTTTCACACTCTCCAGATTTTTTTCTTTTAGTGGAAGCAGGTGTAACGTAGGTCTTTTTGTAAAAGTGAAGTGGCTTAACACAATCTGTTGAAAAGCAGAGGATACCTGTAGACCCCTTTGTTGTATATTGTTATTCTACTCTTTGAGATAGGGAATACTGCAGGGACTTACTGTATTTTAAGATATGCTTATTATTGCTAATGTATTTTTATTTCCATTTTCCCCAGAATCTTGAACAGTGGACACTGAGGCAGTCCTGGCTAGAACTTCAGTTAATGATTAAGCAGTGCTTGAAGGATCCTGTGAGTATATCTGAAAATCACATATATGTGTGACATTTTACAAAAAGCGAAGACATGCTGATGTTTGAGGATAAAGTAAAATGTCTGTGTGCTAGTTTTTTTATGTCTGACACTAGGGCTCTGGTTCGGTGGCTGAAATGAACAACTTACTGGACAATATTGCCAAGGCAACAATAGAGGTATTCCAGCAGTCTGCCGACTTGAACAATAACTCCTCTAATCCTGGCGTGAGCCTGTTCAACCCGAATGGGATCGGAAGCACTGACACAAGTAGCCCAAGGCAAAATGGAATAAAGACATTTCTAAGGTACTTTTCCTGTAGTTTTATTAGTCTCTTGTTAATTTTCCACGTGGAACAGGGTGTTTTATTTGCATAATGTAGTATTTTTTCATGAAGCTACAGGAATGAGAGGAAAATACTTGTGTCAGTTGTCATTATTTAATAATATGATAAAGGGTAACCCTATGGGGTGGATGATATCTTAGTGTTCTAAATAGTAAGTTAATCAGGCCGGCTCTTTGGAACCACAGATGATATATTCAGGATGGATTAATTTCCATAGTGTCACCTGAGGCTACTCTGTTCAGTGGTATATTCTTTATATAGGAAACAGTTTTTTCTGCCTTCTTTATTAATTGGCAGTTTTGCATAAATAATAATCATGACAGGCAGATTACCTTATATTTCATCATATTGCCAAATGGACATCAAGGGTGTCCAACCTTTTGATGTCTCTGCACCACACTGGAAGAAGAATTTCTTGGGCCACACATTAAATGCATTGTGACACATACTCACAAAAAATCTCATGTTTTAAGTAAATTTATGTTATTGTGCTGGGCCACATTCACAGCCATCCTGGGCTGCATGCAGCCCGTGGGCCTCAGGTTGGGCATCCCTGAACTATAAAGTATAACTAGTAAATTCTAAAACTTTAAAAACTGGTTATCAGAATGCTTAAACATAATCAGAACATTTCATATCTTAATCATGACAGAAAAGTGTATTGCTTGTTGGACAAAAGGACTGTTGCTAACAGTGTGCCAGAATCATGGAAAAAGACTTTTATAGATTTAAAAAAAAGAAGTTCAGTTATAGTGACCTCCCAGAAGCCCACCTTTTATTGCCTTCCATAAGCATGGGTGGAAGTGTCTGCAAATATCTGGTATTTGGCAAGAGGATCAATAGTATAGAAGTGAAAGGGAAATTTTAGAGTAATCAGTATGTCTTGTGCATAAAAGTTACACATCGGAATTCCTGTTATAACCGTGAGAGCAGAGGAAAAGGATGCCTCCCTGGGTGTAACGCATGTTTCTGACTCCAGTTCCTCTGAGCGCAGGGGCGTGTGGCTGGTGGCCCCCCTGATTGCCAGGCTGCCGACCTCTGTGCAAGGAAGAGTGTTGAAGGCTGCTGGGGAGGAGCTGGAGAAGGGACAGCACTTGGGTTCTTCTTCCAAAAAGGAAAGAGACAGACAAAAGCAGAAAAGGTATGGCTGGCAGGTGTGCCTCTTTTGTGAGATTCTGAAAAACGTCTCACACGCTGCAAACATGCATGATTGCTGCAGCCCGAGTTACTGAGATGTTCTTAAATGAAACTGAGAGTATTTTGTTAGGTAAGGCACTGTTCCTACCAAGTTTCAGGTTACAGCGTTTACCACGTAAGTGCTCAATTCTACGTCTCCAAATCACTGCTGAAGTATTAAAAATACTGACTTCTTAGCCCTGCTGCATACCTACTGAATCAGATCTGAATATCCACTTGGACCCTATATTCTACTTTCAATTACTATTCTTTTTTTATTACTTATATATTTTTGTTTAAAATGCATAGAATTATTTCTAGTTCTGTCTTATTGGACCCTGAAATAGTTACTAACATTTTTAGCATTTAAGACTCTTGTTCTAGATTAGACATTAAAACTGATAAACAATAAAATTTAAAGTTTTCTTAGTTTATTTTATGCCCTAGAAAAGATCTCAAATAATTGTCTTCAAAAATTGACTGTGATAAGGAAGTCTAAAACCACACTCAAATGTGAAAACACAATGAATTTAGCACCATAGCATAAAGGGAAATAATGGAAATTTCTTCTGTTTAAAAAAACTGAACATACAGGTTTCTTTTCCCCTATTAATAACATTTTGGTAGCTGCCATTTATTGAGCTCTTACAAAATGCCAGCCCCTATATAAAATATATTTCGTACATTCTCGAAATTCTCTTTAAAATCTCACAGCAATCATGCAGTAGGTGCTCTTATACACTTTTTACAGATGAAGAAATTGGTGCGCTGAAAAGTTCAGTTAATTTCTTAAGGACACACCACTAAGGAAATAAAAAGCTGGGCTTCAACCCAGGTGGCCTGGCTTCTCAGCCTTCCCTCTAAACTCCAGTCCATTTGGTAGAGACCTACCTTTGAATGTATTTGTTGCCTGATTGTTTTGTCATGGTTGCCAGCATTCAATTACCAGCCAGATGACTCAACTCACTTCTCACAGTGTATTAGCTAATGAGTGACTGTGTGCCCATCGCCTCACTTGCCACAGAGAGGACAAACAGTGTTAAAACATTTCAAAATGGCCCTGCCAAACTCAGTCTCTCTCAGCTCTGCTGATATAAAAGGCAGATTGAAATATTTTGGCCTTAATCTCATTTAAGCTTATCTTTTCAGTGTAGAAATTAGTTTATCAGTATGACTCATTAGATATTCTGTAATAATTGAAGAAGTATTAATAGAATTTTCACCAAATGTCTTAAACGCCTTTTCAAGTCGAGCCTCTGAGGCTGGTGGGACTACGCACTGCAAGTCGCCAGCAAACACTCTGTTTGGGGTCCTCAAGCCCAGATGCTAACCTTAGCCCTACCAATAAGCCCTGCACTCTTGGCCTTAAGAAATATGCTGAAAAATAAAATAAGCACAACAATTGGATTGGCTTGGACCTTAAAAGAAGAGTTTTGTGTGAGGGGAATTTTTAAATTTTTAATTTTACTTTGTGTATAAATTGATATTGCTTCTTATATGCATTTTTAAATGCAGCTTACTGATATAAAATACAATCCTCTTCTCCTTGCACTCCCCCCCTTACACACTCATTTGCAGTATGCATTTATGCTAGTTTGGGAATGTCTTCAATATTAAATTATTTAGAAGCATTACAGTAGCTTTTAATATAATAATTATCAAATTATTATTATTAAATTATTATTAAATATAGCTTTTAATAATTAGTAGAGATATAATTTAACTCTCCATTTTTTAATAGTAAAATAAATATGGAGCATTAGCCCAAGGGCAAGGAATTGGTGTTGTACAGGAAGTAATCCATTCTTTCTAACTAGATCTGCTGTTATTACTTCCTTTGTAGCATGTCTCTTTTGAGTCAACAACCATTCCTCTCACTGGTTCTTACCTGCCTTAAGGGACAAGATGAACAGCGAGAAGGCCTCCTAACATCCCTCCAGAACCAAGTTAATCAGGTAAAGCAGCAGTCCCTAACCTTTTGGCACCTGGGGCTGGTTTTGTGGAAGACACCTTTTCCACGGACCAGGATGAGTGGGGTGGTTTTGGAATGGTTCAAGTGCATTACACTCAAGCTCACCTCCTGCTGTGCAGCTCAGTTCCTAACACCCTCAGACCCATCCCAGTCTTCGGCCCAGAGGTTGGGGATCTCGGAGATAAAGTATGGTAGAGAATTAAGCCCGGCAAATATCTTCCCAATGGCATTAATTTGTTTTCCTTTCAAATAGTAAGATTAAAGTCATAAGGACACACCACAGTTTGCTTAGATGTGGGGAGGCATAATCCACGCCCTGTTCTCCTACCAAGCATTCTAGTCACCACAAGATTAACAATTTTATATTAATTATGCATTGGATAAAGTCTACAGTCTATAAAAGAAACATTTTTCAACATTGCACCTAATTTGGGCATATCTGCTCCTCTTCTGACCCTGCCTCAAGCAGGGGGCTCTGGAGCAGCCCAGTCCCTGTCAGCCTGGCAGTAAGACCGGAATAGAGCTCCAGGTCCTAACTGGCTTCCGCATATTAGTCAGGGTCTCAGCTTGAGCCGTATAGATTCAGAAACTCGATTTTATTTTACCGCTAGAGCCAGACTGATGCCAGTCAAGTGCACAAGATACTCATTTAGAAATCAGAAGCTATTTTAGTTCTTATAAAGAATATGGACTTTGCCTTTCCACTAGCTACAATTCCCCTGACACTTGCATTCTCCATATCACAGGAAACTAGCGACCACATTAGCAATTGGAGATCATGGAATGGAACAGAGTGGTTAGATAGGTCGTGTGGGGTGTTTTATCATGTTGTAGAGCCCAATGGAGCCCTCCTGTGGTGCCGGGGTTCTATGGCACCATTTTTCCTTTGAGTGGTGTAGATGAACATGAACAAGGATGTTTACTTGGCTCTCCTGTTGTCTCCTCCCTTTGGATATGACAAATCTATTCTCTGCACAGCAGCCAGAGTGATCCTTTTTAAATGTGAATCACCATGAACATTAAAAAGGCAGCAAATTCACAGCTATCGACAGCTGAATCCAAAAACAAAACAAAAACAACCCAAACAAACAGACTAAGCAAACAACCAGAACAAGTACAGAAGCATAGATATGGGGATCATTTGGAGGGTTATCAGCTGGGAAGGGGGAGAATGGAGAAATGGTACGGGAATAAGAACTGTAACAGGTAGGTACAAAATAGACAGGGGGAAGTGAAGAATAGCATAGGAAATGGAGAAGCCAAAGAACTAACATGCATGACTTACATTCTTGCATGGGCATGAACTAAGGGGGCAGTAGTGCTGGAGGAAAGAGGGGTACCAGTTGGAGGGGGCCAAAGGGGTAAAAATTGGGATAACTGTAATAGCATAATCAGTAAAATATAAAATAAAACATTGTGAATCACATATTTTTTTGGTAACCAAAATGCTGAAATGATTCTTACTACACCTAGAATAAAAATCAAAGCCTGAGCCTATAACGCCTCACATGAGATGGCACTGGCTCTCACTTCTACCTTGATTCCTACTAGTCATGGCCTTGCTCACTCCACTCTTTTCATAGTGGCCACATGACTGTTCCTTGAACTCGCCAAGCAAATTCTCATTGCAGCGCCTTTGCATCTTTTCTTCTCTTCACCTGGAAGGTTTTCCTCTCACATATGAGCATGGTCATCTCCCTCACTTCATCAGGCCTCCACTCAGATACCACCTCCTTCGGGAGGTCCTCTGTGATCACTCTAAATATAGGACTGTGGTCATTCTCTGTCCCTTGTCCTGGTTCATACCATTTGGTAGACTTGATTTATTGTTATTTGTCCTGCTCCTTGAATGTAAGCTCCACGACAACTTGTGTGCTTTGTTAGCTGTCATGAACCCTTAAGTCAGCCTTGGGAGATGGGGGAAGTGTTCTTTTACCGTGCAGTGTACTTACACGTCATCTGTTGGGACTGGACTACTTTTGCATGTAACTCATTTCAACTCTTTTAAGATGATATTATTTAACACCATTATTTCAAGAGCACAGCAGTATGGGTTCTTGGGAATAGTTGTTTTTTTGCTCATGCCATCTGGATTTGGGGAGTGGCCCACCTGTGCCATTTCCTAAGAAAACCTTCCCTTTCCCAACATTACTCTGAATCAGTGAAGAAGTAGTCACTGTATAAATTGATATACCCACTTGACTAATGTACACATTGTCATATCTTTCAAAATAATACATATATATATAAAATCGTTATAAAGAAGACAAATCTATCAATAGCAAGATTCCACTTTCATAGTACACCAAAATAACACATTTGCTAGGGTTCACAACATGTTCCTACAAATATAACCCAAGCCAGGTGTGAAATGTAATTTTGTCTGTCCAGTACTTATCTGTATAAGATCAAAGAAGAGATGTGCACTTGACCCTTGAATAACATGAAGTTTAGGGGCACCCACCCTCATGCAATCAAACATCTGTATAACTTTGCCTTGCTGAAACTTCAGTGGTCCCTTGGTATCCACAGGAGATTGGTTCCAGGACCCGCCTCAGAAACCAAAATCCACAGATGCTCAAGTCCCTTATATAAAATGGCATAGAAGAGTACATTATAGTCATCCTTTCACAATCCATGAATTTTCCACCTCCAATCACAAATACAGTTTCGCAGGTGTGAAACTCAGGTTTACGAAGAGCCGACTGCATATTTATTGAAAAAAGCCACATAAAAGTGGACCTGCTTAGTTCAAAGTCATAGTGGTCAAGGGTCAACTATATTTAAAAAATAAGCTTTATTTTTGTTAGTGACTGTTTGTTATTTTGTTTGTTGTTTTGTTTGTTATTTTTAACTGATGGTCTTCTAGA
Organism: Trachops cirrhosus; assembly: GCA_028533065.1. Classification (NCBI taxonomy): domain Eukaryota; kingdom Metazoa; phylum Chordata; class Mammalia; order Chiroptera; family Phyllostomidae; genus Trachops; species Trachops cirrhosus. Next base: position 137,048,687 of record CM052539.1, on the reverse strand, counting down.
AGGTTTTTTAAGACTGGTCACTGAGTAATTAGAATAGATTCTTTGTCTCCCTCCTAGAAAGGTAACGACAAAGAGATAGTCACATTTCTGTCTGCATGGTGGAAGGGGAGGAAAGTTTTAGTATTTGCTAATTGGTTAAACTAAGAAGTTATTTTAGACTGTCAGTGAAAAGCTATGTTTAAATATGAAAAAATATTTTAACAGGGGAAACAAATTTTGGGGCTTTTAAAAACTTATTGTCTGATTTAGATCTTAAGTAATTGGAGAGAAGAACGATACCAAGATGACATAAAAGCACGGCAGATGATGCACGAAGCATTGCAACTACGCCTAAATTTGGTAAGACACTTCTAGTATTTTCCCTGAGTTAAACTTATCTAAAATAGCTTCCTGCTTCTCCTATGGTCACAAGTCTTTGTTACAAGGTGAGGCCTTCTGCTGTTTGTTCTCTGTAACTACTTCCTGTCTCTCTAACCTTCTGTTTCCCGGGCTGCTGTCCTTCCTGTCTGGTCTGACCTCCGGCTCGGACTGCAGTCGGTATTTTCAGCATTGATTGCCTTCTGCAACCCCTGCCCCAGAGAGTCTCTCCTTTTTGGCGTCTGCTAGAGGACTATTTTGGCATCTTAGAGGACTATTATATTGAGACGAATGTTAACCTTCACTATACTTATTTAAAAACCCTCTTAAAATGATATTTAAGTCAAAATTTTATAGAACATTCCATCAAATTGATCATAAAAACAAACCCTACCTGGAAACTTTACAGAAATTTAAAATTTCTTCACACATTGAACATTCCTTTGAATCCCCCCTGCCGTCCCCAGCACTGGACAAGCCAGATGAAGGCTTCTCCGGAGGATGGCTTGCCTGATATTTGGCAGTTGATTTTAGCTTCATTCCTACATGTGAATGAGTTGACTGTGGGCCAATCCTCCTGCTCATCAGTACTTTTGTGTTACTGGATATTTCCAAGTGTTATTATGACAAGCAGGCTTAGATTCCATTGTAACTGACAGCACAAAGTTGTAGATAATCGCATTATATGGTTTTGACCTATTCAGACTAAAATTTCATCATGAAAATGGGTGTCCTAAAAATTTAGGGATAAAAGAAAGCTAATTATACTGGTTTATAGTAGGAGTTATATGTGGATTTTCTGCTGAAATGAAACTCATTACCCCAATCCTCTGCATTTTCAGGGGTCAACTGTAATTCTTATTGATGATATGCCCACATTTGGGTGCTCCTTTCTTTTTTCCCTTTTTTTTTGAGTTTTTTAAAATTAACCAGAGTTTGGCTACACAAAGAGACAGGTTGATATTATTCTGTCTAACACAGTGCAGACTTTTTCATTGTACTTTTTATGTGCTAGGTGGGAGGAATGTTTGACACGGTGCAGAGGAGTACCCAGTGGACAACAGACTGGGCACTCCTCCTCCTTCAGATCATCACTTCCGGAACCGTGGACATACACACTAACAAGTACGTACTGATCATTTCACCTTTAATTTCATATACTGACGACAAATTCTGCTGCATCTTTTAGGTGTCATTAAAAACTCTGTGCCTTAACCCTGACTGGTGTGGCTCAGTGGGTTGAGCGCTTGCCTGCAAACCCAAAGGTGCTTGGTTTGATCCCAGGGAGAACACATGCCTGGGTTGCAGGCCAGGTCCCCAGCTGGGGGCGTGCGAGAGGCAAGCAATCTCATGTGTATTTCTCTCCCTGTCTTCCTCCCTTCCCCTCTCTCTAAAGATAAATACATAAAAGCTTTAAAAAATAAAAATTCTATGCCTTAAATAAAAATTCTCAGTTAGTTAAAAGTATCTTGTTTTTGTTTTGTTTTGTTTTGTTTTGTTTTTTTGCTTTAAGGTGAAAATAATTATTTTCTGTCCCCTCTTAGTGAATTATTTACAACAGTTCTTGACATGCTGGGTGTTTTAATCAATGGAACATTGGCCTCCGACCTGTCAAATGCATCCCCAGGGGGGTCTGAAGAGAACAAACGCGCGTACATGAATTTAGTAAAGAAGCTGAAAGTAAGTTTGTGCCCTGCTTATATTGTGAACTCAAATTGTTTATGGATATGTTATTTAGTACATTTTATTTAATTTATTACTCATTAAATTAAGCATTATTTGTTGCATTCAAGTTAACTGGTAACTGGTGCCCAAAAGTAATAAGCATATAGCTAGATGATTTTTCTTTTAAAACTTTTATATTCAGAAAACATGTTTAATTTTTTAAGGAAGTTTAGCAATGCATTACCAAATGTAGAACCAAAATGCCTACGTTAGATTTAGGATAAACTTGTGCTTGAAGTGGCACATGCAGTTGAAAAATAATCACTTGTATTGATATTTCTAAACCTAGTTCATTTTACTAACCACTAACACAGTCTTTGAAATAAACTGTAAAAAAAAACAGCATAGGAAGAAAATTAATATATCCGATGACCTTACAATAAAATAACTTATGGTTACCTTGTGGTTTGACTCTGCATTCGAGAATGTGTTCGGTGCTGCAGCTCCTGACTTCTGATTGCAATTACTACCCAGGATTTTTGTCATTTCAGCACTATGACGTTGTTGCGTAACAAGAGTGCCTTTTTATATCTTCTGTTTTCTACCAAAAATGAAGAAATGAAACACATTCACCACTCTAAATGAGAGCTGCACCAAAGACCATATTCCAAGTTAGAGAACTCTGCAGCTATCTAAAAGGAAATGTTTCATAAGGGAACTTCCTTCTTGGTAACTTTTGCCTTCATTGTTATTTCTGTTCCACTTCTCTTTTCTCTTTCTCTCTTTTTTTTTTAGAAAGAGCTAGGAGACAAGCGGTCTGAAAGTATTGACAAAGTTCGACAGTTGCTACCTTTGCCAAAACAGACTTGTGATGTCATCACTTGTGAACCTATGGGTTCCTTGATTGACACAAAGGGAAACAAAATTGCTGGATTCGACTCCATAGATAAAAAACAGGCAAGAGTAAATGTTTGTTTCTTATATATATAAATATATAAACTTATAAAAACAATATACTTGTCTTTCTGTAAAGCCTATAAAACATCTTCATATTAGTTTCCTGGTTTTTAAAAGCATATTCTTATCATTAAAGTGCAAAGGTTATTGGCATTATTGTAAAATAAGTCAAATCTTTCAAGATCTTCATTTAAAACTGTACTTGAATTTAAGTGAATTTATATAAGATAGTAAACAGCATTTCCTATAATACAAGAAGAATAGTCCATGACTCTTTCAATGAACATGAGCAATGACAGGTTTCCAGAATTACAGAGATGAAAGACAGTGTTCCTCCTACCCTCTAGAGGTAGATGGACAATTACAATTTGGTGAGATTTGTGTGCCATGTTGCAGAGTGTTAGGGGACCCTGAGAAGGAGCCATCACACTCAGATGAGAGGTTGGTAACTGGAGCAGTATCCCCAAGAAAACTGACACCTGAGTCATTTTTGAAGGCTTTAGAGTTAGCTGGGAAACAGAGGGAAATGTGGTCTAAGTAGAGTGAGCTGCCAGATAGGGGAAAATGTGGAACAGGTAGAGTTAGCTGGGAGATAGGGGATAATGTGGTACAGGAGTTTATTCAGAGCTGTGAAAAACTATGGCTCATAGGACGAATGCACTGCTGCAGTAGTTTAAAGTACTTTGAGTACTTAGGTGTGCCAGTGCATTTGTGAACAGAGAAAAAGCTGGAATCATGAGCAAGTTTTGTTTGCAGTACCAGTGGGCTCTCAAGTGGTGAGACATTTAGAAGCCATTTGGGGATGTGGTCTTGGCACCCAGAAAAGAAATCTAATCTCTGGACGTATTAGGAAGCATGCAGATGGGACTGAGCCTTGGTTTTGGGTGAAGCCACTCACGGAAGAGCATGTGTGCATAACAACAGGAACACTCATATTTTCTGGAATGCCTGAGTAGTTATTTTCAGGGTCATGTTGAAGAAGAGTATTTTCAAATTGCTATGCCAGGGTAGGTACGATGGGATATCACCAATTCATGGTGAAAATAAACTGTTTATTAGCAGAAACAGAATAACATTTTCTCCTCTGAATTCAGTAGAAAGAAGCTTGAGTTGAAGGACTATGTCTACCTATTGGTACAAGTTAATTCTGTAATAATATGACTTAACTCTTCAGAGACTGGCCTATTAAGTACATGAAAGGTGCCCATATTGAGTCAAGTCCATACGTGTTTCCATTGAAGTTTATTGAGCCCAGTTAGAGGCTGAATGTAACTTGACTGTTATGTTTTGTTTTATCCTAAAAGCAATAAATGCTTTATCTGAAGAGGTTTATTACTGATTATAATTTAGTACAGTAAGATCAACTTTGCTAAAAAAAAACTATAAATGAAAAAATGCCGTTTTACAGTAGAATACATTGGACTATCAAGTGTTACAGCCTGAACAGAGCCTCAGTGGTATAAAGAACCATAGAACTGAATTTTAAGGTGTGGATTCTAACCACTGACCTGTAGCAACGTAACTCTGTACCCCTGGACTAATCAGTTAGCCTGTCTGCTGTGCACTAAAGTTCTTTCCAAGAGCCATACCAATCAACATATTCTCTGAATCCATGTCCTCAGATAGTCTGACCTTCAGTCAGGAAAAGATATGAACTCATGGTCATAGACTGTTATTTTACCACAGGGTCTCCAGGTCTCCACAAAGCAGAAGGTGTCCCCATGGGATTTGTTCGAGGGTCAGAAGAACCCAGCGCCTCTGTCCTGGGCCTGGTTCGGGACTGTCCGAATGGACCGGAAGGTGATCAAGTATGAGGAACAGCATCACCTCCTTCTGTATCACACACACCCCATGCCCAAACCCCGGAGCTACTACCTCGAGCCGCTGCCCCTGCCTCCTGAGGAGGAAGAGGAAGAGCCCACATCTCCCATCTCTCAGGAACCAGAGAGGAAATCAGCTGAGCTGTCAGATCAGGGAAAAACTGCAACAGATGAGGAGAAGAAAACAAAGGGAAGGAAGCGCAAGACAAAATCAAGCTCAAGAGTTGATGTAAGTATGAGAAGTAGAGGGATCTTTGGCTCGTGAGCATCTGGTAGAAGATTTACTAGTGTCCAAATTATATTCCTAGCAACATTGCTAAAAGTATTAGAAGCCTTTTTGTAAGAATTATCCTAATGAGATGCTGTCATAATTAACAGAGTCAGGATTATAGCTCTTGATTTTTTCTTCCTCCACATTTCCTAACTATTTAATTTTAGGCTTCCATTGTGAATGATATTTAGTATTTCAGTGCCTTGTAATTTCTCAAATTTGGAACTTGACTTTTTCAGACCTTTAAAAATCTCATCCTCTTATATTTTTTATTATAAGCCATGTCTAAAATAGTTATTGTCTTTTGGACAGTTGATATCTGTAGTATATTAAAAGAAAAAAACATTTTGCCTTTCTTTCGATAAGTCTCCATCTAATATTGAATAGGATGTTTCTGAGATTTCACAGTTCACCATTCCACCTCAGTCTCTTATATAGTCTACTTATTTACCATATTTTGATACTTTATAAAAGAAAAAATAAACATAATCTAATATTGTTTCATTTCTTCTTTGCCTACTAGCCTTCCTTACCTATAGCAACATAGTCTTGAAAAAAACAAATCTGTAAGATGGTAATTTAGAAATAATTTTACAGAACTTACAGAATCAATGTATAAAATATATTTCCTTTTAACCTCACCTGAAAAATACTTGAGAGCTGATTCGGGACATTTTCCTATGAAATACAAGGGTGTTTTTGCTGTGCAGTAGAAAAAATATTCGCAATTTAGTGTTTAGAAATCATGATTACTTAATGTTGTTGTTCACCTATATCCAAGCCCACACGTCTTTTTCTCTGATAGCTTGGTGATTAATATTATTCTAGAAATGCTCACCATCACTTCCAGATGTCACCTGAAAGTCAGTGCCGTCTTTTCATATGGTCTTCCTACCAGTATTCCTTTGTCTTGAAAGGGGTACTTAATAAGGTCCAGACTGCCACTCCCTGAAATCTGGTTCTCGTAGCCTGTCCAACCACATGGATGGACTTCTGTTCTTTTCAGATGCAAAAGACCTAAAACTCATCTCATTCCCCAAGTGAGTCTTGGTCATGCCTCCTCCTCCCACACTACCCCTGAGGCTGCCTCTTCCCAATGGGATATAGTACATGCTTTAGTTTCCTGACACTTATTTTTCCTTCATCCTTTAGGGCTAGACTAGAGAAGGAAGGATGGCGGGGGAATTGAGACATGCAGTTGTGATCCTTAGAGACTTTTGGCTCCTATAAGGAAGAGGAAGCCCTGAGCCAGAGGCATGGGGTACAAGGGGGATGGTTGTGTTTGCAGGATAGGGGTGGAGTCTGCTTCTACAGAGTGCAGTCTTGAACATTGGAATAAGATACTGTCTAGGCCGGCTGGTTCTGAAGTATTGTGGGCCTTTGGCATGAATCCGATCCAGACCCCATGTATCAGGAAGGCCTTCTAAGAGGAAACAATTGGAAGACTTTGCAACTAAAGATGTTCTTTCAGCTGTGGTTGGTGGTCCATACTGATATTTTAAATGTGCTTTTAGTATTTTAAAAACAAAGTTTAGAAAAGACTTTTTTCCCATCTTCCTCCACTGTAACCAAGTACGTTTTCATCAAGGAAAAGCTTTAATTTAAATGAGTGTTTTGCAGAGAATATATGGAGACTCCTGCCTTCTCTGCCCCCCTTTATAAAAATAGCCTTACCTACTGCGATAAGAGTTACCTGTAATAATGCGATGCGAAGACTTTGCATTCATTATCTGTGTGCTGTGTGGAGTTAAGTAACCTTTTGTTTTAACTTTATGTTGAAGGAGTACCCACAGAGCAACATATACCGAGTGCCTCCTAATTACTCGCCCATTTCCTCCCAGATGATACACCATCCACAGTCTACCTTGTGGGGCTACAACCTCATGGGTCAACCCCAGCAGCCTGGCTTCTTCCTTCAGAACCAGTCTCTTACTCCAGGTATGTGAAGAGCACAGTCAGGTCCCTGGAGATGAAAAAGAGCTTGGCCTTCTCATGTGAGGTTTTCCTTGCTCTTGAAGTTTCAAGAGCTGAGTGCTCAGCTGACATTTCTGCAATTCTTTCGATTCAACAATTTTTTTCCTCCTAAAATGAAGTTTTAGTTATGAGTTTGTGTGCTGATTGTGGAATTTTTATCCAGTGCTGTGAGTACATTAGCCAATAATGAAAGTCTTAAGCTATAAGATATAAAGTTCTTCAAAGTTTTATGTTGTGAAATTTGTGTACATTTTTATCAGATATAGTTCTTACCAGCATTTTAAAGATTAGACAGTATTACACAATGTTTTTAAATTATTATTTTGAATTTTAAATTATTTGTGCTATGAAGGATTTCAGAAATGTGGTTTAGCAAATGATTGAGATAGCATCAGCAAGGAAAACTACCATATCCAGAGTAAAACTACCATCTCCTCATTTTAGCATTGCTTTGATTCAAGCTCTGGTAGTTTTACATCTGGAATGAAGATTTTTCTAAATAAAAAGAGCTCTTAATTAGGAAAGGATTTAATTTTCTTTCTAAAGTAAAGTTTGCCTACTTTAGAAAAGTAGATTATTTTGAGATCTCAGTCTGTATTTTGTTAGGATGTGCCATTCTAATATATATTTTTACTTACTCTGTGGTATAGTAATTTTTTTTATTGTAAGTTGAGTGTGACATTTTGAGGCCTAGGGAAGAAAATATTTATTCTTGTTTTAGAGCAGTGGAGAATCCATGTTTTGTTCCACAAATTAGTAGTTTTGAGAGTTCTATTTTATAATCTGGCTCTTCCATTTTCCTGCTGTATAATCTCAGCCAACTCTTAATTTCTGTGTGCCTGATCATTTTACAGCTTAATCATCTATAAAATGGATATGCTGTCATATACCTTCATAGGGTGGGTGATTTGGTTATTCATATCAACAAAAAATATTGGGTATTAGGGTATGCAGTAAACAAGATGGCTAAAATGCCTCTTCTTTTTTGAAGTGTATATTATACACACATACGCACGTGTGTGTGTATAATTTAAAGTACACTTTTAAAATGTAGCACACAGAAGATAGCCTGACACAGCAGACATGTCAGGTAAATGATCCAAATGCATTCTCACTTCAGGGCAGTGCCCCCGCTGGTCCCGTGCCAGAGTGCTCTCCCTCGGACATCTCCATGGCTGCCTGCCTGCCTCCCTTGGGTTTGCCCAGATGCCCCTTTCTCAGTGAGGCTTCTACCGACTGCCCTGCACTCTCTTCCCCTCTCCTTCTTTCCCTTTCTCCACAGTAGCAGCACTTGCTTATATGCTATACATTTACTTATCAGTCTGCCCTGGAGTGTTATCCTCTTTGAGTGCAGGTGTTTTTACATTTTGTTTGCTATGATGTCCCCAGAACTTACAGCAGCATGTAAATAGGCTCTTAGAAGTAGGTTGTTGAGTGAATAAATGCAGACTACAAAGAACAAACTAGACTTGATAAATGTGGAAAATAATACATGATAGTCCCTTCTTTGGACTTTCTCTTTAATTCCAAGGTCCTGTGAACTTTCTGTTGTTTTCAACTCTGTAGATAATATAAGTCAAGTACAAGGACTATTGTGAACTGAAGGCTAAGTATTTTATGAAGGCACATACCCTTTCACCCTAAAGTGCTATAGGAGGTATTTGTAAGTTGAGGGGCTTGGGTATTAGGTTAGTCCTGGATATGATAACAACTAAGAAAAAAATTTGAAGAAAACAACTACTTATGAGGGTTGTATGTGTCAAATAACAGATTTTCATAAAAATATGAATCTTGTGAAATTGAGGAAGAGTATGTACAACATGCTTCCATCTTTATGTACCCTATTTTGCCATGTATAATATGTACTTTTATGCCCAAATTTTTGAGGGAAAAATAAGGATGTGCATTATATATGGGTATAATGATTACATACCAGGGGTATAATAATTCTGTCTATAATGTGCACAGAAATGTAGATGCGCATTATACACAGCAAAATATGGCAGTTAAAATGCAAAACAGTGTCCCTGCATACACTCGCACACACACACACACGCACACACACACACTCCTTTACCAGCCTCTCTTTTTTGTTTATACGCACCCGTATGGTAAATTCATAAGGGAATGTGTAGGAATAATAAACATCAAATTCAGAATAGCATATGGTAGGAGAAGGGGAGGAAAACAATTAGGTAGGCATATACAGAGGCTTCGACCATATTTTTTATATTTTATTTTTTCAATTGATTCGGAGGTAAAAGATTACAGAAAAGTTAGAAAAAAATTAAAGGAAGTAGGCCATAGTCTAATTCTTAAAAAAGAATGTTCCTTTATTTTAAAATGAGTCAATTAAGTTTTTATGTATTAGTTCTAATTCTTGCTTCAGCCTTGCCATATGTTGCTCAAATAGACTTCCTGTTTTTTCCCAAATGATCTTCAAATACTTCTCAATTATTTTGTAAATCATATTGCTGATTGTGATGCTGAGTATTTAAAAGAATGTGGGTTTTTCAGGTAAACAGCTTTAAAATGTTTGTTTCTATCATATAACTTCCTTTAAGAAGATTTTTGTAAGGTATTTATATGTTTTCTTATTCGCATGCATTAAAGAAGGTAGACTATGTAACGAATGGAGGATTGGCACCTTCTTTGAAGTCAGCAAATGTTGAATGTTTTTTCCTCTTTGAACTCTTAAAGACATTTGATGTATTACATATGCAAACTGTTAAGGATTTTCCTTGGTTTCTTAGCATCATTATGATCAACATTTATTTATTTCATTTCTACCCTTCAAAAAAGATGTGTTTTACATTTACAATCAAGGTATTTTTAAGTTTCCAAGCATTTCAGGTTTTTAAAGTATTTTCATGCCTCTGTACTATAAGATAGGCATTTTCATTTTTCATAGTAAAGAAGATTAAATTCCTGCCTTGGTTTGTGTGGCTCTGTGGGTTGAGTGCCAGTCTGCGAACCAAAGAGTTGCCAGTTCAATTCCCAGTCAAGGCACATGCCTGTGTTGCAAGTTAGGTCCCCAGTAGGGGGTGCACAAGAGGCAACCACACATTGTAGTTTCTCTCTCTCTCTTTCTCCCTCCCTTCACGTCTAAAAATAAATACATAAAATCTTTTTAAAAAAGAAACTTAAATTCTAGGAGCTTCAAATTTGTTTAAAATTAAGGAAGGGTTTCTCTGACAAAGTGCACCACGAAGGCAATACATTTTCTGCAAGTACTATGTTCCTTAGGGCTGGCCTTCCATCATTTGAAACCCACATGATTCTGGAAGTATGCCGACATCTTTTCTTCAGGCATTTAACTTTACTGGTTCAAGCAGGCCCTCCTTGAAGCGTGAATCATGAAGCCATTCTGATACTATAATTCACTCCCGCATCACCCTCCCATGCTTTGGAAATTATGCACTTCTTGTATAGGGGTGGGGCAGTGCCTTATTTTCTATTTTGCTTCATAAGTGAGGCCTTAGAAGGTGAGGTTTCTGTATTTTGATAAAATAAGGAAAACCTGCTGCATTAATGTGTCGAAAGCCCTTCCTTCTGGTTGGTTTTACAGGTGGCTCCAGACTGGACCCTGCAGGCTCCTTTGTCCCCAGCAACACCAAGCAAGCTCTGTCAAACATGCTGCAGCGGCGCTCAGGCGCCATGATGCAGCCGCCCTCCCTGCATGCGCTCCCATCGCAGCAGCAGCTGATGCAGATGAAGGCTCTGCAGCAGCAGCAGCAGCAGCGGCTCCTCAGGCAGGCCCAGACCCGGCCATTCCCACAGGTTCGTCCAGATCCACAGTGGTGTCCCCCACACTCCATGGTGTCCTCTAGCTAGGGAGGGATGCATGTGAGGATGAGGCATCTTCTTTCTGCATTTGTATCCCTGAATACCTGGGGGCTGCAGGAAAAACTCTCTTGTACAGGTTGATAAACACTTTTTCTCCTCCATTTTACTGTTATCACTGATCAAATAAGAAGCCAAAATGTCTTAGGTTTATTTAAAGTATGCCTTAAAATAAAAAGGAGAGCTAATGACTTTCTGATCAGTTAGATTTACAGGGGTGTCATACTCATCTTTACTGGGGTCCACATCAGCCTCATAGTTGCCTTCAAAGGGCTGAGTGTAATTTTAGGACTGTACAAATGTAGCTACTCCTTAACAGTTAATTGAGAGCTCAGCACTGCTGCCGGGTAGAAACGAGGTGCCGGGCCAGATAAAACAGGGTGGAGGGCCGGATTCAGCCCATGGGCCTTGTGTTTGCCTGTGAGTTAGAAGCAGCAGGAATTTCATCCTTGAGGTGACCTCTGAGCACTCATCCAGTGTTTTAATTGTCGTCACATTCTGTACTCCTTTAGCTTGCTCTTTCATGTATTACTATTCAATTCAGTACTTTGACCTTGTGTCTCAGGAGCCCTGATGTTTGTTAGGTTTTTTTCCTACAGCGCCTGGGGCAGGCTGTGTTTTTATTGCATACTTAATAAGTTGTATAGCAGACATAGAATACATTACAAATAACTGTCAGTAGTGCATATCTTTAATTCTTGACTTACATTATTTCTGTTTTTATTCCCTGTAATCCATTATCTTTAAGTTTTTAGATGAAAATGATTTTAACAAAATTATGGTAGAAGTCACATAAAACTTGGCATAGACTCATGAAACTATATTATCTATAGTTTCAGGAAGTATTTGTATAGTTTCATAAATCTATACAAATACATCAAAATAAATAGAGCGGGGAGATTGTGACTTCTTTTTCTAGTTCCTATATACTTTTTTGTATTGTCTAATTTTTCTTGAAATTGCACTATTTTGATGATAGTAATAATAATTATAATATTTATAAGCAGTGAACACTGATAGAGCACTTACTATTTGCCAACACACTTCCAAGTACTTATAAATGTATTAGTTACCTTAGATCTCACCACAGTCCTATGAGCTAGGCATTTCTATGATCATCAAAGGAAGCAGCCAATCTTCAGGTGTATCCTGCTCTAAGAAAAGCCACAAAATTTTCAAATTAGCAAGAAATTCCAATGCTTTTAAAAATATTCTTTGTATTTTGCATAACTTTCCATGCATATCTCCATTATATAACTTACAGTATGGCTGCATTCCATCCACCTAGTGATTTGGAGTGTTGGGGATACAAGGGTTAGTTTTAGTTGTGCATTCTTTTTTTTTTCAATTTTTTATTTTAGTTTATTCAGTACAGTTTCTGTCCTTTATTCCCATTCCAGCCCACCCACCCATTCCTCCCCTCCTCCCTCCCCTTTCCAACCCCCCTAGTTTTGTCCATGTGTCCTCTATATTTGTTCCTGTAAATCCTTCCCTTCTCCCCTGAAATTCCCTCCCCTCTCCCCTCTGGTCACTGACTACCTGTCCTCTATTTCAGTGTCTTTTGTTATATTTTACTTGTTTCTTTGTTTTGTTGTTTAGGTTCCTGTTAAAGGCGAGTTATGCATTCTTAAAAAGGCTTCCTTTCTTACCTGTATTATAAAGACAGGAAAGAGGAAACTAGCTGAACTGCACCTGAATGCAGACAACAGTCACTACAAGCTTGTATCTCCCTGCCCTCTGGTGACACAAACTCCGAGTGGCAGATAAAATGGCAGCTAATTCCCTACGTTGCTTCTTACACAGAAAGGATGAAGATTTGATTAAAATATTTAAAATGATTTGATGTTGCTTAAATAATCAAAGTTTAGAGCCATTTAAAACCTCAGTAGTATTTTTGCTTTTCTTGGGGATGATTGTTTCATTTTTTTATCAAGATACTGTATTTTTCGGACTGTAAGACGCATCTCCCCCCAAATTTTGGGGGGCGAGTGGGGGTTTGTCTTATAGTCCGAATGCAGCCTTACTTTTACGTTGGTGAAATATTATGTTATTTAAGTTATTAAATATTTTACCAAATTTTTTGCTTCAAAATTTTTTTCCTATTTTTCTCCTCTAAAACCTAGGTGAGTCTTACGGTCCAAAAATACGGTGAATTAAAATTTTACTAGAAGTTGAGTAACCATCCCACTAGCTTCCTTTTAAAGTAATTTAAACCTAAGTAAAATTTGTCTTCCAGTAAGTTTATTGTAGTCTTTCATGTCTGCCTTTTTATCACAAGGTATAATTTGCTTTATTAACTGCCCCATTTCAAACTATTCCTGCTAACTTCAGTTTTGAATTGATCTAAGTAGTTCCTGGTGTCGAGGAAAAGCTCACTGAGAAACACACCTTCCTGAAAAGGTTACTTCCCCATGGCAAGCAATTTCCCCAAAGACAACTGTTTTTTTAAAAAAGGAACTTAATAGAGTAATGTGCATGTAATCAAAGATATCTTGCATATTTGGAGAAGGCAGGCAGACCTAAAGCCTACCTGGAGGACCCCATTAATCCCACTTTCCTCTAACCACCTACAATACCTGACTCCATTCTTTCCCACCACTTGGAGTTATACTGCCTGTACTGGAAGGAATGAACTGATAGTTCATTCTTTTCTAACTGATTCTTTGTACCAGCTCTGTCACAGTGTTGGAATTTTTGGTTTTTTCTTTCCTCTTTTTTTTTTCCTTTTGAGAAATCAGGAATCCCTTCTTCAAGTAGTAAAAGTTCAACTTCATAATACTGCTTGTACAATATTCCTTTCCCCTCCCCTCATGTTATTTTTTAACCATTGAAACTCACTTTAGAGTCTCTAAAGGGCTCTCAGAAGCAAATACATTTTTTTCTCAGTCATTCTTAAAGTGCTAGGTAACTGAGGAAAATAATATAAGGATGAGAATTGCATGCATAGCAGTCATCTGGTCCAGTGGTGCTGCGCAGAGTAAATGAGGTTTGTTTGTAGGTCTGCCCTGCATCTGGAAGGGTGTGTCCTACTAGGTCATGCACAAACTGCTAATATACCGGAATCTACTAAATACATTTTTTTCTGTGGCCAAAAAAGATTCTTGTGCTAATCCTTAAAAATGTAGAATAAAAACAGAATTAAATGGAAGATAACTGATACTGATAAATTGTTTATGATATGATTCTGGCTTCCATTAGTTCTAATAAATACAGACATTATATTCTTCATGATAGGAAATGATAGAGGAACATTGATACTAATTTTCGCAGGAACATTTTCTCAGGTTAAATGCCAACACATGATGTGATTCTCTCTAGCTACATAAGAACATTTATGGGTTTTTTTCCTTTCAATTATTGGCTTATAGGGAAAATGATATTGTCATTTTTCTTCTTATCCTAGCAATTTTCTAAGTATGGATATTCATTTTCTTAAATCTAACTAATGTGTTGGAGAATTTCCATTTATCTTAACCTTGAAGACTGACCTTGGAATTTTAGTAGATGTTTTTAAAGATTGACAACTTTCTCCAGGCCTTGGATATGACTGCCTCCCAGGCCACTTGTCTGTGAATCCCTTGGTCGCCACCCTCTTCTTATAAGATCAGGCATTTGGGTCTTAAAATATTTTGTATTATCTTTTCATTTACTGAACACAGGGTAGAAATCTATGGGGTGTTTATTGAGTGGATTCATATTTTGAGTGTCTGTTTCCCAAAGCCTAGAGCTTCCTAGCAGCCTTCACCTTCATCTCTTCCCATGCAAGGAAATAAGTTGACGTATGTAGAAAGCATCTAGTCTTCAATGATGCACAATGAAATGCAGAATTCCATCATAAAATAACTCGAATCTGCAGAAACTGAATATAAGTTTCAGTTGGTTGTGGAATTTTCTGTTACAGACCATCTTATATTTCCTCAGGAATGTATTAAGACATTGGTGTAGTGTTTATAAAATAGATGCTAAACAGTAATATTGGATATTGTAGGGTATTTTTAATCAAGTTATTTGATGGAATGTTGTTACATAATCACGTGTATTTTCTTATAGCTTTAGTGCATATCAACATGCACAAAGATGTTCTAGCAAGAAAACTTGTTTTTGTTCTTCTTAGTTACAGTCTTCATCCCATTACTTTTCATTCCTTTTTCTGTGTCTTGTATTAAAATGGGACTTGCTGTGGTGACTGTTATCTTTCTGTGCCTCAGAGCCTCACCTATAAAATGGAGCCAATGCAATATTTACTTTATAGGGTTCTAGTGAAATGAATTATTTAATGTATTTGACAGCCCTTAGAACAGTGGCTGGCTCGTGGTAAGTGCTCAAAAAATGTTAACTGTCATAGTTATTATCACTGTTTTATTAGAGTTATTTTATGGTTGTATTATTTCAGAAAAAAAAATCCTATCCCATAAAAATGTTTATTTTCTTAAATATGTTAAGAATTAAAAGAGAATAAAAGCACATTAAAGGCTTTACTTGTCTAATTGCATTAATTATCCCTCAGTGGTCACCAGTAAAAGAGACCAATGAAAAGGAATGTTGTTTAGTTTTCCTAATAGCCATTTTGATTTCTTAGACCAGTATGTTTTCACTGTCTAAATTCTGTGATACGAACTTCAGAGGGGCTGGTTCCAATTTCAGAATTAGAAAGTTCACTGTATTTTTTTGTGTATAGCCTATGAGAACTATCACAAAATATAGAATGGTGGTTATAACAATGCAAAATGCTGCTTAAATTGTTTTCCAGTCATCTTTTTTATAGCCAGTATTTGTCTTCTAACAGAAGGAACTCCCTTCCCCACCCTTAGTATATGCATCTTCTGGGGAATGAGCTTTTTCACAAAGGAAAAAGGACTTAATTTCATGCCTTGGTTTATGGTATTACACTACCCTGATTTCTCCCTTTCAGTGCACAAAATCATTTTGTGTAATAATCAGTGCCAGATGGTATGAGTCCAAAGAAAGACAGACAAAGATATATTTAGCTTAAATTGATGGAGAAAAATTTGAAAGGAAGCAATTGGTTACAGACTATAGATAGTAAATCAGAAGGATTTTCATGACCTTAGAGAGGAAGATTACTGGCAGCAGAAATGATGTGCCCAGTTGTACGTAGTGGTTATTTGTAAGAACAGCAATTTATCGCCTGTGGAGCAGGTGCCATTATCGTGTATCCAAATAAAGGCCTTGGGTAACTTAATGAAAGACCAGTAATGGCTGAGTCAGAGGCTCCCAGAGTTGTTAACTTCATGGCAAAAGTGAATCTGCCACTCCTAAAAACATGCCTCTTGGATTGATGAAGCCAGTTTAAGATGATTAACCAAGCTTTTCAGATTTGGTATCACCTTGAACATCTGTTTTCTTCCTTTACTCTGTAGTGGTGTTTCAAACATGCAGATAATAATAGAAAATCATATAGGAAACACTGATGTACTTACCACCTAGTTTTATTAAAAATTTTTGCCATATTTGCTCTAAATCATTTTTAAAAAATAAATCATTACAGAGATGGATAAGGCTCCTTGCCTGCTCTCATTTCCGTTCTTTCCTATAAAGTGGTGACCATGAATTTAGTCCTTTTCTTTCTTAATGTTCTTACTTTCATATTTTAAACTCTATAATAATCTCACACATGTGTTATTGTGTTTTGCAACTTTTGTATTTTGACCAGTTTTTAATTATATTAACTTTGTTACACTTAGTTTTATTCATTTGTTCTGGTTGGGCGCTATTCCGTTGTGAATAATAGCACCCAGTCTCCTATTGGGGATCATTGAGGTTACTTCCAAATATTTCTAAATGTTAACAGTGTTACAGTAAATTCTTTTGTACATTTCTTCTCTGTGTTTGGAGTGTTTCAGGGTTTGTACTTGGAAATGGAAATGCTGATTGAATTTCTAGAGTGATAGTGATTCCTGTCAGTTAGGAGTGTTTTCCTTTCTCCACATCCTCACCAGCCCTTGATGTAGTCAGGCATTAATTTTCTCATTCAGAGCAGGTGAAATGGTATTGTATCATGATATTTTAACTTGTATTTCCTAATTACCTGAGAGTTTAAGCATTTTTTATTATTATACTAGCTATTCAGTTTTCCCTTTATAATTTTCCTAATTGTATAATTTGAGCATATTTCAAAATAATTTGATTTTTGCTTGATAAAGGTTGGCAAAATAGTCTTGTTGAAACAAATCTTGAGTTTTGACAATTGTCTTTAACGCACGTACTCAGAGAATGTAATTTATAAACATCTCAGCGACAAAATGTGAATGTAAGGACAAAAACCACTGAGCAGTAAATATGTCCTAAACCCCTTTATTTTGCTCCATGGGTGGAAACCACATCCAGAGAAGTGGGTGCTTTGCTTGTTACTTGTTATCTGGTGTTTCTCTATTTATTTGAATGCTAAGGAAGGTGCTCATTGTATTTGCTGAAGTTGTCATTAGGCAACTAGAATGATCTAGAAGATGGCGTGCACAGCTCGATCTTTGGAAGAGAAGGGAGCAGATTGGGGTAGAGAGGGAAGAGAACAGATCACCAAAACACAGGTGGTTGTTGGATTTAAAGCAAATACACAGATGCAGTGAATCATATGCCTGCACCTCAAGTGGTGAGAATAGATATTATTTGCTTGGGAAATTCCTCCTATAATTTCTAGTTCTTGATATAGTAAAATACATTTTCTGTTAGGGTTGAGAATCCTGTGCCTCATTTCTGTCTCTAAAGCTCAGTGAGCAGATACTAAATTTTTAGTATCTCAGACAAAATGTCACTAAGAATCTGTTTGTAAAAATGATTAAACAAGAGAATTATTTACATGAGGGATAGGAATTTCCCCCAGCATTATTTCTGTTTTTCTAAATCAGATTCCCTGTCAGTGTGTAAACATTGGTGGCACTGTAAATATTTGTTGTCTGTTATTGATTGATTGAATGTCTGGTTAACTGATGCTCTGCTCTTATTTTCATTTACTGGGGCCACACCTACGTAATTGCATCCTCCAGTAACATATGACCTGCGGACTTGTTCACTTCATGTCCATCCGGTGTGACCCAGATGGCCTGAGCTGTCCCCCTGGCTCCAGGCCCAGAGGGATGCCGGCTCCCCGTTGTTCGCTGGGAAGCCCACGCCCCTGAGCTGTGGGAAGTGTCTGTGTGTGATCTCTCCACTGCCTCTTTTCCGTCACCATTTAACCTCCAGGTTGCACTGTTCCTTTATAGGAATCTTACCATATTGTTTTCCGGTGTCCAAGACTGTGGTGGTATCGTTTGGCATACAAATGAATAAAACCTCCGTAGGGCCTGGGTTTTTAAATCTTGACTCCCTGAAACATTGTTTTTGAAATGAACTATTTCATATGTATTTTGGCTACCCACATCATTAGGCTAAAAAAATTCTCATCTGTATTGTCTGCCGTTTTCTTGCTGTCCCCTTTCTGTAGGACTTCTGTAACTCTGCTGTCTCCCTTCTGGAAGACTTTGACAACATAATGGTAACACCCCTGCTGTCATTCCTTTTTCTTTCTTTCTTTCTTTCTTTCTTTTTTTTTTTAAGTAAGCTTTTATAGCATTACTCTTTGAACATCAAAATGAGAAGCGGGTTGTTCTTCTGTAGCTGGTAATAATTATAATCTTCATTTCACTGTTACTCACTTGTTTTATGTTTGAGACTATAACACAAATCCATGAATGCATTGACCATATTCAGTTTAATGACATTTATTTCTGAAAGTTTTTCCCTTTGATTGCCTCATGATTTTCATCACACATGTGTATGGTATAGAAACCAGTGGACGTTCATGGCCTGGGCTTGGGAGCATAGACCAGTGTGCGCACCTTCATCTCAGTTCCAGTCCTGAACCCGTCTATTCCCGAGCTCTTGCTTCTCTCTGTGGTAACTCACATCATTAGTGGAGGAACGCATGGCATGCTGACTCATAGACCAGTGCAAGATAATGAAAACTGTGGTTATGAAACATACCCTTCTCATCACATCCCACTTACTGCCTATTCCAAAATTCTCAACAGAACACATCATTTCAGTTTTCTTTCCGGTATGGAGAATATGTCTTTTTGAGCATAGATCTTGTGCATGCATGTCATAGACTTCACCTCTACTGCTTTGCCTGGGCTAGCTAAGAATGCATGTTTTGCATTAAATTACTTATAGATTTCTGTATCAGGTAGCCAACTTACAACATAAACCCAAGAAGCATTAGAATAAAAAAGAGCACACATCTCAAATGTGAATGTAAGTCAACTTGTTTCACTGCCAGTTTAATGGGTAACATTTTCTGTATGTTGGTGAAAATATCCTTAACTGCATATTCAAGCTTTGAAAATATTTATGTTATTAAATAAGTACATGTTATATAGGCAATTTCTTTGTGTTATTTCTGCAAAGGAAAGTTCAGAGACTTTTCTGAAAATCATTTTTTTCTATTAATTTTTTGACACTTTGTGTTGTATAGAGAGGAGGTAAGGTTTTTATTTCAAAACTTGAATTATACATTATCAAATTTAAAACTGTTTTGAAGGAAGCTTGTATTTATTGTACAGATGATAATGTAATTCAGATAGAAAACAATTTGTATAAATCATTGACTTTATTTTAAAATATAGACAAAATATTTTGTTAAGTATTTAAAGTCAAGTTTCTATAATTTTCATATTCAAAATAATAAGAGTATGTATGTATATCTTTGCTATTCACTATTCTTATTTTTCTTCAGTATTCTCCATTATTAGAAATTTAATGAATGTATATATTCAACCAATCATTATGTTCATTATTTATGGTCATGGTAATAGAATATATTGTAAATGTTTATTTTGTATGAGATGTGGTTATTTTAGAATGAATCCATTTGTTCCAGCAGTATATCTTACTGTTAACTGATTCCCAACCAACTGATACTTGACGTGAAAGCTTTGTGAGAATCAACCATAACCAGTCAGCAGGATCTCTTGCAGTTATAGAGTTTTCTCTCTTGTTTGAAATCAAAATACACCAGTATGATGTGAAGACCATTTCCGGTTCCTACCGAGTATTTAGCCTTGAGCAGCACTGCTCTGTACCTGCCAAGATGACATCATACATAAAACCCGTTTTGCTAAGATGACTCATAAAACATTACCCACTGATTTTCATTGGGTGACTGATTATTATTCCTAAATCAGTTTCCTAAGTCTTTCAGAAAGAGTCATAAAATCTGGGTTTTTTTTTTTTTTTTTTTTTAGGTAAAACTTGTCTGCTTACTTGCTACCCTTAGACACTAATGAAAAGTTACAAAATACGGATTTGAAAAAAGTCATTACTAGTGAATAGAGTGTGTAGAAAATCCTGATCCTGGAATGCTGCTGATTATAACACCTACTGTCTGCTAGTTGGATGTATAACTAATTCTCCTTTAGAAAGAGATCTTCACATTTGCTCAGCTGACTGAGGGAGTGATTGCTAATGAAGAGAATGCATCAGTATTGAACAGCATGGCCTTTTTAAGAAGTTTTTAGAAAGTGGAAATTTTTGAAAATGTAATGGATGTATATTTCTTACATAGAGGCAAGTGCAAAGCAAAGTACATAAAAGCAAACAAGAGAGACAATGTGTAGGGATTTACCTCAGGCAGCAATGTAGGGATCGGCCTGTGTAATTATCAGGATCTCCCAGCTGACTGTGGCTCATTCTGTGAGCATGTGTTAGTGGGGTGCCGGAGCATGGAGACAGGGCACAAATGGGTACGTCATCTCTCTCCGTGATGTGCTCAAAGTCATGTGCACCTGGCTGGACACATGTTTTGTCAGAACAGCTTCCTAAACTGTCCTTTGCCCCCATAAAAACGTGAAGTTAATGTTGCCTCTGCTTGTTTCAGTTAAACAGAATAAACCAAGACGGGGGGGCGGATCGAGCCAGTCTCCAGATATTTATGCAGATAGCAGGAAAAATTATTAGAATCATAGATGCTAAGTAAAAAATGAGTTTTCTTTAAAAAAAGGGTACTAAAAATGTGGGACAATTGGAAAGTGCTTGGTAAACTAACTTATGTTTGCTTAAGAGTAAATAAAATAAAGCTTTGAAGGTTTTCCAAAAATAACAGACAAGTGAATTATGTATAACTGAGGTGTCACCGTGTGTCCCAATTTGCCAGGCATGGTCCCACTTGACTCCTGTTGCCCTGGCCTGTCCTAGTTTGCATGACTCATCCCTTCTTGGTCAAATCAGTAAAACCATCCCCACCAATACTAACAACCTTCTACTAAATCCTAATCTGTAGTTTCCATGCTTATTCTCACACTATGATCCTTGTTGAGTATTTGTAAAATCTTTCAAGTTACCAAAGAACTTTTTTTATTTATTCTTCCCCCAACAAATTGAAATATTTCTACAAATTGAAATTATGTGTTCCTGGCATTGTTCTGGGAAAAGCCAGAGAACAGTCAGAGGCCATTTCAGTTTGGTAGAAGAGTCTGGGGTATTTTTTCAAAGTAATTCAGGGCAACATACAATAATGAAGCTACTCACAGAGCACTTGGATAGCGCTAGCCAACTTGGGTGTTTGTGATTTCCTCGGGGAGGATGTTGCAGACCAGAATTATTATTGTACGGAAGTAGGTAGTGGGAGGGAACACAATATGATCACAGATAGTTAACCTTTAGACAAAAATGGTTGACTGAGAATGCATGAATTTAGAGTGCAAAACTGATTTGAAGTTTTTGATCCTTTTCTCCTTCTTTTGAAGTATATTGCTTTTTCCTAAAAACGTGGTTTTTAATGTAGAATAGTTTTTCATTCATATTTTTTAATCTCCACAATCTCAACTGTTATTTATCAATAAAAGTGCAGCCCAGTAACTCAGATACTTATTAGTATTCTAGTTTTCCCCCACATGTAAGTCATAGTTTGTTTCCTACGTTTTTCAACAAGCAAAGAAGAGTCAAGAGTCAGAAAGGTCTGCTGCTCGAATCAGCATACCGCTGTCGCACTTGGGTCTTGTTTCCCTTCAAGCCAAAGCTCAGCATGGGTATTATAGACGACGTCTGGATCTCAAGATTCTAACTCACATATAAATACCTCATTTTTCTTCGTTTCTATCCAAGTGATAATATACACATATTTGTCTCCACGAAGAAGCACAACAGTATGCTTCAGGGACCTCATGTGATGCTGTCAGGAAGCACTGATTTTAGGAATGGCATTTAAAGATCTGGTTGATTTAATGACTCCTTGTCATAGTGTTTGGAAAATCAAATGCCATTTGGGTACTTGGGCAGTAGTTGTAGGCTGCCTATGGCCACACTGCCATGGCACGTGTTCCCACCGGGGTTTGGGACAGTTTTTCCTAGACACAGACAAATGGAGGTATAATTGCACTTAGCTTAATCAGCTAAAGATGGGGGGGTATCTTTATGGTACTCTGTTTTGGAAAGTGAGATTCTCATTGAAGCCGTTAACACACAGATACCATGGTAGATACTCTCAGAAATGGATATTTGTTTTGTGTATGCATAGGTAGTCATCCTAAGAGAGGCTGAAATTCTTAAATGCTCCAGTTGATTTTATTGGGGGGGGGTCAAAGAAAGAGCTTTATTATCTGGTGTATACATTTTATTTCACCATTTTTAATGTCCTCTTAGAGAGTCTCCATTTGGTTATTTATTGAGGTGAGCTTACGAGGGCACGTGCCCCTAAATAATAAGCACGAAATGGGGTTTTAAATATATTCATCCTTAATATGGCATGCAGAAGCATCTTGTCATAATGGACAGAGCCCAAGACTTTAGAGTCAGACTCACCTGATTTCACATAGTGGCTCACTCAGCCAGGTGTAGTTCCGTGAACTCACTGAGAGCTGCTTAAGCTCTTTGAGCCTAGCTTTTCCTCGCTGAACAAAATGGGGATGACGCTCCCTTCCTGCAGAGTTCCTGTCAGAAAATGGGAATAAGAAGAAGCAGCCCAGTCCCTGGCATATAATAGATGGTTAATAAATCTTAAGCTAAATGTTTATCACTTTCTCTCTGTTAGAAATAACTATCCTAGTTTCTAAGAACATGAAAATGTTTTATATAACTAAAATTTTAGCACTTTAAAAAATGAGGACATTTATTATATAAAACAATAGTAAAATATGCTAGGATAAACCCCATTCTTTTAAATTGGTGGGTCCTAAAGAAACACAGGGATGGGCAGAAGCTAAACCTCACCCTCTGGTTATTACTACAAACTTCCATGAAGAAGCTTCTGACGCTAAACATAAACTCCATACTGCTTTTATGAATGTATTTATTTTCCTAAGGCCAAAATGTATTAAATTAAGGTTGTGGAACAGATGTTAATTGGTTTTATTTTATATTGTAGTTGGTTAGAATTGTATTTGCTATTAATAAATTTTAATTGATTATATTTTGATTATTAAAATCATGGGAGATACCAAGTTCATCCATTGAATACATGGCTAAGTAGGCATATTTTAGGTCACTATAAAAACACTTTATTGAAAAGTATGAAGTTTGTATATGGCATTTGTATGTATCACACATGCTCTTTCCTTTATGGGCACAGGATGGTGGACTCTGTGGTTTCAGATTTCACAATTAGGGACTCAGGACTTTTACTCTAAGGGGCATCTGTATCCTGGAGTATACACGAACACTGTCTCGGAGCCTCTCCCGTGAGCAAACCCGTGATTATTACAGCTTGCATTTATGTCCGTGCTCTGTCGTTGGGGACGTCTGTAGTCTTCTTTGAAAGACATAGTAAGTTCAGCAGTCTCTACACATATAGCAAATTGATGAGAAATCAAATTGAATGCAGTTTGGAAACATGTAAGTTCTGTATTCACATAGTGACATTTGTTCTCAGGGTCACTGGGGTCATTAACCGGGAGTTCAGATCCAGTCCCTGCTGTTATGATCAAGAGTTCCTTGGCTTTGTTTTCCAGGGCCAGCCAGGGGACCAGGCTGCTCTCTTTGCTGCCCAGGCACGGCCCTCCCCACAGCTCCCACAGTATCCGGGGCTGCAGCAAGCACAGGTACCCACATTTGCTTCATAGGTGCTGCTAGGATTTTTAATCTCTTTGTTTGAAGTGGAAAACCAAGTAAATAATGTTAATGTGTCTACTCCCTAATGGGGTCTAGTGCTTAGTTACTCTTTCTGCTTATACATTTTAATTGACATTTCAAAAAAAAAACATGACCAATGATTGTTGAACGAGTCTCAGGATTAATTAAAGAACACACAACATTTTAGGAAATTCTTGAATTAGAAACAAATAAATCCAAACCTCTATTAATGATGATCATAGGTATTGAAATACTTAGCAGTCCCAAAGTACTGTGTTATATAAGGATATAATTCATGATTGAATTTGTCATATTCAAGGATAGCTTCAAAGAGGAATATCACAGAGTAAGAAGATAGTTGACCTTGGAATCAGACCATTGGCCAAATTCTTGACAATTTACTAGCTGTGTAACATTGTACAAGTTACTGTGAGTCTTGGTTCCCATCTCTGTAAACAGAGGGGGACATTGTGAGTATTGAAGACAATCTCTAGCCTGTGACGCCCATAGAACTACACCATGCTGCACCAGATACACAGCAGCTGCTCAACAAATGGTGGCCTTGCCTTAGTATAATGTAAACCTGGAGCTATTTTTTTCTAATAATTTTGTTTTCTCTGCATCCCTATACTTTTATCCTACCCCTCCCATAATCAGGAGCCAGGGATGTTGGCAAGACTGCAAGTTGTGGCTAACAATTCATACTGTGTCCACCGCAGAAAGGAGGGCAAGGCCAGCCTTCACAGGCACTGAGCCCTGCAGCCTGCTGCAAGTCCACTGCACGTTACTCTGTCTTCCAAGTCAGAGCCACTGCACTGCCTGAACGTGTGGTACTGTCAGGATTCAAACAGCAGTCCTCTTCTACTCTAATCAGCATTCTGTTCTATAAAGGATAGGTAGTGGTCTAGCAGAACCTCAGGTTTTTCATTTATATTGGTTGTCAAGATTTGGAGAAGCAGTCACATTATGTTAATACCACATAGAAAAGTTAAGTGTTCAGCTGATGGGTGCAATGCTGGAAGGGGCTACGGCCCACCTAGGACTAGAGGGTGTTGAACAGTCTTCAGGTCCATCCTTATTCTGGTAAAGGTATTAATTATGTGTTGGTTTGTTTTAATAACTGGTTAGTTACCAAAGACACATTGATCAGATTCAAGGAGATATAGTCACATCCCAGGAAAGGGTATGCCATTATTTTTATTTACCTGAGCAGGGGTAGTTTACCTGGGTAATTTTGGACATGACATTAATGATGCTTGGGATCCATTGAACACTGACGTTGTCTGTGCTTGAAAGCTATGGATGATCATCTACAAGGAAACACGCTCTCCCTTCAAAACAAGCAACTGATCTTAACACTAATCTCTTAACCAAATGAAGGTTCTTTTTCTCAAGTTGCGTTTTTTGATAAATCATTATATAACTAGTTCATTCTTTAGCTTTCTGGTTAGCCTATGTGCCTCCATGACAGTGTTCTTCATATTTTGAGTCATAAGAACATTTGAGAATAATGGATTTGAGGGGACTCCTCCTGGGTTTGTTTATCTGCATATGTCAGTATCTTAGCAACAGGAAAGCAGGTGGTAAATTAAGACACTGACTTTGTTCCTTGTGCCTGCCCGCAGACCATGCCCCAGGGCTATACAATGTACGGGACACAGATGCCTCTGCAGCAGAGCCCGCAGCAGCAGGCTGGCAGCATGGTCCTGTCTCCCAGCTATAACTCCAGAACCTATCCGGCTGCACACTCCAACCCTGCGCTGATGGAGAGACTCAGACAGATGCAGCAGCCGCCGAGTGGCTACGTCCAGCAACAGGCGTCGCCATACCTGCAGCCTTTGACTGGCTCTCAGAGGTGACACAGTGGTGGCAGTAGTGGGCACAGTTCTTTGTTATGCTTCTTCAAGGGCATGGCACTTTATATTGTTTTTATGAACTTGCATATTTGCATTATGTCATCTTATTTTTACACGCACTCAGAAGTTCAGAATAAGCAGTGGCCCATCTTGTTTATTTCATTCAAGACCCCTGTGTTTTGATTCACATCTTCCACAGTATGGGTGTAATAGATGATACCACTGTATTAGTGCTAGTGTTCTTTCTTTTCCCCTCTTTTAAAAAGGTTTTTTTTTTGGCTAAATATACCTAAGTTTAAAAAAGAAACAAAAAACATTGATTATCATTTGAAGTGCCGCCCTAGAACACGTTGATCAGAGCCATAAATTCTATGATTACAATACTCAGTGTACAGGGTGCCTATAAGACTTTTGTAAAGTCTTAATTTTTACTTTTTCCACTTCGGGATGGTTGGCAAAGCAGGATTGTGAAAGGCTGTTATTTAGTTCTTGCTTTAATCAGATCCCTTAGACATAGCATATAACTTCATTGTACCTTATAGCAGCTATCAGCCACATGTGGCCATTTCAGTTTAGACAAATTCAAGTTAAATTAAAAACTGTGGTCCTCAGTTACACGAGTCACATTCCAAGTGGCCAGAAGCCACAAGGAGAGCCAGCAGAGTCAGCCTTGAAGATGTGGGGCCAGTACAGTCACACAGGTCGCCATGCGTGGAAGGACCCGCACTGGATTTAATACTCTTCTGTCACCCTCTTGAAATTCTAATTGTCTATCTGGAAGCCTTGCAGTTTTATTTTACACCGAGACTCAAAATTATGTAGCTAGTCCTGGTGGCCAGCACAGCTACAGAACATGTCGGTCATCATAGAAAGTTACATGGGATGGCATTGATCTAGAAGAATTAAGTTTCGCACAAAATTTTGTGCGACAGCAGGTAGCAGCTTAGCTCCGTGGATCATCAATGGCTGCACGTCAGTTCCAGTTAATCACTGTTTGGAAGGTTGGCGGCCTTGATGATAGCACAATTGGGAAAATAAATAAAATTGCAAAATACACATCACACTTATTATTTTTCTAATAAATGGCAGCATTGCATATTGCCTAAGAATTTAAACTTTAAAGCCCCAAAGTTCTGGATTTAAATTCCGCCTGTGCCTTTTGCTGTCTGAATTTCTTTGGTGAGTTCTTCTCTAGCTCTCTGTTTTCTCAGTTTTAAAGTGGGGATAACAAAACTACTGACCTCAAAAGGCTGCTGTGGGGAGTCAGTGAAATAATACTTTTCACACTTTGACCACAATGCCTAGAATAAATGCTCAATTAATGTCACTTCTTATTGAAAGCTATTAATTTTTTTAAGTAATTTATGCATGATTGCATTTCTCCCTTAAGTAGTAAGCATGCTTTTTTTTCTTTTTCAAGTGATCCTGTCTATCCTGGGGGGTCTAGTTTATCTTAACCCCTTCATGGCATTTGAATTGTACAAGTAATTGTCGAACCAGTTCTTTTTCTGTGAACGTGTGTGACATGCTTGCTGGTGGCGCTGATTAAAATGTGACCATATGCTTGAGCCTGAAACAAGCTGCATTATTCTTGCCAGGCTGAATCATCAGTCCCTTCAGCAGAGCCCTCTGATGGGTGGAGGAATCGATGCAGTGCTGACTTCCGCACATCCAAACCTTCCGTCGGTGCCGCTGCCTCCGGACCCCATGAGGCCCAGACAGCCGCAGGTGCGACAGCAGCAGAGGCTTCTCCAGGTATGGGGTTGGTAGGTGAGGTCAATGTATGTGGGGTCCTCAGCAGTCATGAGAAGGAACAGGCACTTCAGACTTTACTTGCCAAGCTCCAAGGAACCCCGTGTGTGTGTCAGTGGGACCTAAATTGGTGTTCCTTAGTTTCAACTTGGCCAGGATCTCCCTTTGTGCCCCTACCTGGTCACAGGCAGAGGGGTACATTTTACAGAGCATCCTTCCCCTTTCACCAAGGTTTTTGAGGTAGCTGGGTTGGCTTTCTTTTGGTAGTGTAAGCCACACTTAGCCAGTCATTGTTTAACGAGAGGCCAGGCAATTTGAATGCAAAATTTCTTATATTGTTTAAAGAAAAAAAAGCTTTCCAGAGCTTTTATCAGGCTTCTAGAGGGGCCTTTAATCCAAACAATTTCTGTAGCACCTCTGGTCTGATTAGGCCATGAAGTTGGTGTTATGTGAGTAGAATTATCACAGGGATGTTTCACCTTGCCTCTGTTAGAATCTAGAAAGCTATTCTTTCATTATTTGAAATAAACATCGAGTGTCCTAGATAAAGTGTTCCTCCCCTTGATACATTCTTGCTTCTAACTTCCTCATTTAAGAAATAAAGGCTATTATGTTTACTATCCAGCATCCATTTGTCTTCAGTATGCATAAGTTTGTCCTATGTTATTGGATTAGATATTGCCTGATGAGTCTCTAGAGCACAGGTGGCAAACACAAGGCCCGCAGGCCGAATCCAGCCCTACGCCTTGTTTTACCCAGCCAGGCACCTTGTTTCAAACCAGTAGCAGCGCCGAGCTCTCGCTTAACTGTTAAGGAGTAGTTACATTTATACAGTCCTGAAATTACATTTAGCCCTTTGAAGGCAGCTGCGAGGCTGATGTGGCCCCCTGTGAAAATGAGTTTGACACCCTGCTCTACAGTGTACCCTAATCTTACTGACAATCCAATTTGAAATGCACTGTCATTTTATGTTTTACTGAGAAAGGGAAAAAAAGGAGGACCTACCTAGGGCTGTGTGAGGTCAATGAGGAGTAACCTGCATGGGAAGGGAAGGAACTTGCATGGCTTAACGCAGAACTAATAGTTACATTTTCTTCCACTTTGAAATTTCACAGTTTCAAGTCACTGAGGAAAGTTATTACATTATTTCTTTATTTACAGCTTTCTATCTTACACTGGTGTTTTTTAAGGCTACAAATTTTGAAAACCTTCCATATTGATTAATATGCATTTTTTACCCCAATTAGCATGATATGCTTTTCTACTAATTTTTCTCATTAACAACACATTCTTGGCCCTGGTTGGGTTGTTCATGTGGTTAGAGCATTGTCCCAATATGCCACAATTGCAGGTATGATCCCCAGTCAGTACACATACAAGAAGCAACCAATGGATGCATACATACATAGAACAACAAATCTCTCTCTCTCTCTCTCTCTCTCTCTCTCTCTCTCTCTCTCTCTCTCTCTCCCCCTCACTCTCTACTCCCCTTCCTCTCTCCCTCTCCCAAATCAATAAATATATTTTTTAAAAAACCACATTCCCTAGAGATAAAAGAAGTGATTTGCTTTTGAATCAGAATCACACTTACTCCTTTTCTGGTGATTTGTAATCAAATAGTAATTATGAAGTTGGGTTGATTTTTCCTGTAAGAAGTTACAGAGAGCGAAATGGAAAGTTGGCTCCATATTGTGATCACTGTGTTTCTAGCCCAGGCAGCACTGTTCCCACTGGGAGAGACTGTCCAGACCTCTGCTGGCTTCCACACCCCTGAGTGCTGTCGCTCAGTGGGAAATGCCATGTGGCAATAGTACTTATTACCTTGCCCTAAAGAAGACCAATAAAGTGAAAGATAGTATACAAACCAAGTTGGAAAATGCAAAAGAGGAAAAGAAGTCTGGTGCTGTCATCATCAAGATGAAGTGTTTTTCGTGGAGGGAACTTGAAAGGTCATTGAGACAAACCACCTATTCATACCTTCCTCTGCATTCTCTGTGTTTCTTCTCCGGCTTGGAAGTGTTTTCCAAGAGTTAGTGTATTTGAGCCAGCTTTGTCATAGACACAAGTTACGATTTTGTTCTCGTAATTTATGCCAGAACTTCCCACATCTTTGACTTCCTTTTTTTTAAAAAAATATAATCTTCAAGAACAACTCCTTCTCTGTTTCCTCATTCTCCTTCTCTGTCTTCATTTGCATCTTCATCTTCCTTAAAAAAACAAACTAATCTTCAAGAGTCCATTCAGATACCATAGGGAAAGAAAGGACAACTACTGAGCCGTCCTTGTCTCACCTGGTAGTACATGACAGGATGAAATAGGGGTGAGGCAGATGACGTGGAGGGGGTTCCCAGTAAGCACAGGGGCTGTCCTGGGACAGTGCAGGGCGGGCAGACAGCTCTGCAGCTACCGAAGGAAGAGGGTCTGGGGGCTGGAGCAGTCCCAGAGGCTCCATCGACCAGCAGATTTAGGTCTTCCCTTGAAAGAGGAACAGTGTTTGGCCAGGCAGCAAGGGAGGAGGCCCATGTATGTTATTTTTGTTGCAACAACATACTTAAATAAAAAGCATATAGGAAGAGGAGATTGGAGTATTAACCCCCTCTGTTTAAATATATAACCCTTTTTCTTTCTTCCTAGATGCAGCAGCCCCCACAGCCCCCGCCATCCTCGCAGCCCCAGAGCCAGACCCTCGGTCTGCAAGCAATGCAGCCCCAGCAGCCTTTGGTAAGGCCTGGTGCTTCGGAGTCAGACACATGGGCGTTTTCTTTAAAATCTGTTTGCTTTTTCGTGTCTCATAATATTGTCAAAAGTTAAAATAGCCTAAATCTACCCTAGCAATTTTCCCAGATTTTTACTAGAGTGGGATTGTGTTAGGGGTGTAGTCTTAGACAGCTCTACATAACTATTTGGAGGTCAGTAGGTTGTATCATTTTTTGTCTTCAAGTTTTTCCAGACATCTCAGCCCACTAAAATATGTATATTCAGACACAAATATTTTTTCTAAGCAATGTTAACATGATAAGTTCCTACATATATGTTTAGAAGATTAGCTTACTTTGAATTTTTACTATAATCTCAAAAAAAGTGTGAGAGTGCTTTCTGAAATACTATCTTGACCAATGTAAGAGAAATACTGATTTCAGCCAGTTAGTATTCGCTGCAAGGATTGTCAAGTAGTTTATAATTGTGTAACTGATTCCCCCAGCTTTGTAAACCACAGCATCAGTGACCATCTGCGAGCCTCAGTAGTGTATTTTACAACAGCCTTCACTTCTGCAGGTACTATGTCCCTGCTTTTTTCTTGACGTACCATTGCCTCTTTTTCTACTTACGTAAGTATATTCTAATGAGGAACATTTTATCACTACTATCAATGGTCACATCACTTGCTATGTATTGGAAATAAGTGAAAAGTGGAAAAAAGTGCTTATTGTAAAAGTAAGTACTTACTCTGAAGGTGACTCAGCAGCATGAGCTGCCTGCGTGAGTACTGCCTGAGGGGCTGCTGGCTACTGCACGTCTGACACTTTGGGACTCGGGTGTCTCTTTTTAAGGCAGGATTTGAATGCGGGTGGTTTCACAACTGGTAATGAAGAAGGAGCAGCATGGCCAGGTAGTGTATTAGGAGGGAGCAGAGTAGACTTGGTGGTAAAGGTCTGATAATGCCTGGGCAGGACTGCTGAGGGAACATGGCCAGCCGGAACAGCACATTCCGTATGCATTTGACAAGCCTCCACCTTGGTCAGTGTGCTCTCCATTTTTAAAGAAATTCTTCTTTATTATGAATCTAGTTTTTTTTGTTGTTGCATGTGGGGTTTTTTTGCTCTGATTTTTTTAAATGTGTCTATGACTTTTACTGCAGTCCACCTTCAAAATCCTTTTTGAGTAGAGCGATATATAAACATTCACAGACTGCCTCCTTTACCAGCACAGGTGTATTAGCAGGGATTGGCTGACTGCTCCTTACAAACGTGGAAAGGAGCCCTTTGGGTGGGGTACTGCTAGCTGACTCAAACATCTCTCCTAAGAACAAGATTTAACTTGGCATGTTGTAATAATTTCAAACTAACAGATGAGTTGCAAGGGTAATACAAAGTATTGCTATAAATGATTCACCCAGGTTCACTAATTATTGACATTTTGCCACATTTGTTTTATTATTCTCTGTCTCTACACATACACACACACTTTCTTCCTGATCTGTACACTTGAGCAGGTTGCGGGCTCATGCCCCTTTACTCTAAATACTTGTGTGTTTTTTCAGCAACAAGGATATCCTTTTACAAAAACCTGATACAATTAAAATCAAGAAATTGGTAACATTAATGGAAAACTACCGTCTATACAATTTTGCAAATTGTGCCAATTGGACCAGTAATACCAACAATGTCCTTTATTGCAGATTTTTACTGGTCCAGGGTCACACTTTGCATTTAGCTTTTATGCATGTTACCTTTCATCTTGCAGCTTTATTTTTTTTTGTCCTCACATTACATTACATTAAATTTTTGAGGTGCCTAGGATTTTGTAGAGTGCTACCATATTTTTTCGGACAATAAGACATACTGTTTTCCAAAGTTGGGGTGAAAGAGGGGGTGCGTCTTATAGTCCAAATGTAGCGTACCTGGCTTGTGGGGGGTGGGGTGGGGGGCGGGGTCACAGGTTACTAAATATTTTACCACATTTTTTTACTTCAAAATATTTTTCCCTATTTTCTTCCTTTAAAACCTAGTTGCATCTTACGGTCCTAAAAATACGGTTCTGAATTTGATTTGTCTGTTTTCTCATGATCAGATTCAGAGTATACATTTAGCAGGAATGTCACTGAGGTGACATTGTGTTTCTCAGTGTATCGCATTAAGGCAGACATTATTGGTGATACTGCTTTAATCCCTTTGTTTAGGTGATCAAACAGATTTCTTAACTGTAAATTTATTGATTTTACTTCTGTAATTAATAAATAATTCATGGGGTTGTTTCATATAATCTAATTGGTCTTTTCATCATTAGACTTCACCCTCCAGTGTTAGCATAAATTATTCTTGCCTAAATCTGTTTTTATATGACATGGGGGAAAGGATGATTACTTTTTTTCTCCTGAAGCCCAACATTTGACTCTTTGAGTTTAAGATGGGCAACTACTGAGAATATTTTAAATTCTTCCTCTGACTTTACTCAGGATTCTGGAGTTGTATATGGCTTCAATTCTATTAAACTTGGCAATTTAATAATCAACTTTCCACTAGGTATATTAGTATAGGAGGCGATACAAAAGCTTAAGTAGCCCTTATCTTTTGTTTCTGTACACAGCAAAACGTTCTAGTGGTACTTTGACAAAAGACAAGAAATACAAATTTTGTCAGGCTGACTGGGATATTTAATGGTGACCTGGCAAACCCATAGCCTTTTTTTCTTTCTAATTTAAAACAAAGACTTGTTTTGCTATAATGCTCATGTTAGCAGCACAGATTATGTAAAGAACCAGGGGAGATAGATATAAGTGTACCTTCTCAGAGATTTAATGCAAATTCATAAATGAGCACTCAACTAACAACCTGAGGAATCCATTAATTTGAGAATTATAACTTTCTTAAGTGGCTAGTCACTGCTAATAAGGAAATGGTTACATAATACTTTCTTTAACCAAAAAAACAAACATTAAATGTAGGACTGATTTTATTGCTTTTCAGTATATACAGTATATATTGTACATTTTAGCTGTTTTTTTAAACCTTTGATTTATATATGTAAATAAATATCTCACATATGACGTATGCACATATAGTGGCTCCAAATAAAGTTTATATATACATTTAACATATATAATTAAATTTATTTATATTTAAAACATGTATTTTTACATTTTTAAAGTCTGTTAAGTCACACAGATACATAACTACCATCCTAAGAGTTTTACTTTTCAAAAATTTTGATTTTAATTTGTAGGTACATGTTCCTATAAAATAGTTAATAATTTTAACAAAAACCTTGGATTGACATCTGCAATTAAGCAGGCACTAACAGTTTCTTCATTAGTCCTTCTCTTTGGCCTTTTATCCACTGATTATTAAACATTATTTTACTTTGTTTATAATGTGTGAGAAATATATAAAATATTAAGAGTATAAAATCAGTTTCATTCTTAGAGAATCATGCTATAAAAACACATGTGAATATTAAGTACCTAAAATATAATAGTTGTTTTGGAAAGGTTAAAAAAATAAACATTTGATTGTTTCGCAAAGTTTTACAGGGCTCGGGAGGACTAGTTTAAACATTTAATTAGAATTTGTTCAGTTGAAACAGAGAATCAGTTCATGGAGAATTGAGAGGAGACTCAATTTCCATGTTATACTAGAATTAAAGCGTATTTAATTAAAGGAAGTTTACTCATCTAATAGTTTCATAAATATTTAATAAATTTATTATATGTGAAGAATACATGTCAGACTTTTCAATTTTGATTTCTAAGACAGTGCTGAAGTTTTTTTAGTACAGTAAGTTGTTTTTCACTCACTGGCTTAAACTATGTCTACCCCAGGTGTTGAGCAGGCCTGGCAGAACATAGCATGTGATTTCTCCCCATTGTGTCCAAAAATTCCATTCCAGCCATCTTACTGGATGGTAAAATCCATAGTAGGCTTTCTATGGCTTCTTTTTAAAGCTGCAATTTCCTTAAAAGCTATCCTGCAGAGTACCGTGACTTATTTTGAGCCCTATATTTTTCTAGGCAGCAATTATTTTTACAAAGGCAGAAATGCTATACATGTTATAAGTCCGAGAATGGGCTGGGAAATTTAAAGTATCACTCAGAGTGGTACATTTCAGATAATTTTAGAATTAGAAGTTACAAGGATATCAATGATCTTGGTTTTTACATTATTATAATTAATTTTTAAAGCACTTGTTTGTTTTTCAACAGGAGAAAATGAAGTTTTTAATACATGTGCATGGGGAATTCAGATAGGCATGATATTCAAAACACAGTGAGGCAGTATTGGGAAATAGGACATTTTGGACAAAGGAGCGAAGGGGAGGTACAGGGTACTGGACTTCAGAAGTGAGAATGGGGATGATTTACATGTAGGTGAGGAAGAGGGGAACGTACGTGGAAAGAAAATCCTTGCTAGGCAACTCAGAAACAGTGGGACACGGCTAACAGGCCCCAGCCCGAAGCCCTCTTGTTTGCCAGACTTAATCAAATTAGACTAAGGCAGCAGCCTAAGATGTCCTGCCTGAAGCAGGTTTCTCTGTGTAAATATCTTGGGCATAAAAGGGAGGAGGATCAAAGGTTCCTTCTGAGTCTTGTTTCTTAATAAATTGCTGAAAATCAATATCCCCAAAGGGCAGCTTCAGGTACCAAAACTCCGGTTCCCTTCAGCACAGACAGACAGGTGACTGGCCGACAGCCTGGCTTACCATGACCGGGCCGACGCCCTTGGAAAACCCAGTTCAGAGTCATTTGGACGAAGTGGGCAAACCAGATCTTTTTTTTTTTTAACATTAGTTTCAGGTGTACAACATAGTGGTAAGAACTTACATAATTTACAAAGTGATCCCCCTGATAAGTCTAGTACCCACCTTGCACCATATACAGTTGTTACAGTAGTACTGACAGTATTCCCTGTGCTGTACTTTATGTATCCCATGACTATTCTGTAACTACCAATTTTTACTTCCTTCTTTTTAAAGCACACTTTTATTTAGCATACTTCTTTACACATGCTTTTAAGTTTATTGATATAGTCCACATGTTTGTCATTTTCAGTAGCCAGGACATCGGGCCATTGTATTGCTCTGCTGCTAAATGGGCCAGCCCATTTGCTGTTGAACATTTAGATTGTTCCCAATTTCAAAAATAGTACTTCTAGGGATATTTTGATATGTGTTCCTTTCCTCTTTTTGTGCTTGTGTGTTCTTAGAGTGAAAGAAAATAGAAATATAAGAAAAAAGTTATTTCTAATAGTATACCTTTAGAACAGCAGTAGCACAAAGACTCAGCAATATTAAGAAAAATTTTATATTTCTTTTTTATCTTTTGGTGTTGCTCCTTTTCAGTTCCACTAAGATTTATTACACGCCTTATAAATATATTTAATGATTTTTATTATAAACATCTTCAGCAAATCCAGTTCTTGTTATGGGCCAATCTGTGCTCTTTGTTTTTTGTCTGTCTTCTGCTAGAGACAGAGCAGTAAGCTGGCTGTCGAAGAGAAGCCAGCTCTGATTCATTTGGGGTTCTGAGTCACACAGTCTCTGGGCAGAAGTGGTAGTGGTACCACAGCCACTGCCTCCCATGATTTGCCTTACCACGATCTGGTGCCATTCACGATCTAACTCAACCAGTGCTTGTTCAGTGTGTACAGTGGAGGCCGGCCCTTGGCCAGGGGTTATGGAACACACTGATGAAGTGCCAAGCATGCCTTCTGCAGCCAGAGGGCTTAAAACAGCTCAGAAAACGAAAAATAATAGAAGACCTAGAGAGGTTGGATTAGTTTGCTAAGGTTGCGTAACAAAGTACCGAACACCCGGTGGCTTAAGCAGTAGAAATGTATTACCTCA
>CM052539.1:136973791-137012074 GCA_028533065.1 Trachops cirrhosus | reverse complement strand
GAATAACATTTTTATGAAAAACACTTGCACTAAAATACATATCAAAATAAAAAACTAGAAGAATGATATTGTTTTACATTTTTGAAAATTTCTTTAATGTCTGAGTTAAAAAGGCATTCAGTTTGTTATAGTATCACATTGTTTCCTCTGGGAAACTGCACATACAGCCTGAGAGAATGAGTGAAAAAAGCAAATAGTTTCTTAGTATTATGAAAATGGTTTTGACTTTGTAGATACCCCCACAGTCTTGGGGCCTTCCAGGGGCCACCTAGCAGAGCACCCACCACTCCCCCCCACATATTTACACCCGCACAGGGGCCTGTGCTCCTGTGCGCACCCACACACCGCCTTCCCAGGCACCTTGTTGCTGCCTTGGTTCCTCAGAGCAAAGAATCTGAGGCGATCACTATAATGTTTCATTCTGAGAATTACTCCATTTGAAGCAGACTTTAAATAAACATAGAGAAGGCACTTGTTTGTTGAAGGAACAAATGTTAAACATTTACGCATTGTGTACCTTAATCAGCTGATAAGCTTAGACATCTTTGCAGTTGGCCATTTAGAATCTGAGTTTTTTCTAGAAAAATTAATATTTGGAAGGTCATATTCCAGTTAAGGATAACACTAGATTATGGTTAAGACTGTGAGCACTGGACTCAAAAAGCTTAGTCTGAATTCCAGCTCCACAACTTAGAGGGATCATGGATAAGAAACGTAACCCCTCAGAGCCTCTGTTTCCTCAGTCTAAACTGAGGAGGATAGAATTAAAGGTTCACAATTCCTTATATTTGATTCCAAAATTTAGAAATGTGTAAAAAGGGAAACTTTATGTATAACTCATTGCGTAGCTAAACTGGACCTGGTTAATTTGGGACCAAAAGCTACCTTGAACAAACATGAAGCTCTTTTTATTTATTTCACTTGCTATGACTATTGGTATGTTTTGCTACAGAAATTTAAAATGTTTGACTATGAAGTACTGTCCTAGACCTTGCTTGGTTTGTATATGATGAATGTTTCATAGTAAATCATGTATGTACTGAATCCCAAAACACATCTGCCCCAGGATCTCGTATAAGAGAATGAGGATGGATGTTATCATGTCAGGGTTAGATGGGCTGATATAGACGTGTTGTGTCTAGAACACTGCCTGGCACATAAAACCATGTTAGTTTTTGTTAAATAAACAGGTTTTATTTCCAAATAAGCATAGAAACCACTGAATAGAAATTATTTCATATTTCACAAACATTTTCACGTCAGTGAAAGGAGGACTTTTGTTTCCTTTTTCACTCTTGATTAGGGCAATGGGAAAGAATGGCAAGCTGCTATTTTTCCTTCCATGCATCAGGGAAAATAGTAACATTGGCGCAGGTGTACCTTTCTTGTTATTAAGAAGGTTTGGAAATTGAAGGCATTTCAGAGTAGTCATTCTGTTCATTTTTGCTGAGCACCTACCTACTGGGTGCCTGGCACTAGGGATACCTTAGTAGACAAGCCCAGGTCTTTCCCCTTAAGCCACTGATGGTCCAGTGGGAGAGAAACAGTTGAAACCAGGTGTTGTGCCAAATATTCAACTTTAACAACATCAACCCAGGAATGCCTGTAATTAGAGTTGCCAGATAAATTAATTTGAACTTCCAGTAAACAACGAATAACTCTAGAATTATGTTCCAAATATTGCATGGGACGTACTTATACTAAAAGTGATATTTGTCCCATGGAATATTTGGGACATACTTAGAACTAAAAAAAAATTGTTTATTTGAAATTGATATTTAACTGGGTATTCTATATTTCACTGGCTAAATTGGGCAACCCTAACCTATAATCCTAGGCTATTTTCTGCCATATTGGCAATCTCTACTGAGGAAATAGATGTTTCAGCCATATTGGGTAATGGAGGTTTTTTAAGAGACTGTTTACAGAGGTGGAGGCAGGGTTGGGGAAACGAGGGATGATGCAGGCCCTGGGGCTGGACGCAGTTACTTCCCTGGGCTCTATGGGGCAAGAAGAGGGAGGGAAATCAAGAGAGCCACTGACAGGGGCTGTCACTGTCCCAGAGAGATGTGTTCCACCAGCAGAGACCCATCATGAAGGAAACCGGCAAAAAACAAAACTTTGCTCAGCTCCCTCCCATTTTTACTCTGCTCCTGCCCTGCAATCTCCAGGGCGTGCCCCTCCCCATCCAGAAGTCAGAAGGCCAGGGGGCAGCTTGGTGACCTCCATCCAGAAAGCCTGGTGGGCAGAACACCGAGGGGTGGGGAGTGGACTGTGGAGAGAGAGCCAGCACAGTGCCCCTGTGCACGTGATCGGATAGCCTTGGATCAGAACACTTCTCTGTTACATCAGGAATAAGCCAGGAGGAAAGGAGGGGGAGAGGGAGAGAAGGGAAGCAAGAAAGGGAAGAAACGCGTGACCGTCTGAAATCTGAAGGTTAAGAAAGTAAATCGGCACTACCAATGATTTTAATCAAAAGTAATTTTGCTTTTACCACCACAATTTCTTGTATCAGTTTAATGGCTAGAGCATGGGGGCCTCGTGTGCCTGCACTTACCGGGCCCTGGAAGTGAATGCCTCCTCAGAGTGTGCGTCCCCGCACCCAAGCTGGCCCCGGCACAGGCCTAGAGGTCGACCCTCCTCCTCCTTCAGGTGAGAGGGCAGAGTCCCCAAGAGTCTAGACCTTAGAGCCTTTCCCTGCCTCAGGCTGTCCCTGTCTGCACTTGAGCAAGGCAGGGCCTGCGGTGCTTGAACAAGTCCCCATATCGAAAGCTTGCATTATGCCAATGAAAAGGGTTAATAATATGATGATAATAACCAGGCAACTGGTGAAGGGGGAGATAGGAAGGGTATTTGATCCACTTGGCTGCTACCAAAGTGTGGACTCCTTCATCAGGACTCTTCAAATAAATGCCAAGTAACCATGGGAGAGGGCTTTTAAATGGACTGGGCACATCAGGTGTTCACCAGATGTACACCAGGATATGCATGAAAATTAATGACTGCACACTGGGCATGGCACCTTTGCCCTGAAGTATTTGAAGTACATTCCAGACTGGCTGACCCTGGGAGTCAGTCTGTGCCGGCTCGGGGCTGACTCCCCCTTTCTCCTGTCACATTGCAGTTCCCCAGGCCGGGCCTGCAGCAGACCCAGCAGCAGCAGCAGACAGCCGCCCTGGTGCGCCAGCTCCAGAAGCAGCTCTCCAGTAAGTACCCTCAGGAAATTCAGAGCGAGCGCACAAGCAAAACGCAAGCAGTGGCTCCCAAAAACTGCACTGTCTTCTGTGATACCATTTCATCCGTGGTTTAGTCTAAGGCGTTTGCGTTTGTTTTTAGTTCAGTTTTAGTTTGAATGGTACTTTGCCTAGAAAATCCCCAATCTTTTTTTTTGTTAGTTTTTTTAGTTCAGGGAAGCTCTTTTCCTCTTGGTTCCATCTGAACCTGGAAATGTTTCTTTTCATTCGGGGGACCCCCTGCAGGTACCCTTTTTATAAAGCGGGAAGGGACAGAGACAGAGAACACCCCAGCAGATGCTCTCAAGTGCACTGATGAAGGGGGTTGGGTGGCCTCCCAAAGGTCACAGATAGAGGGAGGCCAGTATTAGACCTGCCTCGTGGTCACTTGGGCTGGGACTGCTCTTACCACCGTGCCATCCCACCCTCCCTGATAACAGCTTAGAGAAATCAAAACCTGAACTGTTGCAGGCAGCACAGCAGGGCACTGGTCTTCCCCAGTGCTCCTGCCTGCTATGTGGTGTGATGTTTTAAAATCGTGCTGCCTCTCCCGAGTGCATACCACCCACCCATTTCAACCACCTCACCTAGGTGCCGGTGGCATGCTTCTGTGAACCCAGTCACCCCTGTGCTGCAGCCATGGGACAGGAAATTCTTTTAGAAATGGGAGCCAGCCTCTCTGATGCAAAGCCTGAAAGTCAGGAGACCTGCTTTCCGGTGCCAAGTTTACCTCCATTATCTGAATCCTGTAGTTCTCCATCCATGAAGTGAGAGTGAGAATGAGAGTAGCAGTTTCTCCTGGTCTCAGGTTATGTGCCTGGGGAGCAGAGTTCAGAGAGAATGGTCCTGAAGGCTGCCTTGTGACTAGTAGGACATTGTGAGGGAAAGGGTCAGCTTATGGCTGAGTGGCAGCTTGGTTTTCATCTTTCTTCTCTGCCCAGCTGCCATCTGTGCCGACCTCCTGGCAAAGGAAACACCCCTCTTGTGTTTCATTTACCAGGGCTTAGCCAAGATCTTATTTTTCTTTTAAAATATTTTCCTCTTATAGCCTCATTTAATTTCAATCAATCTTCTTCTGCAACTACTTTTTAACAGGTGTGGTCTATGAAACAAATGTGTAGTTAAACTTTCATTGTTTCACTAATTCTAGAGTTTATATTTTTGTATGGCGTAAAGAGACAATATAATTTTAAGGATAAGAAAGCATGTTTATATTTTAGATTTTTTCTAATGTTTAGAAATATGTGCATAGAATTTTTATATAGTCTTATGTAGTTAGGGAGCATATCTACTCTTGTTTCCTGTTTCTCAGAGCTCAGGAGACGCAGCTTCTGTTTTTTTCAGCCATCGTTTATGCAGCACTTTCTTGGACCCAGGCACTCTGACTTTCCATGTATGAATTCACTTAATTCCTAACCCACCCCTCCTCTGCAATGAGACTAGATGCTGTCACTGTCTCAGTATTATAGATGAGGAGACGACTAAAGAATAGGGACATTGACTCGTTTGCCCAAGGTTACTCAGCTGACCTTGAGGTGGTAAGGGATGGAGCTGGGACTTGAACTCAGTCTCCTACCAAAGCCCACTCTTAACTATCATGCAAGCACACCTTGTTTTATTGCGTTTAGCTTTGCTGCGCTTCACAGGTTTACAAATGGAAGGCAAGACCCTCCACCGCAAAAATGTCGTGACTCACTTTATCATGGTGCTTGCTTTACTGTAGTGGTCTGGAACCAAACCTGCAGTGCCTCCGAAGTGCTCTTGTATGTACCCTGCTGCCTGACCAGCAGTTATGCCCGCCTCCTTGGCTGATCAACGACAGCTAAGCTGAGCTGCCACAGCATAACTCCAGAGGGCTCCTTTTCTGACGTGGACCATGTGACTGGAGCCTCTGGATGTGAATAGTCCCACCAGCCTTGTTCCAGCAGTAGCTGTTTCTTTTTCTGTGTGTGCTCTTTACTTTGCTGTGTGTGCAGGTGCATGCTCACACACATGTATGTACATAGGCATGCACTTGAGTCAACACATAGCTGCTCTGGTACATGCATACACTCGTGCACAATTCTCTATGTCTTTTGGCCATTTGCAGAAAAATATCCCGTTTCAAGCTCTTACAGTGTAAAACTATCAGTGTGCTTTTATAAAAATCTTGAGAACTTTCAATGCTTTATGCTTATGGATACTTATAGTCCTTTTGTGTGTTAGCATTGACTTGTTTCTCAGTTCAGAAATAGGGAACAAACACCCTCATCCCAGCCATTGTGTGGGCAGGGGCGGGACTTGGATGTGGAGCTGGCCCTGCTGCAGAATGAATTCGGCTGCTGTGGTGATGCCACTGTGTCTCCAGGCCAGCACTGATCCCTGGCCAGTCTGTGAGGCTGGGACTGAGAACAGTGACAAGAGGGGTAGCATCTATCTGGGGCATAAGTTCGCGCCTACAATTTTATTTGAATTTATTTTTCTCACTAGGTAACCAGCCACAGCAAGGAGTGACTCCCTATGGGCATCCTCCACACTTCTGACTCGGGAAGGGGACAAGACAAGAAGTTTTATGTTCGCACTGAAAAATAGAATATCAAATTCAATGCATTAGTCATCTTTAGAAATGTCCCTTTGTTCTTTTATTTCTTCGAAGTTTTCTTCTGTTTTATGCTACACTTTGTACAAAGGTGTTTAAACAAAAAGCAGAAAAGGAGGTGTGGTTTGGTTTGGTTGTTTTCAGCTTTAAAGCAGGCTTAAAAATGTGTACCATGTGGGCCTACTCCAGGAAGAGTTTGGTAGCAGACTTTTTGAAACTGGTGCTTTTTTGAATCTCATAGTTATAGAAAGAATGAATTATGGTAGATATAAAATATTTATATATCCATTATTTTTTTTATTTTCAAACTGTGCCGGACCAAACTACTGATCTGAAAGGCATGTCAGTTCTTGACTGAAAAGTGACCCATTTATTCTGCATTCACCTTTGATGGTGAAATGGACATTGATTCGCATCACTCTAATTTGAAATGTTTGTAATTTCATAAGCACTTTATAAACCTTGTTCTTATTTATGTAGGATTTTTCTTTGCTTTTGTTGTGGTCAAAAGGTGCTGAAACAGATTGTTGCTTAGTATTTAAACTTCTTAGACCAAGAACTTAAACCAAGGCTTCTGTGAGAGCCACCCTAAGACGTGTGGAAGCCCATTAGAAATAGCTGTACTTAACGTGTGCAGTGGCCAGATCACTAACCAGAGTCTTTGTGAAGGTGCGGCCTGTAGGTTATAAAGGCCCAAACGAACCAAGATGGAATTGTTCTAATTATTTATTGCTGGGTTTGGCAAAAATGACTCTGTCCGCTTTCGGTTCTCCTGAACCTTATGCCAACTTGAGAAAAAAATCTCGCAGCTGGCCTGAGATTCCA
Source organism: Trachops cirrhosus (assembly GCA_028533065.1). Lineage (NCBI taxonomy): Eukaryota > Metazoa > Chordata > Mammalia > Chiroptera > Phyllostomidae > Trachops > Trachops cirrhosus. The sequence goes on along the minus strand of CM052539.1, from coordinate 137,005,438 downwards.
CAGTGCTCAAATTTGACATGGTTTCCAGAGAATCTGGCCTCCAAGTCCAGAGGCTCTGGTTTTCTTAAAAGATGTATTTGCTGTTTATTTTATATGGTAAGTATTTGCTATTTTGAATTTAATTATTAATATTGGTGTCAGTCTTGGTTGTGTATTGCATATACTGTATTTATAAATTGGTGCAAAAAGCACAAGTAAAGTAAATTATACATCAAATTTATTATAAAGAAATAGTAACTATTTTAACTTTGTTCAAGTATGTGGTAATTTGCTCCTATTAGAGTAAAAAGAGACAGTAAATTATTATCAGTTTGTGTAACTTAAGAGTATTCCATATAATATTTTTTTAGATTTAGATGCATAAAATTTTGAATGTGAAAATTGCAGGGCATTTTAAAACATATGTGGGGGATTTTTTCCCATCTTCTCTGTTCATTCATTTTCTTTTGCCATATGATTTTACATGTTATGTAGTCGCGCAAACTGTGAATAGATTTGTCTGTAATGAGCAAACCATGTAGAACTACTTTTTTTCAATGTAATGAGTACAACTTTAGTCGATCATTTCTTTTGCAAAGCATTGTATAAATAATTTATATCTTCCTAGGTGAGTTACTCATTGCAAAGTTCGACTCATGCGAACGACCTCAAACATGTGTCCGCTTCCTTTGCTGTGGCAGCGTCCATGTGACTGCTTTGTACACTGTGAAACTCTTCCGCTCCGGCCTGCTCATTTCGTGTTTACTCTGGGCTGGAAAAGACTTTGCCAAAACATTAAAGACCGTTCTTTTCACTAAATTAACATATTCTATCTGCTTTCAGAAAATGCATCTTTACATTTCAGCTGGTTTTGTATATCAGGGTTTTATTTTTTTCCTCTTAAGAGTCATTCTTAGTGTTCACAAGGCTATTTTTCTTCAAGTAATGTATCCATATAATGACTGCCTTGGCAAAACAACCGAATTTCGAATGTTGTGCCTAGTAAGTGAGTCATGTCCCGTCCTGATTGTTGGTTTTGTTTTTTCAAGAGTTGTTGGTATTTAACATGTCAGTTTTCAGTGTGAACCATATATTTCTGTAGCTCTGTATTGCAAACAGCAGTAATACTGTTTCAAGAATGAGTGTTAAAATCGCATAGCATTTGTATGCACTTTATATTTTGCAGAAGTCAGTGAAATTAATTTATTAATCATTTGCACTTGAAAGCTGGGGGTATGCGTTTTTTGTTGTGTGGCCCTCTTTTTTAGGTGAGAAAGCTAAGTCATGCTAAGGCTGCATGATTCTGTGGAAAGTTGAGGGAAAAACTAAAACTGGTTTCCCCCCATGCATTATAAAGACAGCAACTGGAAATTTTAATCTAGTCTTATCATATCAATTCTCACTTAACCCTCTATCCTAAGAGGCTTCCCTTTTTTTTTTTTTTTTTTTTTTAGCAACTGCATTAATTTGCATTAAATGACCACAAGAGAAAGCCCTTTCCTTTGACAGAACCTGGTGATTTGCTTCCTGAAATAGAGAGGAAATTATCTTAGGGTAAATGGGAACCCACACCCTCTTAAACATGAGGCTTTGAAATAGAGTGGACTTGGATATGAGAGCCCTTAGACATACCTGTTTACAGTGCAGGCTTGTTCCTAGAAGAATTACATATGTCATTTTATTCACTCCTCTTGGCCCAGAGGTGGAGGAAGATCACTGTTAGAATGAGTATCCTTTGACTTCTTGCAGCCACATGATCCCAATGTCAGGGACAGTAGCAATCAGGCCCCCTCGTAGGTGGGGCCAACCGGAAATGGTGTGATGAACACAATGTCCGAAATGATTGACAAGGGCTAGTAGTTCTCAGTTTTGTGTACTGAGATATCTGAGCAAGACCTATGGCATTTTCTTCTTTTTCACTTACTAAGGCTCCTACAATTCTTCTTAAATAGTAGGTGAATATTTGAATAGATGGTGGTGAAATTACCCTGGAAAATCCAGCCTCCACAATTAGAAAAGATGAATCATCATGTACCCCAAGTCAGTTCAGGTTGAGTTCATCATGTAATACAAATAAATCCAGTAAATCACAAAAGACAGCATTCTGTGTAGAGTTGAAGAAATTTTAAGTACAGTGAAACTTCATGATGTGATTAGATCTAGCGCTTTCCCAGACATTTACCTGTCACATACAGGATTGCCACTTAACGAAATAGCACGCTCATAAAGCAGTGTTTCCTTCTCAGAACGTTTTCCTATAACAGCTCCAAACCAGGGGTGCCTGAGCTAGATTTTGAAGTTATAGAGAAGTTTCATTGTGTTTTTAAAAACCTTTTTAATGGATTTATTTGGATGAGGATGTAATCAACCCCCTTTTTGCATTTTATAATGTATAGGTGTTAGGTTGCTTTTCACATATGGAAAAGTTAGCCTGCATTTATTTTTAAATGCAGTCATTAAAACATCTTTGTATTCCCCATCAATGAAAATTTTCAGTGTGCATAAAATGTAAATCTTGATCAAAACAGTTCAGTGCTTATTTTCTGTAGGCTTTAGTAAAATATTTATAAGCGAACCACAAAATATTTATATATTAAAATGACAAATTTACATCAAGACGGCAAATTTGCTCTTTTCCATTGTTTCTGTTGTCAGTGCCATGCTTGTAACACTGATAGGAGGTGGACACTAGGTAACTGGTAGTGAAAGAGGAAAGTCCATTTGATGAAGAATTCAGGTATTAGCCATTTGTTGTTTTCTAGTGGACAGTTTTCTCTTAATGTTCATTGTTATTTGTTGGCAAAATAAAAGTGCCTTAAGTTAAAAGTTTGTTTTGAGATTTATTAAAGAATTCAGTATCAGTTCATAATGCATTTATTTACAAGTCTTTTTTTTGCATGTCCATGATAAATTTAATATTGTAAATGTATTAAAATTCATTTACATGCCTATGGCTGCCTTTGATTAAACTTCTTCCAAAAAAATAAACTGTCCAGATGTTGTTTCTGTTCCAAAAAATGTATTTCGTGTCAGATTACCTGCACGTAAGTCATTGCGGAGTCACTGCCAAGCGCGTTCTTTGCTATGCATTTGTATATCCCAGAGTCCGAGGTTCGAGGATTCTGAATGACTAGGGTGCCTCGGGGGTGAAAAAGCTCAATTCCATGTGTCCTCTCTTTATTTGCCTTTGAGAGCAGGGAGTGGTCAGGCATCTCCCATGTGATTTCCGGCTTGGGGACTCCCAGGGCCACACAGTGGAGCCAAATGGCTGTCCCTGTCTTTGTCAGGATGCTCCTTGGTGGGCGATTTGTGATTCGGGGAGCATAAGCGACAACTGCTACTGGAACGCCAATCAGTGCGTGGCCAACGCTGTTTTGAGCCTTACAGATATAGTTTCCTCTGTCATAAGCTGTTGCTTCTTTGATGACTAAGGTGCCATTTTCGTGCAATATGTATTTTCCACTAACTTGAGGCCTGTCTATTACATGACCACTTGGTAAAGTCCATTTGACATTTGGCTTAGGGATTCCATCAGACACACAGTGCAATGACAGAGACTCTCCACTGATACAGTAAACTGTTCCTAATGCATTCGTAAGAATAACTGGCTTCTGGCCAATTTCTAACACAATTAATTTCTCAATATAGCCAACTTTATTTCTTGCCCCACACCGGTATTTTCCTGCGTCATCCCGGGTCATTTTATAAATCATAAAAGACCCATTGCTTGCTATCAGATACTGAGAGTTCTGTGGTCTATTGGGAAATTGTGTGCCATTGGGTAAAATCCAGATTATTTCAGGTGGTGGGTTTCCATCAACAGAGCAGTTCAGTGCTGTGGACTTTCCAAGCTGGGCCACTATTTTTTCATTAAATGGATTTCTGAATGTTGGTCTTCTCAGCATTTCCAGTACTTCCAGCTGTACCACCAACACACTCTCTCCTCCTTCATTCCGAGCCACACAGATAAACTCGGCTGAATCTGAAAGCCTCACATTTCTAATTTCCAGAGTTCCGTTTCTGTGGACTGTGATTCTGCTTCCAAAGTATGGCACTGTGAGGAAAATGTTGTCTGGCATGATCCACGTGATTTTAGGAGATGGCATCCCTTCAGCTCTGCAATCAAAGTGTTTTTTGGAATGCCTCACAGCTGTGGCTTTAATGACAGTTTTGTTTGTATACAGACCATTGATTAATGGAGGCTTGGACACAACTTCCAGTTTGTACCTTTTGGTGTCATCCCCACTGGGATTTCGGGCCACACACAAGTACTGTCCAGAATCGAGCAGTTTGACTTTGTTGATGGACAAAGACCCATTGGCGTGAATTGTGTACCTGTCTTTTGAGAATGAAATCCTGTCATTGGAAGGCAGCAGCCAAAATATTTTCGGTGTGGGTTCCCCAATGACCTCACAGTCAAGGACAGCCACATCTCCGGCTTTGACTTTTATGTTGGCCTTGTAACCCTGCTTGATCCGCGGGGCGGCCGTTATTACTGTTAGGTGGACCTTCATTTCGTCCTTCCCCAGAGTGTTCTGGGCATAGCAAGTATAATCTCCTTCCTCTGCTATCCCAACTTCGTTGAAGTACAATGTCCCATTGTCAAAAAGGGTGTACCTCCTGGTACGCCGGCCACTGTCATCAGCTTGCATTGCATTGTTTACCATGGTTCCATCCGGCAAACTCCAAGATATCTTGGGCACTGGTGAGCCAGAAGCCTTGCAGTCCACTTGGAAATCTTTCCCATGAAAAGCTTGCTTTTTAAAATGTTGCTTGTGATCAATTTTGGCAGGTTTCAGTTTTAGGCTAACGTGCATCAGTATTAGGTCATCCCCTATTTTGTTTCTTGCCACACACAAGTAATCACCACCATCTTTTTCTGTTATTGATCCAATAAACAGGGATCCGTTTGGGTAGACATGGATTCGGCTGCCCATTCTAAGAAGAGAAGAGAAGAGAATGAATGATGTGAGTGTGCAGCTATTAGCAAGGGGCAGGGTGGAGGAGTTGTCTTATCGACATAGGGTTAGCTCAATGGACATTTTCTTAAATTGTTGCAATAAAATTAAAATCAGTGCTAGCTTATTTACTGTCTTCTAAACCATTTAATGAAAGATGAAATTATCTAACTGAATAGGTACAATTTAGTGCAAATGAGTAGTATTTCTAAGATGGACTTCAAATGGATTTCCTTTACATAGTGAATTTTTAAGAAATTATAATGGTAGCCCTGGCTGATGTGGCTCAGTGGACTGAGGGCCAGCCTGCAAACTGAAAGGTCGCCAGTTCAGTTCCCAGTCAGGGCACATGCCTGGGTTGCAGGCCAGGTCCCCACTTGGGGACCTTGTAAGAGACAACCTATATGTCTCCCATACTGGTGTTTACCTCTCTTTCTCACTCCCTTCCCTCTCTAAAAGAAAAGTAAACAAATTAAAATTATAATGGTGAGGAGTATGCTAGAAGTTTTGGAGTCCTGGACACATGACTTTCTTGACCATTTTACATATCAAATGATCATAGTGTAATATGTCAGTAATGAACAACTTTTATACATACTTAGAAAAGACCAGATTATACTTTTTAGGGAGATATTAGTGACAAAATATTTAGAGTTATTTGGTTAAAAAATAAGTTCAACTTTGTTATAAAGAGAGAAAATGCCAGTGTAAGACTCACTGGAAGCTTGCTGTAGCATCTGCCTTTTGCAGGCAGCTATGAAGTGACTCTGGTCCTTGCATTGAACTGTGTGGAACTCCATTTTTCTCCCTGAAGCAAACTACCCAGCCTGCCCTTATCACAGTGAGCCATCGAATGGCAGGTATTTCCTGTTAAAACTCAATCTAGTTTTTCAGAAGGATCAGTGGAGACTGAGTGGGTACTAAAAACGTATTAGAACACCTACAGATGGAAATCTATGTGTTTTTCTTCTAATTTTTTGGCATCGTGAGCTAAGCAGGTAAGGGAAACTGGGGAGAAAAGCGTGTATAGTCTTCCATAGCACAACTGCTAACCAAGTCAAACTCGAGTCATTTTTTATTCTCCAGCAAACATAAGAAGTATGGAAAGTATTGTAGTAGAACATTACAAAACATGCTAGTGCCTTTTTTTTTTTAATTTTATTTTTTAAGTATGCAAGAGACTCTTCTGGTATGTAAACCAAGATAAAATCATAATAGATACGCTTAGTAAAGGGATGGAGACTGCCAGGAACTTTGCATTTACGTTTAAATCTTTCAGTAGCTCCTCACTCTTCAGCTTAAAAAACTGATATTTAGAGAGTCTGTGTCACTTCAAGTCACAGGGCTGGTTCTCAAACTCTGTCCTCTGCACCATGCTACACTGCCACCTGCTATCATTTTTGCCTAATCCTTTCCCAGAACATTCATTCTCGACCATGGGTGTACATTAAAATCAGTTGTGTAGTATAAAATAATGCTGTCTGGGTCCCACCTCTGGAATTTCTGACTTAAGTGGTATGGAATGCGGCCTTGGTATTTGGGTTCCAAGTTTTCCAAATGATTCTCATGTGTAGCAAAGTCAGAGAGCCACTGCTATAAAGTCATGCTCAATGCATGTCCTTCATCACCTGCATCAGAATTCAGTGGGACTCATTTAAGATGCATCCCCATGTGCCTTGGAATTTATTTAAATGCTTGAATTTCACAAAAGAGAACTGGCATTCAACATTAATGAAATGCTTATAATTATTTGAAGGCAAAAAAAGGAAACATACTGAAATTATAATATTAAATGCAAAAACTGATAAAGCATTGAAAATGTTTAATGCCAAAAATGGACTCATACATACAGTAAACTAACATTATTTCTGAGCTTTACATTTCATAGCTCAGTATTTTTTTCATTTTATATCTAAATTTAATTAACATCTGGTCACGTAGTTTTGATGCCTTATTGGAAAACTTGAAAACGAACATTTGAATTAAAGATCACAAATGAAATTCATTAATAACATTCAATGCCAACTTACAGTGTGGCACTAGAAAAACCTATTCAGCTTATCAGCAGGAATATAAATTTATATCTATTATGTTCAATTTGTCCTGCATGGTATTTTCTATTAATGAAAAGCAAATATATAAAATACAATTATTCCCATCATTTTTGTCATAGAAAAATAATTGCATAAGGCCATGCAAATGGCAAAAATTACTAACTCATAAGCCATAATCGTGACTTTTCAAAGATCAAACTATCCAGAAAGCCGGATGAAAGCCAGTGTTAATCAGCCTGCAGCGGGACTCGCAAGGCAGTGCCACATCTGACGGCGCTGGGGTGGGGGTCCTACCTGCCTTTCCCTTTGTGCAGTTCTTAATGCTGTGACTCGTGAAGCGCTTTGCAATTTTACAGAAGCAGTTAAGTGTAGATTATACTAAAATTTAAAATGCTTAATAGGAGACTTTGAAGAGTCAAATAATGGATGGATTCTGTCTCTCCAAAACCTTCATTGAATTGAAAAATTCTTTTTTCATCAAGAGATTATGAATACATTTACACAGTTACATTTTAAAACTTTCACAACTATGAAAACAAAGGAGATTCTTATTCTGCTTTTAACTATACAAACTCAATAAGAAGTTGGCCTTTAGAGTTAGGCATGTATGAAGCTTGGTTATATATATAGTTTATATTATTTTATATTAATCTCGATTCAGTCTGTAGAGAGAATTACATTTATGTGCTGAGTCTGGGCTCTCTGAAACTGTTCTCTAAAATTTACTGTATCACTTGCCCATTGCAGAAGTTGTACAGCTAAGTAGATAAGATAATCTCAACACCAAGGTGTGGTTTACCTGTGCCACTGGTCGACAACAGCCTTGGATGGTAGCCTCCAGATTATTTTGGGTTTGGGTTCACCAACAGCCGAGCAATTCAGTAGTAATTTGTCCCCAAAATTCACCTCATTCCATGTCTGGGATGCAAATTCTATCCTGGGGATGGTCTCTTGTTCTTCCAGTGTGAGAATTACCACCCTTCTGTCCGAGCCTGTGGAGCTGGTAGCAATGCATTCGTAAGTGCCTCTGTCTGAAGAGGCTACATTTCTTATATACAGCGTCCCATTTAAAAATAAGAACAAGTTGGATTGGATAAACTGTAATGGTTTCACTTCGGTGCCATCAGAGAGAACCCAGTGAACACTGGGCTGAGGGGTCCCTTTTGCAGTGCAGGGCAGTTTCAAACTTCCACCCCGAGTGCCTGCAATCACCTGCCTCTTTTGTTCTAGAATGACAGGTGGGGCGGCGATGACTTGTATTTTAACCAGCACTGAATCCTGGCCAGCGGAGTTGCTGGCTGTGCATTTGTAAAAGCCCCGGTCATACACACTGAGATCATGGATGACCAATGTTCCGTCAGCTGTCACCAGGGCCTGCCTGTTCCCTTTGGATGACTCTGAAACCTCTGTTTGGTTTGCGAGGATCCAGAAAATTGTAGGCCGTGGCCTGCCTTCAGCGCTGCACTGCAGTTCAACAGTGCTTCCAGAATGGACTGTGATCTCTCTGGTCTGTCTCTCCAGGATCCTGGGGGGATAGGTAACCACGGACAAGGTGACATGAAGGTGGTCTTTGCCAAACGGATTGGATGCTGAGCACAGGTACTGTCCACGGTCCTGAATGTCCACCCTCCGGATGGACAGGGTGCCATTGGGGAGCACCTGGAACCTGCCACTCTGTTTCCTTGTAGACAAATCAAGTCCTGATAGAAGAAAGAAATGTGTAGCCATAGGTCATCAAAGTTTAGATAGAAAACAAATTGTCCAAGTGAAAAGCCATCTTTCTGTTAGGCTACTGAGAACAAATATATTTAAAATTAGAATACCTAGTCTAACCATTGCTAAAATCATTCCTGGATTTTTTGTATCCCCATAGCTTTAATTTAAAAGCCCAATGGTTCAACAAATGACAATTATCTTTTTTTTCAAATCATGTTTCTTTGGATCTGCTTTCAAAGCATTTTTTAAAATGCTCTTAATTAACATATGGTTTAAAACCTTCGAATGAGCAAGAAAGCCATGCAGCAAATGTCAAATGAGGATGGTAAAGTTTCTGTATTTGGGGGAAGTTGAAACTGGTGTTGATTTGTTGGATGTGTAACCCTGAAACATAACACAGTCATCCCTTGTCTCATAACTAAAGAAGACAAACCTTTAAATACCTGACGAGACTCTGGTCCAGTGGATGGTAGGCAGAGGATTTCCCACAGCCTCACAGGGAAGAAAGGCATCTGAGTCAGCCGGGACAGTAAAACTTGCCGCCTTTCCTCCAACTATTCTGGGCCTTTCAAACACATTCCTAGACAAAGGCTCAAAGGGAAGGAGTTCAGAAGGTGTTATTTTTTGAACCTGTGTCTCGTCAAAGCCATTCTCTGCAGTTTTCTGAATTTCCCAGTTTGAAGCACGAGTGGTGTTCTCTGGCAAGCCTAGAGTGGGCAGCATGCTCACGCCTGGCTTTTTGCCTTTTTGAGCAATTTCCAGGCGGGACTCATGCCGAGAGTGATCTTCTGACCAGAGAGAAGGAGCCGATTTAGGATTCTGTGATTCAACTGTTACTAGCGCTGGCATAGGAGTAGAATGTAACAGATTGGAGTTGATAAAATAGGTGGTTCCAACTGTGAACTTGGCAGTTGGATGAGTCTTGGGAGATGTTGCAACCCCTGCAGCTAATTGCTGTGGATTGGCGTTGTGCCTTGAAGGTTCATGCAGCTCGAACGTTGTATTTGTCAGCATCCAGAAAACAGTTGTCACATTGTTAGTATCTGCACTTTGATTACTCCAGGGAGGGGAGGTGGAGACTGGCGTTGGAGCGGCCCTGCTGCTCAGGAGAGTTGGCACCGTTGAGTGTCCAATGGTTGTGCTCCTAGGTGCGGTCCTCTGCTGGAGTTTGCTGGATGAAGTGGCTTCAGAAGCAGCCGTGCTCTTCGAAGTCTGAGTAGTTTCTTGGGATGGGTCTTCAATTACATCTGTCCTGTTAAGTGTTCTCGGGTAAAGATCAATTGTGCTTGAAGTTCTTCTGGTGTGTTCTAAGGCAGGATGAGTGAAAGCAGAGACACTGGCATTGGCTGAAGTTTCTGCTGTAGCTGGAATAGGGAGCCTCATAGCAGGGTGTGTGGTGAAGCCAGGACTCTGGCTGGGAGAGCTGTTTGGGTCATCTCTGCCCTGAGGCTCCTTTTTGCTTTTCAGTTTTCCTGTCCTGGGTCTGCCTATTTGGGTGTGATTGATAATGACAGATGCAGGGGCAGCAGGAGTGGCTGCTTGCTCTGATATAAAGGGTATACTTGATTCCTTGCTTGAGCTACTAGGAAGTGTAGGGTAAGTGGGTGGGAAGGGCAGCTCCATCATTGTGGAGAGACTTCTATTACTGTGTGTTTTAGTGGTATCGTGGTGAGTTGTAGCCACTGTTATAGGTGGACTTTGCATCACATTTGCTGAGTGTGTTATGAAGTGAAAGGGGGAAACTTTACCTGTAGGTAAAATAGGAGACATTTTAGGAAGCACCGTGGCTGTGCTTTTTTGTGAACCAAATGTATGCTGATTCTTTAACCTGTCTATTTGGGTGTGGTTATTTACCGAGACCTGATGCCAGGGAATTTTCCTTCTTGGAAATCTGGTAATGCCCATAGTTGTAGGCATAGATGGTTCGGTGGCAGGACCTGGAAGTGACGATATAATCATTGAATCTCTTTTAGCTTCACTAATGTTAGATATACTGGGGTAACTAATATTTGTTCTGTGAGCTTTTTCCATAGTTACGGATGTCGGGGCATAAGTCCTGACTGTACCATTTGGCATCACTTGGGTGCTTTCAGCACTGAAATATTTTATTGTGGGTGTTGTTTTCTCAGTATGTACATTTGGTTTGTTATTAAATAGTAATGGTGAATTATAGACAAGAGTTGTAGACTCTGCTGTGACTCTTGCAATGTCAGCTTTGGGGAGGGTGATGGAGGAAGAACTTGGAACAGACAAGGTTGCTCCCGCAGTGGCAAACTTTTCTCTGAGAGAACAGGACGGGCACACTGCACTGAGCTCTGTGGCAGAGAGCACAGTGGTGCTTCCTTGAGAAGAACCTCTGGAGGTTGGCCTCACAAAGCCATATCTATGCCGTGGGAGAACTGGAGTTCTATATGGGCTGATAACTCTCCCCCTTCCCCAAATTTTCCTCCGTCTGACAAAGCGTCTGGACAATGGGGTGTTGGCGGTACTATTTCTAGGAGTCTGTAACTGAGAATGAGCAGCACTGGATGGGCCTGAAGGGAGCCTTGAGGTGCTAAGCCTTTGTGTAATGTGAGAATGGAAGTGATTGCTCCTGGGGACACTGCCTCCTGTTACAGGCATCTGATGAACATGCATGACATTTTCTGATGCTAAGAATACATCAGCTTTGCTATCAACACTACTAAGCATTTGGGTCTCGACGTCTTTGATCACCACCCCTGTTGCTATTGGGGGTGCACTTTGCAAATGCTCTCTTCTCCTCCCCTTGCCCTCAGCACCCTGAAATCGAGTTGCTTCAGGTAGTAGAGAAAGGGCAGTGGCTAAATTTTGGTTGTTTGTGTCTTGCATTTTGCTTGATGCGGTTGGGTTTATGTTCTTTGACATGGCTATAGTAGTAGGTAGTTTGAAATCTGTTGAGTTTTCAGATGGTGGTATGTGTGGACTGGCAATTGGGGAGACTTCAGTACCAGTCATTGTAATTGCCACAGGGCTATCAGATATTTTTTTGGAATCAGCAGACACTGTCTTTCCTGGGACACTGGGGACTTTAGTTGCCATGACCATAAATTCCTCATCTGGAGGGAGCATGCCTGAGGAGTCTGCTTCCTCACTGGGTGTTTTCAGGAGTTGGGTGCCCAGTGGAGGTGGCCTTGCTGTGGTATTTTCTTGCTTCTGTGGCATAGTTTTCTTTTTAGCTTTCTCCAAAAGTGCTGCCCAGTGTCGGGGGTCAATTCTCCGAGCAGAGAGAGGGAACTGCCTTCTGTGCTCCCTCAAACGGTGGTTTGTTGAATCTCCACGCCGCTGGTGTATTAAATCTCGATAGTTATGCTTCTTACTTGTGCTCAAGACTTGCTTTCTAGCCTCACCTCCCTCTGAAGCAGGTGTAGGGAACTGTGCAACTGGTGGGTTCCTCGGGCGCACCGTGGGACTGGGCTCATCAAATCCAGATCCATCTGTTTCAGCATTATGCTCCACTGGGCTTGACCCTTTTATTCTGACTGAAACTTGGTTAATCAAAAAGTCAACCCCTGATGGGTTGGCTGCAACACAACGATAATGACCCTGGTCTTTTTCAGTGACCTGTAATATTCTCAGTGTGCCATTAAGAATCTGCTTCTCCCTTGAGGACTGGTAGAGCACAGTGTTTCCCGGAAGAACCCAGCTAACAGAGGCATCTGGGGTACCAGTGGAAGGGCATGGAAGGTCAAGTGTGTCACCAACAAAAACAGTATGAGCAGCCCCATTTTCATGATAGGTTTCTATGTAGGGCTCTACCACGGTAATCCTATAGGTGAGAATATCTGCATCAGCGTAATTGGTGCTTATGCAGTTGTATATGCCTGTGTCAAAACTTTCAGCCATCTGGAGTTCCAGTTTTCCACTTTTGTCTATTAGAATTCGTCCATCCTCACTAACATAAGGGGCTCTCACTTTACTCCCATCAGCTAGAAGCCACTCCAAATGTGGGGCAGGGTCTCCTTGGCCTGGGCAGTCTAAGTCAATGGTCCCACCAACCAGAACAGTGTGTTCCAGCTTAATATTGTTATCCCTGGGAATCATGGTCCATTCGTGTCTCACCGGCCTCATCTCTGACCTTGGTAAAGTGACTTGAGCATCACTGGAGTACCGGATCTGCAATGTACTGAGTGTGGTGGCAGTTCTGTTTAGCTGCAATGAAATCTGGTCTTGCATTAACCAAGAAGGATCTGCTCTGAGATCAGCCTCTATGTTGGTAAAGATGTCTTCAGGCTTAGGAGCCACCTGTTTATATCGGTAGCAGAGTTGTGGCATATCCGTGAGCAAGTGGCTCCTTTCTAGTGTCAGAGGAGAGTCACTGTACAAAGCCAGAATTTGCCACACTGGCTGAATGTGACTGTAATCTATGTTACACACCAGAAATGTAGAAAATGATGTATTTAGCCTGATGTAATCATTGTCTTCAGTGATTGCAATGGATGATGTCCTTGAGGGCTTTTGGATACTGCAGACCACGTGAGCTTCATTTCCAGACTGGTCTGTCATATTCAAAATGAGGGAGCCGAAGGGTGCCATGAAATTTTGAGGAGAGATGGACACAGAATTGCTGTCTTCCTGAATAGTCAGGCTCTTCAGTTTCAGAGCTGGATCGATGGTTGGCTTGACACACAGGAAAGTCGCAGCAGGGACTGTGGCCAAGGTCTTGCCCTTCGAGCTCCTGGGGTCTATGCACAGCGGGCATTGCTGAGAACTGGAGGGACTCCTGTCTTTTTTGCATTTTATTATATCTAGGAAAAATTACAACTTAATTATTGTCAGTTCTGGTCTATTCATGAACTAATATTCAAACATTTTGAATAAATAGCTTGTGCTGGAACTTGAAACAACATTTTTGAAATTTTAGTGTTTAATAGAAAGTTCCCTGCTTTTTTTGTCTTTGGGTTGACTTCTAAAAAACATACTATCTAAAAAAATAAATAAATAAAAAATAAAAGAATTAATAGAGGTAGATGTTCAACTGAATAGTGATTCCCAGGAGAAAATAAAAAATTCTAATTCTCCTGCATTTGGAAAAAAAACATACTATCTACATATCCTGTCATAATATTATATACATAGGCACAAAGATTTTGTCAGTCTTGTAGAAAGTGCCCGACAAAATGGCATGCCTATGTTTGTCACTTTTATTAACAGTTTAGTTCTATTTGTTCTTTTTAATGTTTTGAGTCATAGAACTTTATTGTCCTTTAAAAGATAACCTGTTTGATAAATTATCATTTATAAGTCCTTGGATATCATTAAAAACCCAAGTTACTTTCCATTATCCAAAAGTACAATAACTGAATTACAAGATATCTTGACCTGGTCTAGCTTAGTCTTAATAGGAATGGAGAAAAACAGATGGATGCAGGAAATAATGAAGCAGGTAGGACCGTCAGCAGTAGGTGAGGATCTGGCCGAACACGGAGGGTGACCGAGTGGAAGAGAAAAGGAAGACACGGCGTGAGTTTGGTAGGTGGATTGATGGAGATGGGTAGGCAAAGACTCACTGGAGGAGGATCAGGTTTAATGAGGGAGAACACTGTACCCAAGCCTTGGGGCAGCCCTTTAAAGATCAAACATTTTCGTGAAATCTGAAGCCTGAAAATCGTATAGGACTAGGAACAGCCTAAGCCTTTCCAAATCATAGAAGCCCCCTCTTTCAGGTGTCCCCATATCACATAGCTGGCCCTTTAAAAAGACCACTCTGGTGGTCTATTTAAAATGGCTGGTCACTGACATACTTGGTAAGGGGTACAGAGTTTTTCTTTACATAAAACGCAGCCAGGGACTTCACATGCTGTTCCATGTAGTAGCTCCCATCTCATGCCCTGGAAACTGCTTTGAGAAGAAGACTACACTTCTTAGAAGAGCTCATTTGCCAGAGTGGCTGGACAAGGTCACATCACCTTCCCACAGTCCTCTCAAAGGCTCAAATCCCTCTGACCGAAGACTCCAAACCCTTCAGTATCTAGTTTAGTGCAGTAAGTCACGCCACAGAGACCTGGCCACTCAGCTTTCTTCGGCAAATTTTAGAGTCCAAACCTCCACAGAGTAGCTGGCCAGTCTGAAGACCTCTGAGCATGCATATAAGGGCTCTTAAGTCCCCACTTACCACCCAAGTCTGCCCCCTTCCCTACTTAGCAGTACCTGAGGCTCAGACCCTGCTAGAGCGGGGAACATGACAGACTTCTGGGTTAATTAAAACCTGTCACAGAATTGGGTGCACATCTTGGTATGCTTATTGGTAACACCTAGACCAGAGTTAGCAGGCCCCAGCCATCCAGTATTTTGCTTCAGATGCAAATGTGATCATGTCACTTCCATTCCCTCTATCACTCTAGGTTTCAGTCGCAAAGAAATGCTTTCCATCCCCCAACTCGGCCATGCCCTATCAGGCTCCACTTCCCATACACTTGCTGTCTGACACGCCCTCTTCCATCACTGCCCCACTACTTACATCCTTCACAGCCGAGCCAGAGCAGCACTTCTTCCAGGTGGGCTGTCCGCTTTACGTTCCGGTACCTCCCACTTCTCTAACCCTGCCCCTCATCACCCACCATTAAAACGACTTGTCTAGTTGTCTGTCTTCCCACAAGACTGAAAGCTCCATGCTTGTTCATCTATATGTCCCCAGGCCTGGCCAACGGATGCTAGGGAAGATTGTAGGTAGGCGGGGAGGGAGGAAGGCAGGCCTAAATCTAAGACCATATTTTTTATTAATTAAGATGTCTTACAATTGAAGGTGTTTTCCAGTAGCAGCCAAACAGTTGGCAGTCTTGCTAGAGCTACCACTGCCTACACACATCAAATGCCATCACTTACTTACAATGCTTTCTCATCAGTTGAGTTACATGCACTGTTGGTGCTATATGTATTATATTTGCCACTGAAAATATATTAAGATTACATTATGCTTTGGCATTAAAACAATAAGTTACTATATATACAGAAGGGTGTGGAAACAGAGCAAGCAGCAGGACATAAATTTAATATTTATAAAACATGTTTATCAGAGAGATAGCCACAAATCCGCATTTTACAGAAGAGCAATCCAGGCATGTTTTGGAACCTAAGAGCTGAAGAACACAGATGAAGATGTGCTACATTTGACTATGGAGATATGTGCCCACGAACTGCCTATCACACACCAAGTAAGGCAACTGAAGGCACGAGAAGCTGTCAGGTCTCTTGGAATGCAGGTGAAACGCACTTCAAAAAAGAAGTTGATGGGACTGATTTGTGAGTTTTGTAGGATTACCATCAAGGCTTCTCAGTCAGAAGGAGAACACTTGCTTATTTAAACATGGCTGAAAAATGTTAGCCATAAAGAAATGTTATTATTTGATATATATTTATCCATATATATTATATATGTATACACATACACACACATGCAGTTTGGGGACATATTAAGATGATTGCTGGGTGGTAGGCATTTGTATTCACCATCAAAATGGCTATGTAGTTGATAAAAGCTTAGTTTAACAAAAGTTATTGAGACCTACTCTGTTCCAGGCACATACTAGGGGCCAAGGATAGATAAATTAGACTTAGGAAAGGCAACAGACAAGTAATACAAATAAATATAATAAAATGTTATAATATAATTGAATGTCCATTCAAGAACAGAAGTATGGGCCAGCCACAAGTGGTGAGTGATGCTTCTGACAGGGATGGGGCAGGTGGAAGAGCAGCCTGGCTTCCCAGAAAGGTGAGTGCTGAGCAGAGTTTGCTGACTGGCCGGGAGCCCACCAGGCAGGGAAGGAAGGAAGGTGTTCCAGGCTGGGAAGCAGCAGGGTGGAGACGGTAACACAGGGTGGGTGTGTCTGGTGTGGGAGGGTGGCTGGAAATTGGAAAGGAAGGAAATGAGGCTAGAATTAGGCAAGGGGCACCCTGGGAAGACCCGGCATGCCACGCTAAGGAGCTCAGGCTCTGTTCTTTAGGCCAAGGTCAGCAGACTTTTCATGTAAAGGGCCATATGGTAAAGACTTTGGGTTTGGTGGACCACAGTCCACTGACCCAATGACTTAACTATACTGCGGTAGCACCAAGGCAGCCACGGATATGTATAAACTAGGCATGACTGGGTTCCGATAAAGTTATTTACAAAAGCTTGGTGAGGGCTGGATTTGGCACTTGGGCTACAGTAGGCCAGTCCCTTGACTCCAGTACATAAAATAATTGATGTTTTACAGTGGTATATTCTACCCGATGAAATGATAGCTGCTAACAAAATACATACTAGCCTGATTTTATTGCCCGAGAATGTAACTAGCAAAATGGCAAGTAGGTGTGACACTCTGTGGGAACTGAACACAGAATCATTTTCTCTCTGGGTATACAGAGTGTGGGCATCATCTTATTTCTTTGTTTCTTTCACTACTACATTTCTCAGATGAGTTTTCTCTATTTGCTCACCATCTTCCCCCTATAATCCAGCTAACAATCACATGAAAATTCGGTAGTTCTTTCTCACTCCTCATTCTCCTTTATCTTTCCATGGCATTTGAAAGAATTGAGAAACTCAATCCCTACTGCCTTTTAAATGTCTGTGAGGCTACATTCAGGTGTGGTCACCTCATCATTCAACCTGTCCTTCCCCAGACACGAAACATCCCGAGCACCTCCTAGCGGGGCTACCGTTTCTCCCCACTCCGGTCCACCCTGTCTACGGCTCACAGACTGGTGATTCCTAAAATGCATTTCAGTGGGAAACTGTCCAAAATCCTTCCCTGTAAAATCTTGCTTTTTTTTAAAGGGTAAAATACAAACTTTTTGGCCTAGCATCCAGCACTTGCCTCAATGAACTTCAGAACACTTTGCCAGGCTATGCTGATCCTATGCCAAGCAAAGGGGCCCCTTCATCACCCTTGTCACGAAGCTTATGCTGTCTGCCTTTATGTATAAAGCCCCAATTTTAGAAACAGATCTAGACTTCTGAGGTTCTGATTTTTTCTCTTCTAGCTGTTGGACCTCAGTGGGAAAGAAAATAAAACTTATATTTATTGAGTGCTTATTTTGTGTCATACATTTAGCTAAGCACTTTGTATTATTTTAAGTATTCTTTCCAAGTATTGTTATTCATACACTACAGGTGACAAAATGGAGGCATAAAGGGTCTAAATGACTAGTCCAAGATAACTAACTTTTCTGCGCCTCAGTTTCCTCATCTGGAAATTGAGGAGTGGTGTGAGGATTAAATAGAAAGCATCTAGCACAATGTCAAGCACAAACTGAGTGTGTTACCTCCGTGCTTCTTTCTCTCTTATTCCTTCTTTACCTGTCAATGCATCTTTTATGCCCCAGCCTACTTTCTCTCCTTTTTGATCAAGGCAGAGTAATTTTTACAGACTTTGAACTCCTATAGAATTAAATCTTCAATATAAGTATTTGATGATTTTCATTCATAGCCTGATTGTCTTTTTATGTGTTCAGCATATTCACCTAAAAGATTCTAAACTCCTGGAAAGCAAAGAGGGTGCCTATTGGACTAATATACCTCACAGTGTTCAGTTAGTGTTTTTTGATTAACTTTTGAGTATTTATATTAACTGACCACATACACACGCACATACATACATATATGATGGTGTATATATATACATACCATACACATTTATGTATTTCACAACAGTAACTTTTTTCACTTTTCTCAAGCTTCCAACCTTGACCCTTTCTTACCACCTCCCTCAGTCAACCCTCCCACATCTTCACAAAGGAGGAAAAGGCATCAGACACAAATTTTCTTTGTCTCCTCCACCAGCCCTAGGAACTCTCCTGTCTCTGTGTCCACCTAGTGCACCTTTTATATCCTGCCTCCTGAGGAAAACCCCTCCAGCTATGGCTCGATCTCTTGTCCCCCACCCCCATCTTCTCAGGGGACTCTCACAGTTGATGATCTATTCCTTCCGCAGTGTTGTCACCTTATCAGCAATCTAGTCACCCTGAACATGCTCAAGTCTCTCTCCTTCTTCACTGCACCTGTCCATCTAGCTGCTACCTTCCTCCCTTACTTCACGCCAAACCTCTCTAAAGAGTGGACTGTGCCCCCAAACCCCACCCCCTGTCCCTCCTCACAGGGCAACCCAGCTCCCATCAATCCTTCCAAAGAAACCAACCATTCCCTTTGATGACAAAATCAAGGTGTTCCTTTTGGTCATTATCTTAAGGACTTAATTTAAATAATTATTTCATCAGGTTTTAATAATTAACAATGTAATTAGTTGATTGCCCCTTTTCCCCATAAGAATGTAAGCCCCATGAGGGCAAGGGCCTTAATCTGTCTTGCTCATTTTTTGGGTCCCTGTGTTCTCTGTGGCCTCCTATATGTAGGTTTATGATAACTGTTGACTGAATGGATCTTGCATTCTTCATGGTAAATTCTACCTTCCCCGTCAAAGGACATTTCATACCTTGATGGTCTGTTTGTGTATCTATAACCTATCAGAAGTGTGGTTAGAGGAGAGACAGTGCCCTTGGCATTTCCATCACTTAGCACAGAACCTTAAATACAGCTCCAAAAATTGCATATTGACTGAATAACTGAGAAGAGGAGGGAAGGTTTTTTATGGCTCATGGTGTAAGGAAGTGTAACACCCACACATTTCTTACTTTGTAATTTTGCCAAAAGCCAGGAATGGTGATCAGATAGCTAACCTTTGAAACAATGCACAATTAATTCATGAAAGAATGAAGAGAGTTTGTTATCTGAATTATTACTTAGACTTCTTTTTTTCCACCTAAATTACCTTGGCCTTCTCATGTACTGATAAAGCACCTCCAGGCAGGGTGCTACTACTGCATTAGGACTAAGAAATAAATAGTATACGTACCTGGCTTCTCTTGTATCCAGTCAGATACCCATTTTAAATGACAATCACAGGTCCAGGGGTTCCCGTGAAGATAAAGGCTTTCCAGATCAGACATGTAGGAGATCATCTCTTGAGGGAGTGTGCTCAGAAAGTTGTCAGACAAGTACAAGTACTTAATGAAAGATGTTTTAAATATCTGGAGGTAGCGCAAAGAGACAAACGTATCTGGATGGAGCTTAGTGAGCCGATTGCCTTCCAAGTGCACGAGTCGGAGAAAGGTGAGTCCATAAAAAACCTCTGGGTTTATAAACTCAATATTGTTGTGATCCATATGCAACCGTGTTAAGCTCCTGAGGCCATAAAAAGTATCCTTCTGAAGTTTTTGGACTTTGTTATAGCTCATTTTTAAGACCTAAGAATAAAGAGAACATTTATTTTGTCAAAGGAATTATCACAAAAGGGAAAAGCGTATCAATGAAACACATGCTGAGACTAATCCGATGCCATGGATGTATCTTGTTTCAGTCAAGATTCCTTAACTTTGAGATATGTATTGAAGTATTTACAGATGAAACATTCTGATTTCATGGGTTTGTTTCCAAACAACACAATGAAATGGAAAAGAAGGGAGTGAAGGTGCTTGTAAAACGATGTGTTACATACTGATAACTATTGAAGCTGGGTGATGCTACACTGACGTTATTTTATGCTACTTTTGCATATAATTGAAAATTTCCATACTAGGTTTTTTTAAGTATCTTGATATTTCAAGTAAATTTAAGATTTTTTGAACCTGAGTTTTTCACAAAAAATAATTTGTTTTTGACATTTATAATGGTCTATTGATATATGATTGACATGCCATAAAACTTTACCTATCTAAAATATACAATTCCAAGATGTGCAACCATTGCCACTATCTAATTTTAGAAGGTTTTCATCACCCCAAAGTGAAAACTGATACTCTTTAGAAGTCATTTTCTCCATTTTTCTTGTCCTAGAAAACCACTTATTTATTTTTTTCCAGTGGATTTGCCTGTTCTCATCATTTAAAATAAATGAGATCATACAATATGTGATCTTTGGTCTAGCTCTTTTCCAATTAGCCTACTATTTTTAAGACCTATCCCTGTTTAGCCTGCATCAGCACTTCATTTCTTTTTATTGCTGAGTAGTATTTCATTGCATGCATGTAACATATTTTGTTTATCCACTTATAAGTTTATGAACATTCGGGCTGCTTTCCACTTTTGGCTATTATGAATAATATGATTTTTATTTTGAATTAAAATTAAAATAATATTTGAATAATTCAATAGTATGTGGATATTCTTCAATTTCTCCTGCAGTTACTAGTTGAACACACTTTGTCTCCCAAAAAGAAAAGACAAAGAAATGCTAGTAAAAACAATGGTTTCTCATAATTTTTCCTGATTCGACCTATTTTGTCATTTCTCTTGAGAGTGTGCTTTTCTGGAATGACTAATTCCCTAATAAGCAAAAAGAGTTAAACTGGCAACATAGAAAAGCTTTGCCTCTAATATTACCTGGGAGTACAATTTCAAAGTCAGTGGTCCTTGCCCTGACCTGCGTGGCTCAGTTGAGTAAGCTCAGTCGTACAAAGTGAAAGGTCACTAGTTCGATTCCCATTAGGGCACATGCCTGGGTGGTTGCGGGAAACTGATCTGTTTCTCTCCCTCTCTCCCTCCCTTCCCCTCGCTCTAAAAATAAAATAAATAAAATAAAATCAAACGCAGTGGTCCTCAGTATCTATTCAAACTTGGTGGAGAGTATATATGTGTGGAGAATTTCATGAAGGATATGTATTCCATCTGGTCCTCTGAACACATATAAATAAATAAAGCGATTCCAAATAAAGCCTGATTAAGCCAAATGAACAGAATCCCACACTAGACTGAAGTCTATGGCTTTTTACAGCCCTAGTATGTTGTCAAAAGGCTCTATGCATCCTGGCATTTTATCTTTTATACGGATATAACTGACTTTATTGTGCTGTCTTTTTATCGGAAGCTATGAGAGACAGAAAGTTTTAAATCAGATGTGGTTGTGTTTTTTCTGAAAAGTAGTTTTATTAATTTTATGTATAAGAAATGGTGGGCATCATGACTTGTGAGCTTCTGGAAAGCCTCAAGTCCTACTTAGCACAGCAGACACCGCTCTCTGTGCCAGCGCTTCCCCGTGCCCCTTCCTGCTTTCCCTCAGACTCATTTACCTTTCATTTTCTCACCCACCAGAGTGAGAATTCCTACAATATTTGACACATTCTTGGAAGTCTCTACAACTTTGTTAAGTTTTTTGAACAAGGCGGGATATAAATAAATAATTAAATAAAGTGAACCTGAAAAAAGTATATTGCTGTATAGAAAGCTAACTTCTAAGATGGCAATTATTTTTAGGACCCACATTTATTTCTCAGATGAACATGACTAGAAGCAGCATTTTAGGACTGGATTTTAAAGGATTAGTAATCACTGGGTATATTAGCCTGCGGCATGAGAAAACTTGCCTTAGAATTCTTTTATTATTCGAATTTCCACGTACAGTTGCATTTAAGAAGAAATTGGTTCTTTGACATTCTCCCTTGATGTCTAATTTACAGAATGCTGATTTGGGGATGCTGTAGGAACAGGCCGTTTTTGGAGGGACATCTTACCTCTTTAATCCGTCCCTTCCCACCAGGTCTCACCTGCAGGGCCTGCAAATCCGCGAAGGTCTTGGCTGGGATTGTGTGAATGCCGTTGCTGTGCAGCATTAGTAACTCCAATTTATTCAGGCCCGAAAAATCTGTTTCTGTCAATCTGACCAAGCTATTGTACCTGAAATACAAATGGCATGCTAGGCATAAGCTGAGCCTGTCAATTAAAGTTCAAATGTCAAAACAACCCCCCCACCACCACACACACACATCAATGCCTCTCTTGTTTTACCTGTGCTCTAAGAAGATAATGCAATGCTTGGAATATTATTGAGATTCATCAGAACGTCTACCCACCACCCAGCCATTGTAGTGTAGTTACAATCACCTTACTCTTTTTCCTGGGACATGCCACATTCCTTCTCACTTTCAAACCTTTGGGAGCATGCTGTTCCCCCAGGTTGGAATGCTGTGACTCCAGGCCCCCCCGCACCACCCGCCCGCCCCCCCTGCCGCTTTTGTGATCACTATTAGGACCCAGCCCATTCTTTCACCTCCTGGCTCCCTCACTCTCCCAGGGGGAGTTCATCCTCGTAAAAGCAGTCAAGAAACCTGGGCTCTGAAGACAAGTGGTTTGGCCATGATTATGAACTCAGGCACTTGGTAGTAAGTGCTAGGAGTGACTCTGAATAAAATCAGTGCCCTTTCTGTGCCACAGTTTTCTCATTTATAAAATGCAAGGAATAGAACCTACTCCAAAGGGGTTATGAGGGTTAAATGAATGAATACATGAAGAGTGCTCAGCCAAATGCCACGCCCTAGTAAGCACACAATTAATGATAGCCATTATAATCAGTGATTATTACTAAGTTCCTTTACTGTATTATGGTTCTTATTAAGTTGTACTGAATGTACATCTGTCTTCTCCTTTTAATTATAGCTTCTAGCAGTGAATGTAAGTCTTGGTCATTAAATTTCCAGTCCCACCCATTGTGTTTGGCACATAGGGACCACTGGCTCACAAATCTCAAGTAAATGATGTTAAGTTCAAATACACATGTTCACAGTTTTTTAGTCAACTTTTGGTAGACTACATTTAATTAGGTATGCACTTTAAAAAGCATTTTAAATAAGTCAGTTTGTATGGAAAAAAGCCCAAGGGCTTCAAAAAGGATTTAACCCACTTTTCACATATATCTTTTACATATAGGAGGATGCTCCCAGTCTTCCTGTTATCTCTCACTGGTATATCAGAACCCCAATTCGTAACAAGAGCTATTTTACTCTGCAGCACAAAGGTAGCCAGAATGAAGCTTTTCGATAGTCATGGGCCTCCCCACCTACCAAGAATGACTTAAGGTGCCAGAGGAACTTTCTCTGAATAAAAGTTTATGAGTTAAATTTTCTTAGTGCCCTAACAAACTTAAGATCCTCATGTGCTCATTTCAGAAAAGAAAGTTTATTACAATTGTGGTTAATCTCCCAAAGTCATAAGTGTTTAGGGGACAATCCCTTCTTAAGAAGGAGACAGGACAAGGACTCCCACGCACCCTAAATTGATACGTTCCACATTGGGCGGAATGCTGTCTGGGATGGAGGTCAGGTACCGAAACGTGCAGTGCACCTCTGTGGGCATGTAACAGGCACAGCGGCGAGGGCAAGCCCTGCCCCCGGGGGTGGCCGCCAGGCAGATCACAGCGAAGGGCACCAGCAAGCAGGCGATTCTGCTACGTTTCACTTTCATCCTGAAAAAAAGTCACAATTCATAGTTATAACTATGGTGTGAGCAAAGTCCCAGTACAACCCCACACAGTAACCCTGCTAATCAGAGACCTTCCTGAAGGGTCCTAAGTGGCCAATTTTATTTATAACTTTTACAGCAAAACTAACTCTGTACAGAGCCATAGTGTATGCTGGCCTCGCCTGGAGCTTTGTGATCAAGTGGGATAATTACTGCTGTGAAAATTCCTGTATAGCTTTTCACTTGTTCATGAAAAGCAGAAAATCCTATTACTTAGGGAATCATTAAAAAGAAAAAATTAAGACGAAAATAAAGACATTGTGACAACCGAAATACATAAAGGATAGTTTCCTCCTTATACATTAGTTCTTTTAAGAACTGGTAATAAAACTAATACATGTGCATGCTAGAAAATTTGGAAGCTGCAAATACATAGAAAAAAATTAAAATTACTTATATTCTCACCCCCAAATATAAGCATTAGAAGTTTGCTGTATACCTTCCAACCTTTTATATATATTGTATATGTTTCTGTGCATATGTGTGTGTCGAGCTAAATTGTGTAACATTTTTAATCATTAAATGTATAATACAAGGTGTGGCAAAAGTAGGTTCACAGTTACAAGTACATGGAACAGTTTATTTTTGTATTTTTATTTATTAATTATTGTATGATTTTCCATATGAACAACTGTAAACCTATTTTTGCCCTAACCTGTATTTGTGTTTTCATTTTATTAAACCTTCTTCAAAAACACTTTTTTTAATGAAATATTTTACTTATTTATTTTTAGAGAGAGGGGGAGGGAGGGAGAAAGAGAGGGAGAGAAACATCAATGTGTGGTTGCCTCTCATGCTCCCTGCACTGGGGACCTGGCCTGCAACCCAGGCATGTGCCCCAACTGGGAATCCAATAAGCAACCCTTTGGTTCACAAACCTGCACTCAATCCACTGAGTTACACCAGCCAGGGCCAAAACCACTTTTATAAACTGTAATAACCCACTGAAAGACTGAATAAATCTCCTTCTAATATGTCCTTAAACCTTGCCAAAAAAAAAGGCACGTTGCACATTTCACTGCCAAACAATGACCGTAAACAACAGCATCTGCTGAGAGGCCGAGCGTTGCACTTGCACCGTGGCAGGCCACGCTGACCCCTTGCAGGCGTGAAGCTGTCTGTCTGCTTTTGCTCTGCTCAGCACATCCCTCTCTGCCTGTTTCCCTGGTCCCTTCTCCTCCTCGTGTCAGCCATGGGGGTGGGGGAGTGTTACCAGGGAAGAAATATGCTCAGCTTGTTGGAAAATGTTATCTGTAACCCACATGTGGGGCCAGCCCAGGAATCCAAACCTTATTTTCTCCTGCAATTCAGAACATACAGGGTTGCAATAAAAATCTTTATTATGCATTTCTAAGAAATGTGACCTGCATAATTTAAAATCTCAACATTCCTTAGAATAGAATGATTTTGGATTCTACCAGCAACCATCCTTTGGCCGTAAACTATGCTAGAAACAACATGGGTGTTGAATTGTTTGTATCTTCCTATAAAGATAATGGAATTGTTATCAGAATGTAGTCCAACTTAAAATTTAATATAAAATTAATCACACGACCACTTTTGTCACTGTGACCATCTGGTTACAAAACTTATAAATAACTGTGTCTGATTGGAGACAACATTTGCACCTTCTTTTCCATAGGCAAGCATAGAAAGGAACAGCGGGATGCAGGTAATTCTCTTGTTCAGCTAGAAAACAGCATTAGTATGTCCACATAAAAGCTATTTAAAATCAAAACTCTAAAGAAATATGGATGGTGGATCCGCAAACTTCAACCTGAAAACGTGTATAATGAAATGGAAATTGACAATACCTGAGCTCTTCTTGGCTGGTCCAGAGTCCTCTCCTGACACAGGCAGAGACAGAAAATCTTCCCAGGAAAGGGAAAATTTTGTCCAAACCCGAGTGAGGTTTGCTCCCAAAGTGAGCTAGTGGCTTAGTCTTTCTGGCTGGCAGCTCCGGAGCAATGCAATGCTCAGGAGGGAGACCTGGAGGCACTCCCACCACTTCGGAGACTAACGGGTTCCCTTATTATGACTGCTGTTACTGAAACAAAAGGCAAAGTGGAGGTTTTTAAATTTCCTTTCTCCTCTCTCAGCATGTGCTTTGATTCTCCTTAACGCTGTCATATAAATATAACTATTATATCACTCCATTTTACCCCCAGGTCCCAGGAGTTTGTCCTCCATTTGTCTTTTTTTTTTTTTTGGGGGGGGGGGGGACAAATCTGCCATAGGTGAAGCAATAAGGATCTTGACCCACTGAAAAATCTTTACTCAGAGTGTGTCTTTTCCCCAGCATCAGTCACTGAAAAAAGTGACTTTGCCCTATTTCCTTTAACCCTTCTCCCTCCTCGGTGCTTCCCCACATCCCTACCGACCCTCACTCTCCCACCCCACCCCGCAGCATGCTTTCTGCTTTCCTACTCCAAGCCCCCCACAGGTCCGCCTGTCCCCTTGCCGGGAAAGGATTGGCGGAGCCGCTCACCTCTGCCCAGGTGACCAATGGGCTCCCGCTGCCCGCAGTGTCCGCAGCTCTGCCTAGCCGCCAGGGGCTCAGGTCGCAGGGCTCTTCCAGTGCGGAGGGAAAGAAGGCGGGGCTGGAGTGGGGTGACGTTGACTTGTGTGTCTGGGGACACCGCTGGGGCTCGCAGCACAGGGATGAGTAATAGGCGACCCTCAAGCTCTTTATTTCTGAGTGCGCACGATTCGCCCGTTTGCCTCTGCCACTTTTCCATCTTGGTTTCCAATGCCTGGGATTTTTCCAGGTGTGATTCGGATGGTGGGCGGGGCAGTTTCAGGGGTGTCCTGTCCACACCCACATTGTTCCCCTACATCTCTTGACTGCATGGTCATTTGGGTTAGGGGTTGCTTTAATCACCACCGGTTGTCCTCAGTTCTGTGTCTCCTCGAAGTTTTTTATTGAATTTACTGGGGCGACATTGGTTAATAAAATTATATGTTTCCGGTGTACAGTTCTATAATACACCATCTGTATGTTATATTGTGTATTCACTACCCCAAGTCAAGTCTCCTTCCATCACTATTTATCCACCTTTACCCTTCTTAACCTCCCTCTGCCCCCTTTCTCTCTGGTAATCATTATACTGTCTTCTGTGAGTTCTGTTTTATTTTGCATAATCCCTTTACCTTTTCCACCCGGCCCCACCACCCACCTCCTCTGACAGCTGACAGCTGTCAGTCCATTCTCTGTGAGTCTGTTTCTGTTTTGTTTTCGTTTTTGTTCATTAGATTCCACATATAAAAGTAAGATCATATGGTATTTGTCTTCCTCTGACTGACTGATTTCACTTAGCATGATATTCTCCAGGTCTACTGCTGTTGCAAATGTGAGGCTGCTTCTTCTTCTTTTTTTTTTTCCAACCAACTAATACTCCATTGTGTAAATGTACCACAGCTTTGTATCCACTCATCTAGTGATGGGCACTTGAGCTGCTTCTGTATCTTAGCCATTGTAAATGACACTGCAATGAACACAGGGAGCATATATTCTTTTGAATTAGTGTCTTGTGTTTCTTTGGATAAATTCCCGAAAGTGAAATAGCTGGTCATAAGGCAGTGCCATTTTTAATTTTTTGAAATAACTTCATACTTCTTTCCACAGTGGCTGCACAAATCTACATTCCCAACAACAGTGTAGAAGGGTTCCCCTTCCTCTACATGCTTGCCAGCACTTGTTTGTTGATGTACTGATGATAGCCATTCTGACAGGTGTGAGGTGATATCTCATTGTGGTTTTAATTTTCATTTCTCTGATGATTAATGACATTGAGCATGTTTTCATATGTCTACTGACTATCTGTAAGTCCTCTTTGGAGAAACGTCTATTCAGGTCCTTTGCCTGTTTTTTAATTAGGTTGTCTGAGGGGTGTGTGTGTGTGTGTGTGTGTGTGTGTTGAGTTTTATAAATTCTTTATAACTTTCCTGAAGTTCTTTCTGAGGGATAGAGTTAGCCATGAACACCTGTGATACCTGCAGTTTGGCTGTTCTGTTTGGCCCAACTAGAGAAACCTCTCATAGAAGGAAATATGAGAGAAATGAATATAAGTGCTATTGTCTGTTTGGGTTGCTTTTCCCTCCCTCATCTCCACCGCCACTGTCCACAAAGATAGCCTCCAGAATCACCCCTAGCCACTCAGTCCTCATGCAACTGTAGACAGGGCTCCCCATATTTTGACTCCTAACGCTGAACTAATAGAAATAAAATGATCTTTCACTCCCTCTAGTTACACTGCATTTAAGCTTTTGATGAGAATTTGGAATGAATGTCTTAGGGCAGTGGTTCTTAAGGTGTAGTCTGGGACCAGCAGCATCAGCATCACCGTGGACTTTGTTCAAAATACCAATTCTCTGGCTCCATCCCAGACCCTCTGAATCAGAAATTGCAGGGATGGGTTTAGTGTCAGTGCGTTAACAAGCCTTCTGGATGATACCTATACAGCTACATTTTGAGAATTACTGGTTAGAGAAATAACTTTTTATCATGAAAAGCGCTTATGTTTATTGAGGCTTTACTCTGTGCGGTACTATTACAAGCATTTCAAAGAAGCATGCTCCAGTGATGCAATCAGTTAGTGCATGGTACTTATACAGCATTTCACAAATACCAACTCATTTCAGTCTTAAAACACCACCAAAGACCTAAAAAGAAAATCATGTCATGTCCATTTTATAGGCGAGGCACATAAAGGTAAGTGACTCACCCCAGGTCACTGAAGCTTGTAGGTAAAGAAGCCAAGAGGATTCATACCCAGGAAGTTCAGCACAACAACCTGACCACTTTGCCACAAACCTGTGGCTGCCTTGCTGAGCTGTACCCTGGGAATGTCCCAGCTCCATCTCAGTTCCAGTGGCTGGGCATGCAAGGGATTTAGAATTAGTAATATAATAAGTAAGTTGGTTACCAGAGTAGAATTACAGAATCAGAGACTCCAGGTTATAAGCAACTCTAGAAGCATATGTGATAAGAACATGTTCTTTAGCTCTGCAGAGCTGACATGGATTTAAGTCAAAAACTTACATGTGATATCCAAATGTGGATGGATGCTTGCTTTGGAAATATGACATATTGTGGGTCCTTGTTTCAAAGCTCTTTGGCAACCAACCTCATGGCTTCATATTCTTTAGTCAATTTCTAACTGAGCCCAGGACCTCAGACTCCTGCTAGAATGAGCTTTGGGAAAAAGAACGTAATTGTCATACTCTTCATTTTCCGAGTATTGTTACCTGGGTCACTTTTTTTTGCTGTCAGTTTCAAAAAGAACTCATGTTAGGAATATTTGCTTGTTTTAAGATTTTTGATGTGAAGAATTTCTACAACTGCTTTGTGTGAGAATTCTCCATGTATTTTTCTACTAATCTGCCAGAATTACTAGAAATTTGAAAGGGAATTTGTGACTAATTCTAGTTCAGCTTGTTCTATTTGATAATAATAACATCTATAATTGCTTTTACAGTTAGTGCATGTATATGCCAAAGGTTTAATATGTGTTGCTTAATTCTCAAATATTCGTGAGGTAGGTGCTAAAATTATACCCATTTTTCAGGTGAGATCACTGAGGATAAAGGATGTTAAATGATTCAGAGAGAAAATACAGTACTGAATTAATTTAAAAATGTAAAGTCTCTGCCCTTAAGCCCTATATTTCCCCGCTTCTGTTTACATTTATACTGTTGTAAAATTTGAAGGGTCTACAGCAAATCAAAGATTAGAGTATGACCATTTCCTTTACTAGCTTTACTTAATGCAATTTGTGTCTGCAGATTCTTGTGGTTTACAAATCACTTTCATGTTTGAATGTGGCCTTATTTAATGTTTATAAGAAATATGTCAGATTCGATAGCTATAACTATTTTAAGCAGAAAGCAGTTGAGGTCAATGAGCCCCGGGATTGCCAAGACCTCATGGCTGGGCGTGGCAATTGGGAGTCAATCTTAACTCCTGAGCAGGACTCCGTTCATTCATCTGCACTTTCAGCGTGGTTTGTCATTTTCATTACCTCTCACTATCATTTTCCTAACAGTTTTCCTTAAATCACTCTTCTCTCCTTTTTACTAAGTGTTTTCCTAAACAAAAACATCAGTAAAGTCACAGGTTTGATATTTTCCTAGTAAACAAGACAATAAGTATATATCCCATTTACCTTTTACATCACCTGTGGGAATTTATTTCCTCCCTCATCTCTATGTCATTGCCATCAATATTATCCTTTCTGATATTTACATACCTCTTACCCCTCATCTTTAACACGTCAACCATGCCACAGTTTCTCTTGCCCCCAAATCAGAGCATTTAACACCAAGAAATCAAACTCAAGCATTTATAAATCATATTATCTTGGCAATCATAACAAACCATGGATTTTAAAACTCACTCATATGAGTATTAACTGATAAACAGATGCCAAAATTGTTATATATCTTTTAAAATCAGGTACAATCATTACTAGCTCCCAGCCCCATAATTTTCGTACCAAATCGATCAATTAACAAAATAATCAAGTCCCATTTAGTGATTCCAACTGCTGTGAAGTAAACCTGAAATTCTGGCCACCTCTTTAACAAAGTTACAGCCTACTAGGGCAAGTGATGAGTGCCCTGAAGAGAATACTGCAGAGAATGGAGGTAGAAAGAAACCAGTCACTATCAGCCCTCTTGCAATATAATTGCATCTCAGCCAACCAAAGTCAAACCGCAGGGCTGAAGGCACTTATATGTCAATAAACAACTAGCATTCCAAACCTCTAGCCCTTTACTCACTCAGTACACCATGTATGGGCACAATTTTGGAAGACTTAGAGACAATTTGAAGCCAATGCATAGTCTTCTTATGAGTCCATAGACTCCAGATCATGGGAACTAGGAACCCTACTTAGGAGCCAACAGCATAGTCTTGCCTCAAGACGACAAATTAAAGTAGTAGTTATGAAGATAAAGAAAGATGTTAGAAATAAAAAGACAATTAGAAACCAGAACTTTTCAAAATGTATTCAGGAAATGAAAGAGGGATAATGGACATAGCTTACGTTTCTGGTTGATGACTTCCAGGGATCCTGGGAAAACCAGGGCTGGAGCAAATGAAAGAAAGAACCCACATAGATGCAGAGCCGAGACAAGGCCAAGACTGAAGCAGTGTGAAAATGACCAAGTAGCCATAGTTGTCAAGAGTTTAAAAACAGATGTCTGGAGGGTGGCCCTGCTGACCTTAATATCATACTGTGGTCACTGCAACTGCTACACATTGCTTTTGTAGTAAGTGCGGACTGTATCAAAGGCCACAATTAGTGAACCTTTGCAGAAATGGTCACATTTTTTAAAAATATTTTATTGATTATGCTATTACAGCTGTCCCATTTCCCCCCCTCCATCCCCCTCCACCCTGTACACCCCCCACACCCACATTCCCCCCTCTAGTTCATGTCCATGTGTCATAAGTTCTTTAGCTTCTATATTTCCCATACTATTCTTGCCCTCCCCCTGTCTATTTTCTACCTACCATCTATGCTACTTATTCTCTTTTCCCCGTCTCTCCTCCTCCCACTCCCCTGTTGCTAACCCTCCATGTGTTCTCCATTTCGGTGGTTCTGTTCCTGTTCTAGTTGTTTGCTTAGATTCTTTTTTGTTTTAGGTG
>CM052539.1:136955541-136973291 GCA_028533065.1 Trachops cirrhosus | reverse complement strand
TTTTTGTTTTAGGTGTGGTTGTTAATAATTGTGAGTTTGCAAGAGATAAGGAGACAGTCATCTACAAAGGAGTTCCCATCAGACTGTCAGCTGATTTCTCAAAAGAGACCTTGCAGGCAAGAAGGGGCTGGAAGGAAGTATTCCAAGTCATGAAAGGCAAGGACCTACATCCAAGATTGCTCTATGCAGCAAAGCTTTCATTTAGAATGGAAGGGCAGATCAAGTGCTTCTCAGATAAGGTCAAGTTAAAGGAGTTCATCATCACCAAGCTCTTATTATATGAAATGTTAATGGGACTTAGAAAAAAAAAGATAAAAAACATGTACAGTAAAATGACAGCATGCTCATGATTTTTTTTTTTAAGCATGGGCAGGAGATATAGCTAAGAGATCTGGGAACACCTCCAGTTTCTTTGAGATGAAGTCCCAGAGGCTATCCAAAAATGAATGTTCTATGTGTATAAAGGTGGTGGTACATTGCAGGTAGAAGTTCAAGAGCATCTTCAAGAGCATGCAGAGTGTGGGCTGGAACTATTAGCACATAGGGAGAACTTCAGTGCACTACATACAGGCAAACTCATTAAGCATCCTAGATGTTGATCTTAGAGAAAAACCAACTTTGGTTTTGAGGTCAGCCAGTGGGAAGAGGGGTGAAGAAATCTAAAACCATAATTACGGGTGGAACATGCACAGTGTCTGGTTAGGCTGTTGGCCAAAATATGAATCTTTCCATACCACTGGTGTGTTCTGAGGTAATGGATGATGATGCAAGAAACCTAAGATAGGATATGAGATCCAGAGCACAAGGGGTAGAATTCTTCTGTTGTTCTGACACATGTGGTGGGAGTTTTAGGTGAAGTAAGGTCTAGAGAATCACAACCTTGTCACATGGTGCCTTAATTCTACATTACATTAGACCTTGCCCATTCCTGCCTGATTCCAAAATACCAAAATACAATAATTTAAAAAAAAAAATCCAGCCACTCTGGTGGTAGAGAAAAAGGAAAAGTAATAAAGTCTTGTTATTCTATGAAAGCTTTTATATTTTTTTTAATATTTATTTTTTTAGAGAGGGGAAGGGAGGGAGAAAGAGAAGGAGAGAAACAGCAATGTGTGGTTGCTTCTTGCATATACCCTACTGGGGATCTGGCCCGCAACCTAGGCATGTGCCTTGACTGGGAAGTGAACCAGCAACCCTTTGATTCAAAGGCTGGTGCTCAATCCACTGAGCCACACCAGCCAGGGCTGAAAGTTTTATATGTTATACACACACACACACACACACACACACACACACACACACACAGCAGGTCTGTCTGGAAAAAGTCCAACCATTTTTAATATAATGAGAATGGTTTACGTAACACCAATTTAACATGGCAGCCAAGGAGAGTGGACTGGAATACACAATGACAACTTCAAATTACTAGTTAATGGGGGTGGTAGATGCCTTTGAGTGAGCATGTGTACTGTGTGGCTGTCACATTCAAAATCATAGAGCAAGTAGAGCAATGAATCTGCATCAAATTTTGCATTAAGCTTGAACATTCCTTCATGGAAACTATTTGGATGATTCAGAAGCCTTTCAGGGACAATGCAATCAATGCAGCACAAATAAAAAATGTGGCACAAATGCTTCAAAGATGGTCAAGAATCTGTTGAAAGTGATCCATGTTCTGGAAGGCCTGCAGCAAGCGGAACACCTGAGAATGTTGAATGTGTATAGGCTGCAATCAACAAAGATTGGAGACTGACAGTATGAGAACTAAAAGCTGATCTGGGGATTCCAAAAACTATTGGCTTTTCCCTTTGAAAGGGACTGCGGATGAGATTCAGGAAAATATAATGGGGCAGTTGATGGCGGTTCCAACAAAGGATTTTGTAGAGTGTTTTGAACAGTGGAAGAACTGTGTGAGGTCCCAAGGTAACTACTTTGAAGGGGACTGAGGAGTCATTGCCCTGTGTACAATGTTTCTTGTATCTTGTTCAATAAATGTCTTTATTTTTCATATCACATGGCTGGATACTTTCTGGAGAGACCTTTTGTGTATGTGTGTGTAAAATGCATTTTCAAGTACATCATAGAATTAGGTACAGATAAAATAAGTGAAGAAGTTTCTTAGGGGTAGACTCTTTGATTTTTTAGGACTGACTGTTTTAACATACATCATAATTCACGAAAACTATAGAAGTTTTCCTTTTATTTCTCATCATTATTTTAATTCACTAAACATTGATATATATTGGACATTCATCTCTTGTAATAAGCTATCAAAGTGTTAGGAAATTATAAAGGAACAAAGATTTGTTTTCCAAAGACCACCAATCATCACAGAGGTGCTACTTTGTTTCACTCCCCTTAAATCTACTCCCCCCAGTAGATTTTAATGAATGCATTCTAAGACTGCATGAGCAGAGTCAGCAAACTTCTTCTGCAAAGGGCCAAATAGTGAATATGTTATGCATTGGGGGCCACAGGGTCTTCTTTTCTTTTTTATCATTTTTTAAATTAATGTTCAAATACAGTTGTCTCCACTTTCCTACCATCACTTTCCCCTACCCCACTCACCCCACCTCCCACCCTCCATCCTATCCCCTTTTGGCTTTGTCCATGAGTCCTTTATACCAGTTCTTTAATGACCCTTTCCCTTCTCCCCCTCCATTATTTCCCTCCCTGCTCCCCTCTGGTTACTGTCAATTTGTTCTTTATTTCAATGCCTCTGTTTATATTTTGCTTGCTTGTTTGTTTTGTTGATTAGGTCCCACTGTCACAAGGACTTAATCCTGTCACTGTAGTGAAAGCAACCGTAGACAATATGTAAATAAATGAGCATGGCCATGTTCCAATAAAACTTTACTTATAATCACTGAAATTTAAATTTCATGTAAATTTAATATATCACAAAATATTATCCTTCTGACTTTGTTTTTTAGCACTTAAAAATGTATAAAACACCCTTGCTCACAGACCACACAAAAATAGGCAGTGGCTGGATTTGGCTCTAGTTTACCTTCTCCTGCTCTAGAGCTAAGCACCCCCACTGTGTCCTTTGTCCTGGAGACAGGATCTGAAATGAGTGTCACATTGAACTTCAATCACATCGAGCAAAAAAGGGAAAAGTTTGAGGGTTTTCTTCTACTTCAAAATCCAGAATTAAAAGGCCACACATGCTTTAAGAGATTTATCGTCAGCAGTCAGAAGTGACTCACTGGATGGATGACAGGGATTTTGTACTTGGAATTTCTTTGTGCAGTGCTCTGTGGGAATCTTGCTGGAATACCATAGTGACATGTCCCAGCATTGTCAAAATCCTGACAGTGTGCTGAAAGGATGACTAACTGGACAGATAAATTTAAAATTGTACTGTTCATGAGTGGATGCCATTTTACTTCTTGTTGAAATTCTATATTTAGGAAAGGTAGGGTTTACTTCTGACCATCTTGAGAAGACTTAGTCAAATTCCAGTGGTTTAAAAGAATGAATTATTTTGCACTTGAAAAGAATGGCAAATCCTGATAGGTAAAACCACAACCAAGGCCCATCCCTAGGGACTTAAAAAAGTGTGATATGGGAAAAAGAGTTTAAGGAATAGGATGAAGTCTTAGAAACAGCTTTGGTGAGATAAAATAAAGGCCTTTCATATTAAATTAAATTGATATAGCTCGGGGAATATTAGCCTCAACCAAAAATATCAAGAGTAACACTATTCAAGAAGTAATATTCAAGAAAAGGTATTTTAATTTCTGATAATCTCCCAACACTTGAGCTCTCAGGCAAATAATCTTGAAGATATCATATGCCTTATTTTTCTGCGAAGCCTGATTTGAGTTAGGAAAGTCACATCTGCAAATACAGAGCGGCAAGACTTTTCCACATTAAGTAGACCTGATCAAAGCAATCCTAGGTGCAGAGACTGAAAGAGTTGACAGAGCTGAAGCTGAAAGAACCATAGATCATCTTTTCTTTCCTGTGCAGGAGTGAAATACCATACCAGAAGGATGTATGATGTCGGTCATTCATAAGTGGGGATAGAAGCACCCCAAGTCTTGATGAGGAAAATGGCTGGAAACTAGGTGACTGCTATATATATTTAAAACCAGTTTTTCTTTCTAGTTAATGTGAAACACAAAATTTTATGACTTTTAAAAAGTTGGTGTTCTACTTTTTTATAGTTTTAATCCTATTTATTGTTACAAAGGACTATAACTGAGTCAAAATAGAACTACTCACTACTTAAAGCTAAATTCTCCACTTAACAGATACAATATGAGATACAATATATAATATGACTGTGTGTATAACAACACATACAATAACAGACTGTATATATGTATATGTGTGTGTTGTGTGTGTGTGTGTATATATATACACACATATATGTATGAAACTCCTGACTAACCTCATTGCCATGTGCACAGAGCAGCTCACCAGTCAGCACCCAGCTTAAATATCTTCCCCTAAAATAAAAACACAGAACAGAGCTTTCCTTGTTAGGATCAAGAGTATTTTTTACTAGGATCAGAGAATTCTAAAAATATAGCTCATAAATATGTCACTTCTAACAACATCAGGAGCGTAGAAAACATACCTATAGAGTGATTTCAGAGCCTTAGAAACAGACCCATTTACCTATAAATTATTACATGGAATGTAAATCTTCATCTTCCACTTCAATTCCATAATTACCTGCATCAGAGATATTTCTAGACTATACTAGGCACCATGCATTCCACAGAAAGAGTTGCATCATGAAGAAACAAAGTATTTTGTTCCAGCCCGGGGGTATCAGTTTGAAAGGCACCAATGGCATACAGGGAGCAACTGAAGTGTCTGGCATCAAGGCGAGAGCTGGGGGACAGTTTTCTCCCAGACACTAAGGAGGGCAGAAGCCACTCTTCCTTTTCTGAACCTTCCCTGCACAGAGCCAGAAGGCAGGTGCCATATCTGAGACTCCTTCAACCTGGCTAACAGTGTTTGCCCCACCCCAGAGATCCCCTGAGTCACCACCCCACCCAACTAATGAGCCCACAAGCTGTTAACAGTGGCTTTTCCATGTGAATGGCTAGTCTTGGCTCCTGCTTCACAATGTCTTAAATTCTCTTAAATAAGTAACAGCCAGCCTCATTGAACCACAGGCCCAGCACTAGCAGCAGCCAACTGAGGTTCAGAGCTTGGTTTCACCTGGGAACCACCAAGCCCAGCACAAGTAGCAGCCATCTGTAGTTTGCTTTGTAGCTGATGCAGAGTGGCCCCAGGAAAAACACAGGTGGGGGCTGACGTTGGCCTGCACCAACCAGGAAACAGAAGAGCCTGTGCACCCAGAAGACAGCTATAGAATGTCAGAGAACCCTGCACCTGCACAACTGATCCTTCATGGAGGGCAGAGGTTGGTGGTCAGAGGTCACAACCAGTCCTTGATGATGACTTGCCTGGGAAACTCCCTCCCATTAACCTCCCAATAGCAATCAATGCTCAACTACAAAAGGAGGGTGTACTCAGCCCACATGGAGGGCACACCTCAAGTGTGGGTGATACGGGAGGCTGTGCCACCGGACCCTACAAGACACCTACTACATCAGGCCACACTGCCAAGATATAGCAGCTCTGTCTAATACACAGAAACAAACACAGGGATGCTGCCAGAATGAAGAGACAAAAAAACATGGCTCAAATGAAAGAACAGATCAAAACTCCAGAAAAAGAACTAAACAAAATGGAGATGCACAATCTATCAGATACAGAGTTCAAAACACTGGTTATAAGGATACTCCAGGAACTTAGTGAGGACCTCAACAGCAAAAAAAGATCCAGTCAGAAACGAAGGATACACTAATTGAAATAAAGAACAATTTACAGGGAAACAATAGTTGAGTGGATGAAGCTGAGAATCAAATTAGTGATGTGGAATATAAGTAAGCAAAAAACAGCCAATCA
The DNA here is from genome assembly GCA_028533065.1 of Trachops cirrhosus. NCBI lineage: Eukaryota > Metazoa > Chordata > Mammalia > Chiroptera > Phyllostomidae > Trachops > Trachops cirrhosus. The sequence continues at coordinate 136,967,357 of CM052539.1, read as the reverse complement.
GAACAACAAGAAGAAAAAAAAGAATTTAAAAAAAGTGAGAATAGTATGAGCAGCCTAAGGGACAACTTCAAGTGATCCAACATTCACATCATAGGGGAGCCAGAAGGAGAAGAGCAAGAAGTCAGAAATCTCTTTGAAAATATAATGAAAGAAAAGTTCCTTAATTTGGTGAAGGAAATAGACATGCCAGTCCAGAAAGCACAGAGAGTCCCAAACAAGAAAGATGTAAAGAGGCCCACTCCAAGACACATCATAATTAAAATGCCAAAGGTTAAAGATAAAGAGAGAATCTTAAAAGTAGTAAGAGAAAAGAAGTTAGTTACCTGCAGGGGAGTTCCCATAAAACTGTCAGCTGATTTCTCAAAAGGAACTTTGCAGGCAAGAAATATTCAAAGTCATGAAGAGTGGAGACCTACAGCCAAAATTGCTCTACCCAGTAAAGATATCATTTAGAATCAAAGGGCAGATAAAGAGCTTCCCAGACAAAAAAAAAAAAACTAAAGGAGTTCATCATCACTACACCATTATTACATGAAATGTTAAAGGGTGTTATTTAAGAAAAAGAAGATCAAAGCTATGAACAATAAAATGGCAATAAATACATATCTGTCAAGAACTGAATCTAAAAAACAAACTAAGCCATCAAGAAGAACAGAGATAGAATCATGGATACAGAGAGCATTTTGGTTGCCAGGTTGGATGGGGCATTTGGGGGGAAGCATAAAGAGGTGAGGGGATTAAGAAGTACAAATTTGTAGTCCCACAATAGCCATGGCGATATAAAGTACATGTATAGGAAATGGAGTAGTCAAAGAACTTATACGCATGACCCATGGACATGAACAATGATGTGGGGATGGCCTGAGGGAGTGGGTGGTGCTGGATGGAGGGGGGCAAAAGATGGAGGGGGGGCTGTATTCTCAGCAAAATAAACATGGTTGATATTTTGATGAATTACCTTTCTCTTTTTAAAATTTATTTGCCTTTATAATAGCAACATCATGTTTTATGTTATCTTATTTCATGCCTTTATGCTTTGACAATATATTATGAATATTTGCACACATTTTATATTTGTCACATGTAATGTTTCAGATAGGTAGCTTTATTCAACTACTACTTGTTCGGTTCCTTCAATATTGAGGCCCTGTGTTAGACACTGTAACACAGGTGAATAAAACTGATGTGATTCTTCCCTTGAAGAGCTTTATAGTCAAGTTGGGGTAGAGGAAGTAGGCAATAAATGAAGAAAAATTGATGAGTATAATAAATGAATGAGCAATAAAAAAATCAGATACTACCATATATCGGGATAGCTTGGAAACCTGTATTAGTTATATGATTTGGGAAGGTCTTCTATGGAGGTAGCACTTAAACATAGACCAAAAGGATGAGAAAGATACAGACACACAAAAATCCAAGAGAAGAATGACTCTAGAAAACAGGTGAAGTTCATTGGAAGAACTTGTAGTATCCCAAGAATTGACATGAAGCAGTCATGGTATGGGTTATAGTGGTGAAGGGATAGGGAGTCACAGGTGACATTGGAGGGGTGGGCAGAACCAGGTGATGCTACATCGTGAAGCCATGGTAAGGAGCTGTGTTACAGCCTAAGAGTAATGGGAAATCACTGAGAGGTTTAAAGAGGGGAGAGACTTAACTGATTCATGTTTTTAAAAGATCACACCAACCCTAGCCAGAGTGGCTCAGTTGGTGGGAGCATGGTCTCGTTAACCGAAAGGTCGTGGGTTTGGTTATCAGTCAGGGCATATGCCTAGGTACAGGTTTGGTCCACTGTCAGTGTGCTTACTAGAGGAAACCAACTGATGTTTCTCTCTCACATCAATGTTTCTTTCCGTCCCTCTGTCCCTCCCTTCCCTTCTCTTTAAAGTCAATAAGCATATTTTCAGGTGAGAAAAAAAAGGTCATACCAGCTCCTCAATTGTGATTGAAGGGATGTAGGCATTAAAAACTGTTTAGAGGTATTATACTAGATTAGGTAAGAAAGATTGGTAGTGAGAGTAGAGTCAGTAAAATGTTGAAGGAATCAAGAACATTTTATAGGTTTTCCTGATGAAAAGGGTGTGGGCATAAAGGGAGTGGTAACAACAAGGGCACAACTAATATCCAGACCCATCAGTTACAAATACAATTCTCTAGTAAAGGGAATCAAGGCTCTTCAAAAAATGACTGATTCTAGAGCTCGAATAGCAAGAATGCCAAGTGAATCTGAACTGTCTTGTGCCAGAAAATAAAAAAGCACTTTAAAAAAAAGGGGAGGTATGTCAAAAAGACCTAGAAGTCAACTTGACATAACACTCAATGGTCAAAGTTAGAACAATTTGGGCAACAAAATAAATTGTAGCATTGTATGATAAGCCAAAGCACAAAATCAATGTCCATGAGTTGGTGCTGATATAAAGAACTGATTACATAGGTAAATACATGTTAAAGAAGGTACAAATTTTCCTTAGGGAAAGAATCATAATTAATAAATATAGAAGGGAAATAGAAAATCCACATTAGAACACCACAGCAACAATTGCTGCAGGCAAATTCTATCGATGAATGCTAAATTTAGAGGATGAAACTTTAAAGAGACACAGAATACTTGCATAGCCTCCTGTAATCTTCCTGAAAATATTTATTAATACTCTGGTGGTTTGCCCTGTGTAGTATGGCTCAGTGGATTGAGCACTGGCCTGCAAGCCAAAGGGTCACTTGTTGGATTCCCAGTCAGGGCACATGCCTGGGTTGCAAGACAGGTTCCCCAGTGCGGGGCACATGAGAGGCAACTACACATTGACATTTCTCTGTCTTTCTTCCTCCCTTTCCCTGTTTAAAAATAAATAAGTAAAATCTTTTTTAAAAACCTTTAAAATTTTTTTAAAAATACTCTGGTGATTTTATGACATGTCCACAAATACTTTGATTTTTTTTCCTTCAGGAGGTGAAACTTAATTCCCTTCCCTTTAAGTGTGTGGTCTGGACTTAGGAGCTCACTTCTAATGACAGAGAATGGAAAGGGAATCATAGTAACTTTATAGTGGAGGAAACTGGCAGACTCCATCTTAGTCACATGAACAAGGTTAACATCACCAGTTTAAGTTATATTGATGGCATGCACTCCTTAATATGATACGATGAAAAGGGTGCTTTGTTTCTGTGATATTCTTCTCAAAGACATAACTTCAGTCTAACCATGAGAAAACAGACAGATGCAAACTGAATCACCTTCTATAAAATGCCTGAGGAGCACTCTTCAAAAGCATTAAGGCCATGAAAGACAGTGGAGAGACTGACAACTGTCACAGATTAGAAGAGACTCAGGAGACATGATGACTAAAGGAAACCTGATATCCTGGACTGAATCTTGGAACAAAAAATGATATTGGTGAAAAATCTAATAATATCTGAATAATATCTATAGTTTAGTTTATAGTGTTGCATTCCAATGTTAGTTTCTTAGTTTTGATAAGTGAGTGTATCATACTTATGTAGGGGAAGCTTGGTAAAGGACATATGGGAGCTCTGTAATATCTTTCCAACTCTTCTGTATATCTAAATTATTTAAAAATCAAGTTAAAAACAAAGGAATCTGAACTGTAAAAAAAAAAAACACAACCAAAAAACAAAAACCAAAAAAACTGGAAACAGCCCCAAAGCCCTTCAGCTGGTGAACGGATAAACAAGCTGTGGAACATCCATGCAGTGGAATGTACTCCTCAGCAACACAAAGGCACGGACTGTTGACACACACAACCACATGGATGAATCTCAAATGCATTATGCTAGGGCAATGAAGCCAAACTCAAAATTATGTGTGCTTTCATTTTTATGATATCCTGGAAAAGGCAAACACATAGGAATGAAGAACAGATCAGTGGTTGCTAGAGAGGAGGGCTGGCAGGGAGTGGACTCCAATGGGGCCACATAAAGGAATTTTGGGATGGTGGACCTAACTGTTCTGTATCTAGATTGTGGTAGTGGTTACACAACTCTGTTCATTTGTCAAAACTCCTAAAACTATGTAAGTCAATTTTACCTATAATATATATTTAAAAATAATTTTTAAAAACAAAAAGCAAGAATGTTTGCTGACACTAGCAATTTTCTGTATCACAAATGTAGATAGATAGAAATGTACTATACACACAAAGTTACATAAATGGAAAATGCATACTTGACCAAAATGAATCAAATTTAAATAAAAAGCATAAATAATATAATTATTTAAAAATACAATTGATTGTAAAAATCTTCTCACAAAGAAAACATCAGACCATGGTCATTTTACCATGAAACAATTGTTCCAATTGTAAATTAACCAGCACAGATACAGGAAAGAGAGAAAACCACCCCTCTTTTATAAAGTTAATACAACTTTAACATTAATCTCAACAAGGACAGTGCAAAAAATTATGTCTCATCATTTCTTATGAACAATGATGCACAATTAGCAAACAAAAACCTGAATCAAGTAATATGTAAAATAAAAATGTGATATCAGGACTGAGTAGGATTTATCCTACAAATTTAATTTGAGTTTCACATTAGAAAATTTTGAATGTTATTGTGGCCACTTTAAATATATTGTAAGCATCTGGGTCCCCTTAAAATCCTCAGGAGAATGTTGATGGTTTTGATTAACAGCAAATCCTCCCACGTGGTTCAGACTGCAAGTTCTGTGTTGCTTTCTGTGAGTGTTGGTTCCAATGAGAATTCAAATTTTTAAACCATTTATTATAATGTTTGGGTCTTCCATTCAAGGGTTAGTCTGAAACACAGTGGAGCTGATGTGATAAGAGAGCTTTCAAAATTTTTGTGATGCTTCTTTTGTGTCTATTCTACTCACACAACCACTCGTGGGGTTGGGCCTGGGACTTGTGTTGGTTAACTAACTCACACAATTAGGAGATCTGCTTCTACAGCTCTTGCTTTTCATGGATTTTCCCTTACTTTCCAGACCCCTTTCTCTGAAAAGAAAAATGATTTTTTTTCTCAGAGTTTTACCTCCTCTCACTGTTGCATAATTCAATGACTGGGAGTGTCCTCAGGGCAAAGCAGTGAGTTTCAAAGAAAAACACTAATAGAATTCCTCCCCTCCCCATCCCATGATCACCAGTTAACTGGGGCTTTTTTCATGGGACCTCGGGCCAGACAGATTTTGAGGGTTTTAGGCACCTGCGCCACCACTTGTTATGGCAGTGCAGCTGTATGTCTGCAGCTCACCTTTGGCCTGGAATGAACTGGGAGACGAAAAGAGAAAAAGAGAGGAAAAAAAAGAATTGGGACTTTCCTTGATTTTCTCTGGATATCATCTACCATGTCAAAAGGACATTCAAGTAATACTTGGGAAAGAGCCACATAGTGAGAAACTGAGGTTTCTGGCAACTGGAAGTGAAAGCACTTACCAACAACAGCCAGATAGTGAATTTGAAAGCAGATCCTCCATCATCAGTCAAGTCTTAAGATGAGGCAGCTTTATCTAACATTTTGATTGCAACCATTGAGAGACCCTGAATCAGAACCACACATCCCTGTCCCCCTCCGCCATGGCTTCCAAACTGCTGCTGACTCACAGAAACTGTGAGATGATAAATGCTTGTTGTTTCATGCCATTATGTTTTGGGAGGTAATTTATTACACAGCAAAAGAGGACCGAAACATCGTGCAACTAAGGGAGCATTCTAAAGAAAAGAAACAAAACCAGAATTAATATTGCAGTTTTGTTCCTAAGTTATTACTAATGTCTAGTAAATACTTCATGAAAAAGCCAATAAAAAACTGAAAATTTTCTAATTTTGTAGCTTTCAGTTACCACATCTACAACTTAGCTTTTCAAAAATACATTATAAAGTTTTATTTCTTGGAAAAGAGGTCCAAAATCCTAGGTTCTCAAAAGTTTTATTTCTTGGAAAAGAGGTCCAAAATCCTAGGTTCTCAAAAGGATTCTATTGGCTGATGTAAATATAAATTTGACTTTAATTCTAAAATGCTGTGTTTTATGAAATAAAGAAAAAATAGATAGAATTTTCTAAACTTAGAATTTTCTATCAAGTCTGGGAGAGAGATGAGGTGGGGAGGGGTGGAGAGGGTGTGTGCAAAAAATCCAGGCATATCTTGAATGTGAGTAGTTTCAAATCCCCATGAAAATATTAACTGCATTATAACATAACTATACAAGCAAGCTAATTCAAGTAACCAAAATCTTAGAACATTTTTTTTCCTCTCTGCATTGATTAGTGATGGCTTTTCAGTTTATTTATGGAAAATTTGGGATAATTGTATGTGCAAATAATGTAGATACGATTTAGGGTTACTTCTCCTTATTTTGGTTCAGTATTTAATAACCAGGTCTTGACCTTAACTGCATTTGACTATAGTCAAGAGATAATTATCGTTTAATATCAAAAATACTGAAAATTTTACCTTTTACTCATGAATTATACCCAAAGTAAGCTGAACAGGACAACTTTCCTGTTCCTCGGTGATAATGAATTCCATTATGCCTCTGTAAAACACATGTGCCAGGATTTGCTGGCAAAACAAAATAATGAGCAGGTTTTGTCCAACAATTGTATTTCTTTTAGGCTGTGCCATTAAATCGCAACCACATGGTAGGGTAAAATATTCCACATGTTTTTTCAGCAATCTTCTGGGGAGGGCTTAGTACTTTTTATAATTCAGTATTGGGCTTTTTGAGAAGCATAGACAGAATCGATTCAGAGCACATTCAGTGTATGCATGGTGAGGAAGAACATTCTCCTGGTCTGACAATACTAACTATCATATGCAAGAAAACCACTAATGCATATGTTGAAATTTGCTTGGAAAATAGAAATGACATTTATAGTTGCTATCACAATTTAAAACTTACCTAAACATTCTTGCTTTGTTTTTTTTCCCACGTGAAGCTTATTCGCTGAGCATAACAGATTTAGTACATATCACTCCAAAACTGCTGTCCTTGTAATTCAGAAGGTTTGATTGAAATGGAAAACTTTCTGTACTCAAAGTACAAAATCCTAAATATGCTCTTGTATAACACAGGTCACCTGCAAAATGAAAACAGCACAAGAACGACTCTGTAAAAACTAAAGAGGGACATTTGGAACCAAACATGTTATGACTGTGAAAATGCTTTACTGTGAATATCAATGAATATTCATTAAATATTCAATAAAAACAAGTCAGGCTTCAAATAGTGGTATTTCAGCAGTAATCCCAATTCTCCATCATCCATGGCAATTTTGGAAGTAAAAGGAAGAGATTATTGAGGCTGACAAATAACCCACAAATCTAATTCTTGTTATTTTTCCCAGCAGACCTTCCCTAAGGCTAATAACAAGCAGGCCAAATGACTAATTTGATATTCACCTTTCCATTCCCCCTGTCTACTCCATAGCTGGAAATACTCCCAAAGAGCAAAATGGCCAAAAGGCATGTAGCCAGAAGTTGAGAAGGGGAACACAGCCAAGGGTTGTAGATTGCTCACAAACTGGATACTTATAATAATATACCAAATAATATATTTGCCCTAAAAATGATAAACTATATTTAGACAAAATATTGTGTGTGTATAAATATGTGATATATATATATTATACATATATATACATATATATCTCCCCCCACTTTCTATTACATCTACACTAGGTTGAGTAGGACCACCATCAGTGTCTTCTACTGATCTTAAGGTTTTTGTGTTGAGACTTGGATTTTTACCATATTGCTTACACCTATAATGCCTTGGGTCAAAATTAGCCTATGATTAAGTTTTAGCCTGATTCACACGTCAAATCTTTTATGATACCATAATAGGAAAGAATTTATGAACTACTTTGAACATATGGCCCTTCTAGAAGCCATTTTCCTCCCAGTGAGAGGACAAATTCCTTGTTCGCTTGTATGCATGCTTCTAGTAAGGTAGGGATTTTTTGAAGATCAAGCAGCTCTTGTTAACACCTCTGAAGTCAAGTACTATTAATCATATGTTATTTAGGATATATTTGACAGATGAAACAATAAGACTTAGCATCCAACTTAAAAATTCAGACACGTTTTAGTGTTTGGTGGGAAATGAGCTAAAAACAAATAGCCCTTTCAGAAGCAAAATAAAGAAGCCATGGCTAGGGAAAATGAGGTGAAACTTTCTCCCTCACAAATACCTAATTAATTTTTCCTATAATTTAAAATCATATTTATTTTTTCTAATCTTAAAACCAACACACATTCATTATTGAAAATTTATGAAACACAGGCATATAAGGCAAAAATTAAAATCATCCAGAATCCAACCCTTCTTCCCTGCTTAAAGATGGCCACTATCACCATCCTGATGCAAGTCCTATCAGTCCCCTCTCTATGGAAAGAGACATATTCTTTACAACTATTGCCTTTGTGTATATTCAGAAAGTCTGCTTAGGCCTGAACGTGCTGATTATTTCAAATCCACCAGTTCAGTTTCACTCCATAGAGGCTAACATTGGTTCAGGACTGGGCTGCTAAAATGCACATTTTGGTTCATACAGCATTTGTTTTTAATAGCATTTTATTTGGAGGTATTTTTTAAGTCAAATATTAACTTATCACATTCTTTAATATGCAAAAAGAGAGCGGTAGGATGCATACATATTTGAAGTGGTAGCAAGTGAGTGAATTTTCATTTTGTACAGGTTTTCCTGCACATCTGCAGATAATTAGTTAAACATTTGTTCAAATGAGAGAAAGCACACATTTTTTTTGGTTATGTATTTCATTTGACTTATTTATCTTGTAGAGAGAACCTGTCAGCAAAAGCTTTATACCCCAAACAATTCCTTCATTTTATTTGATTTTAAAAAGCTTGCCAGTGTCCACAGTGGATCTTTTACTAAAAAGGTAGTGCTGGCAGGGAATTGGGCAAAAAGCATACATTTAAAATAATTTAGTGATGCCAGTTTGGACTGGCTGGGAACTTTGTGTATTGGTTTCCTCAACAGAAAACGTGGCATTGCACAGTAAACCTTTTCAGGGCCCCAGGGAACCAGTTCTCCTTCCTCCCACCCAATTCTCAGTAACAACAAAGGGTTACAACTGAAGGTTTGCTCAGAGAGCAGTTGACTCAATTCTCTGAGATCAGAGACTGTGCCTCTATATCTGTGGCACTCCCTATATGCATCCTATAAACCAGGGTGTGGGGTTCATAGAGGATTCCTAATTAACACTTTTATTTTAATAAATAATTTTGGTCTCTTAGGAGCCTTGAAATGGGATGCTGTACCTGGGTTCCTAAATCTCGCGGGTGGTGCTTTCTCCTTCCCACATGCACCCAGTTTGCAGCTCACATGGTGGTGTTAAGGGGCCCATTTGCTCCAAGTCTATGGCTTCTGATGGGACAGAAATTCACTTTATAGTATATCCGAGTTGCAAAAACCAAAAAGTATGTCCCTGCAGGCAAAGAAATCTAAGGACTTGAGGATGAGCGTGTCCACTGCCATGCTACATATAACAGCAAGTTATAATCAATTCATTAATTTAATAGAGAGGAACTTGGTGCCCTTAGATTTGAATTGCATTTAAGTTTAAGCTTTCTACTTTGAATGGAAGAAATCTGTAGGTAAATAAGATCTGATGGTAGAACTGGATTATCTTTTTGAAATGATCACTTAAAAATATTAGCATGATTATTTAACATCAATGCTGATAGTAATTACTAATGAATTGTATTTATCCATTGTAGCAGACCCAACTAGGTTCCTACTTAGGAATAGTACCTAGATGGTTACAATTATTCTACTGGAAGGTAATATAACTGCAAAGCTTTTAATTACCACCAAAGTTTAATAAGTCCACTATATTATTTGTCCTTTAGGTAAAAAGGCTAAATCTGTGTATATGTATGTCCAAAGCACTGAACACAGTACATGATATATAATAGTTATTAATATTTGAGAAATGAACCAATGTATTTTGCTATTATTATTTTGAAGTACAAAAAAGTTTTTTTTGCTGCCAAATTTTATATGGAGATGGTGTCTTTGCTGTGTTAGGGAGAAGTCCACCTCAGAAATAAGAAAGCTCAGATATATCTGATTACTTAATTGTTTAGATAAATTAAAGGTTCAACACAAGAATGGGGAATAATAGCTATCAGGTATCACACAGGCCAATATGTCCAACTCTTTAAATCCATTTTCTTAGGTTATTCTCCCAAACAGGTATTATCATCCCACTTTATAGATGAAAAAATCAACACTCGAAAAACCAATGATGACAAATGTCTCCCAAGCTTAGTGGTTATAACAAGGAACTCTTTCTCACTGACATTATTTGTCCATCACACCTTTGCTGGTATATGCCATATCTTCTCTGCTCTGATGCTCAACCTTAAGGAGGAGTTCCTACCACGGTTGTTGTGAGACTCATGGAAGTAAGTAAGAGTCACAGAAAATCTGGAATTGCCTCTTAAAAGTTCTGTCCCTATCATTTCTGCTCATATGTCACTGGTCAAGAAGTCACAGGGCTATGCCTGATTTCAAGGAAGCATAGAGGTATACTCCTCCCACAGAGAGGGGCGCTTCAAAGGGAGGATGGATATATTGAATAAGAATACAATTTACCATTACTGTAACAAGAACTGACCTCACTACAAGCCTCTGGCTAATAGCAAAACAAAAAAAATCTCTAACCAGAAATGCCAGTGCTGCTTACATCCATGTGATGACCCATGAGGAAGTTAAGGATTTTTTTTTGCTTTTGTTTTGTTCTTTGCTTTGTCTTAAGCACCTCTTTTGCACTTCTGTTATAGAAACTAGGATTTGAATTCTTGTTCATTCATGAGCTGAAACAAATTATTAGCTTTTTTGGTGCTTGTCAAATCGTCTCTCTGAGCCTTGTTATTGTTTTTAATCTGTAAAATAGTGATCATCATAATTCCTACCTTCCATGATTAGAGATATTGAAAAATAATGTACTTAATATAATGCTTGGAGTGCAAAAGGCATTAAAAAAATAGTACCCAATATTATTATCTTTCAAGGAATCACTCTCAATAAGTTAATCCCCCAACGTCATACTCAACAGGCAAAAACTAAAATCTTTTCCACAAAGATCAGGAACAAGACAAGGCTATCCACTTTCACCACTTCTATTCAATATAGTACTGGAAGTTTTAGCCACAGTGATCAGACAAGAAAAGGAAATAAAAGGCATCCAAATTGGAAAGGATGAAACAAAACTGTCACTGTTTGCAGATGACATGATAGTGTACATAGAAAATCCTATAGACTTGGCCAAAAAACTGCTTGATCTAATAAATAAATTTGGCAAAACAGCGGGATACAAGGTCAATATCCAGAAATGAAAGGCATTTTTGTACACCAACAATGAAACAGCAGAAGCAGAAATCAAGAAGAAAATCCCATTTGATATAGCAAAAAGAAAAATAAAATACCTAGGAATAAACCTAACCAAAGAGGTAAAAGACCTGTATGCAGGTCTTCAATGTTAAGCAGATACATAACACTGAAGAAAGAAATCAAGGAAGACACAAACAAATGGAAACAAATATCATGTTCATGGATCAGAAGAATTAACATCATCAAAATATCCAAACTACCCAAAGCAATCTACACATTCAATGCAATACCTATTAAAGTACCAATGGCATATTTCACAGACATAGAACAAACACTTCAAAAATTTATATGGAACCATAAACAACCCCGAATAGCTGCTGCAATTTTGAGAAAGAAGAGTAAAGTAGGAGGGATCACAATACCTGATACTAAACTATATTACAAGGGCACTGTAATCAAAACAGCCTGGTATTG
>CM052539.1:136926152-136955041 GCA_028533065.1 Trachops cirrhosus | reverse complement strand
TGGGAGGAGGAGAGAGGAGGAAAAGGTACAGAGAATAAGTAGCATAGATGGTAGGTAGAAAATAGACAGGGGGAGGGCAAGAATAGTATGGGAAATGTAGAAGCTAAAGAATTTATGACACATGGACATGAACTAAAGGGGGGGAATGCGGATGGGAGGGGGTGTGCAGGGTGAAGGTGAATGAAGCGGGTAATGGGACAACTGTAATAGCATAATCAGTAAAATAAAAAACAAACAAAAAAGGTGGTAAGTTAATCACTGGCAGAGATAGTATGAAGATTAAAAAACAAGAGTAGTAAAAGTAGCTATAACTACAATAATTTGTTAATGGGTACACAAGATAAAAAGATGTAGAGACATCAAAAAATCAAATGTGTGGGGGGAGTCTAAACACAGAACTTTAAGAATTCTTTTGAGCTTAACTTGTTATCAACTTAAAATAGGCTCTTATATATTGTTTTATGTAAGGCTCATGGTAACCACAAAGCAAAAACCTGTGGTAGGTCCACAGCAGAAAAGAGAAATGAATATAAACAGGCCACTACAGAAAATTAGCCAAATCATAAAGACAGCAAGAAAGAAAGGAACAAAAGAGTTACAAAGAGCCAGAAAGCTATTACAAAATGGCAGTAAGTTCATACTTACCCAAGGTTACTGTAAAGGTAAATGGATTATTTTCTCTAATCAAAATACAGAAGTGTCTGAATGCATTAAAAAATGAAAATGAAGAGAAGACTCACGTGTATGCTACCTACAAGATACTCACTTCAGATGTAAGAACACGCATGGACTGAAAGTAAAGGGATAAAAAAAGATATTCTATGCAAATGGAAATCCATAGAAAGCTGGGGTAGGTATACTTATACCAGATAAAATAGACTTTAAGACAAAGACTGTCATATAAGAAAAAGAAGGTTATTATATAATGATAAAGGGGGTCAATTCAATGGGAGATATACATTTGTATATATTTGTGCATCCAAAATGGGAGCACCTAAGCAAATATTAACAGGCCTAAGTGGAGAAATAAACAGCAATACAATAATAGCAGGACACTTTAATATTTCACTTTCATCAATGGTTAAGATCATTCAGATAGAAACAATAAAGAAACATTGTCCTTAAATAACATGCTTAGACCTGATAGACTCAGTGGTCATTTACAGAATATTCCATCCAAAAGCAACAGAATACACATTATTCTCAAAGATACAGAACATTCTCTGGGATAGATCATATGTTAGGCCACAAAACTAGTTTTAATAAATTTAAGGAGAATGAAATCATATTAAGTATATTTTCTGACCACAGCAGTATGAACCTAGAAATCAATTATAGGAAGAAAACTGAAAAATTCACAAATATGTGGATATTAAACGACATGCTACTAAACAACCAGTGCATCAGAGAAGGCATCAACAGAGACGAAAGGAAAAAATCTTGAGACAAGTGAAAATGGAAATACAACATACCAAACTTATGAGATGAGGCAAAAGCTGGTTTGAGAGGGAAGTGATAGATGCATACATTAAGGAATAAGAAATATTCCTTAAAGAATACCTCAAATAACAACCTAACTTTAAACTTCAAGGAACTATAAAAGCAGGAACTGAGCCTAAATTTAGTAGAAGGAAGAAATAACAAAGATCAGAGTGAAAATAAATGAAACACAAATTAAAAAAATAGAAAAGATCAATTAAGAGCTGGTTTTTCTTTAAAAACAAACAAAATAGACAAGCTTTTAGCTAGACGAGAGAGAGAGGAGAAAGAATTGAAATATATAAAATCAGAAGAAAAAAAGAGATGATACAACAGATATCATAGAAATACAAAGGATCATAAAACATGACTGTGGACAATTATACACCAAAAAATTGGACAACCCAGAAGAAATAAATAAATTCCTAGAAACATACAACTTATTATATCATTAAGAAATAGAGAATATGAACAGATTGATTACTAGTAAGGAGATTGAATCAGTAATCAAACATTCCAACTAACAGAAGTCTAGGAACAGAAGGCTTCAGTGGTGAATTCCGCCAAACATTTAACTAAGAAGAATTAATATTAATCCTTCTCAAACTCTCCCAAAAAATAGAAGAGGAAGGAACACTTGCAAACTCATTCTATGAGGCCAGCATTATCCTAATACCAAAACCAGACAAGGACACTACAAGAAATGAAAATTACAGGCCAATATCCCTGCTGAACATAGATGCAAAATTCCTCAACAAAATATCAGCAAATCCAATTCAACATTAATTAAAGGGATCATATGCCATGATCAACATATTTCATTATCATTTCTGAGGGGGAAACAAGGCGACCAGTTCCCCAGATGCTCTACTGAAGTGTGGATGTTGAGGAGCCACTGACCTGGTCACCTCAGGGCCTTGCACCAGTGGGCCTGCTAGCTGCTAGTGCATTCTTTCAATAAAGCCTTCCCAATAAAAGCAATGTATTGACATTGTAAGCTGAAAAATAGATTAATATAATGATTTTGTTGTAGCATATATTGAGGATTGTTTCATATTGAAACATCTGAATGTTTAAAAAACTCTTAAGAGTATTAAAGAGCATAAAGTGCTAAGACTTTCTTTTACCCTGAACCTCAGCATTCCAGACTTCCTTCCTACATTTTTCTTTTTGCTGCATTCTCCCAGTGATGGCCCGCATGTATGCTTCCATACAGCTCCTGGCTTGATACAATGGCAGCTAAACCATTACACTGTCCTTTTTTCAGATATTCAGAATTTTCTCTTATTGATTTATTTTGTTGTTGTCAGCTAAGTCTGCCCAAAGTTTTATGCCTTAGAACAGTGACATTATTAAATGTTTATAAAACATTGCAGAGGGCATAATCACTAACACAATTTGCTAAAGTGTATTTAATTGGCCCAGTTTGTTAAGCATGACTTGGAAAGTACATACTGAAATTATAAAAGTCATCATATTGCAGTTTAGCAGAATAAAAGAGACTTTGCTTCCCAAATATGCACAGCTGGCAATAAAACATAAGGAATTTTCTTCCCCTATAGAAAACTGCATCAGTAAAAATATCCTGTTAAATTAAACTTATACTGTTTATACATTCAAGAGATTCCACATGCGCTGCTTTGAAACATGTAGTAAAGACAAATTATTTTTTCAGGTTCAACATAGATTTTGAGTTTTTCTTCCTTCCCCTTCCATATATGTTTCCTTATTTCTTTTCTTTTTTGGTATCAAATAAAATGGTCTTTTGAATGGCAGTATTTTTATTCTGAAGTAAGCAATCTTTGTAATGAATCTTTTAAATCTTTACATTATATTTTAAGACAGAACTATTTCAATTATAGGTGCACATCACATGTCATATTAGAAACAGCTTTTCCTCTGACATGTTCTCAAGTAGTTCAGACAGATACAACTGAGGCTGCCTTCCAGAACAAGGCTCATATATGCATATATACAGCAAGTTTTATTTCCAATTTAGCTGCTGTTCTGAATTCAGAGGGCCACAAGGAAAGTTTTAAGATTTGTTTTTTTAAAGAGTCATTGTGTTACTTCCAGTCAAAATGGTAGCATAGATAAATACAATTCACCTCCTCACACAACTACATCAAAATTACAACTAGACTACAGTATAGCCATCATTCAGAACCACCAGAAATTGAGCTATATGGAAGACTATGGAATTAAGAAACCACATCGAGACTGGTAGGAAGGATGTAGATGTGGAACAGGCTGGTCCCACACTCATGTGGAGCAGATAAAAATTGGGAAGGGTATCTCAGTTGCAGAGGTCCCCCCTGAGGAGAAAAGTTTCCCAGTTCCTCACCAGGCCCCAAGTCCAGGTATCCAGGGCCAGGAAAATAAGTTCCCATAACTTTTGACTATAAAAACCAGTGGAGATTGAGGCTGTGGGAGAGAGAAGTTTCTGGAGTCCCAGGCAGTTCCTCTTAAAGGGCCTGCACATGAACTTACTTGGACTCACTCCTTCTGAGCTCCAGCACAGGGGCAGCAGATTGAAAGGCACCAGAGACATACAGGGAGGAACTGAATGGTCCAGCATCAGGGCAAGAGCTCGGGGGCAGCTTTCTCCCAGACAGAAGGGCTGGCAGAGCACATTGTTCCAATTTTGAGCCCTCCCCAAGACAGCCAGCAGGTTGATGCCATATCTGAGTCTCCATCAACCTGGCTCACATGGTTTGCACCACCCTGGTGATTCTCTGAGACCCTGTCCCACCCAGTTTTGGGGCTCACCCAAGCTGTTTCCAGTTGCTTTTCCATAGGAATGGCTTGCTTTTTGTCATGCTTCAGATTTTCCTTAATTTTCTCAAACAAGCAGTAGCTGGCTTCAGTGAGCCCCATACCTCTCACTAAGTGGCTCCAGGCCTGGCTCTAGCATCTCCAAGTGCTGCTCCAGCAGCAGCTGGCCTTGGTTCACAGCTTGGCCTTGCCTAGGCATCTCCAAGTCTAGCCCAAATAGCAGCCATCTGCAGGTCACTTTGTAGCTCATGCTGAATGACCTCAGGCAGAACACAGCAGCTCCTGACCTCGGCCATGCCAACAGCAAATAAGGCTCTACTGCAACAAGAGTGTGTACACAGCCCACTTGGTGGGCATACCTCAAGTATTCAGGTTGAGTGATAGGGGAACCTGTGTCATTGGACCCTACAGGACACCTACTACATTTGGCCACTCTACCAAGCCTGCGAGATATAGCAGCTCTACCTAATACATAGAAACAAACACAAGCAGGTTGCCAAAACGAGGAGACAAATAAACATGGCCCAAATGAAAGAACAGAGCAAAAGTCCGGAAAATAACTAAACAAAATGGGGCAAGCAATCTACTAGATGCAGACTTTAAAACACTGGTTATGAGGATATTCAATGAAGTTAGTGAGAACCTCAACAGCATAAGAAAGATCCAGTCAGAAATGAAGGATGCACTAATTGAAATAAGAACAATTTACAGGGATTCAACAGTAAAATGGATGAAGCCAAGAATCTAATCAGCAGTTTGGAATATAAGGAAGCAAAAAACACCCAATCAGAACAGCAAAAAGAAAAGAGAATTCTCCCCCCTCTCCAAAAAATGAGGATAGTGTAAGGAGTATCTGGGACAGCTTTAAGTGTACCAACATTTGCATTACGGGGGTGATGGAAGGAGAAGATAGAGACCAAGAAATTGAAAACCTATTTGAAAAAATGACAGAAAACTTCCCTAACTTGATGAAGGAAGTAGGCACGCAAGTTGAGGAAGCACAGAGAGTCCCAAACAAGATGAACACAGAGGCCCACACCAGGAGACATCATAATTAAAATGCCAAAGGTTAGAGATAAAGAGAGAATTTTAAAAGTAGCAGGAGAAAAGCAGTTAGTTGCTTACACAGGAGCTCTCATAAGACTGTCATCTGTTTTCCCAAAAGAAATTTTGCAAGCTGTAAGGGATTGACAAGAAATATTTGAAGTCATGAAAAGCAAGGACCTACAACCAAGATTACTTTAACTAGCAAAGCTACCATTTAGAATCAAAGGATAGATAAAGAGCTTCCCAGACAAGAAAAAGCTAAAGAAGTTCATCCCTTCCAAACCAGTATTATATGAAATATTAAAGGATCTTCTTTAAGAAGATCAAAAATATGAACAATGAAGTGGCAATAAATCCATACCTATCAACAATGAATCTAAAAAACAAAATAAACAATCAGAACAGAAACAGAATCATAGATACAGAGAATGTTTTGATGGTTGCCACATGAGAGAGGGGGCTGGGGGAGTTGGGAGATGGGCAGAAAAAATGAAGGGATTAAGAAGTACAGATTGGTTGTTATGGAATAGTCATGAGGATGTAAAGTACCACATAGAGAATATAGCAGTGAAAGAACATATATGTATGACCCATGGACATGGACAACTGTGTGAGGATAGCTTGAGGGAGTGAAAGTTGCTGGGTGGAGAAGAGCAAAAGGGTAAAATTGGAACAATTGTAATAACATAAACAATAAAATATAATTTTTAAAAGAGTTGATGTGTTGTAAATAATCTATAATGATGTGGCCTCAATATGTCTGAATCAGGCTCGGGTCCCAATGGCTGGAATGTAGAAGCAGCCTAGTGCCATAAATTTTTTTTTTTAAGATATGGTTACTCAAGTTCCCAACTGTATCAGTTTTCTATTGCTGTGTAAGAAATAACCACAAATTTAACTGATTAAAACAACACAAATCTATTATATCAAAATCCATAGGTCAGGAATCTTACACATTGTAGTTAGAGTCTCTACTAAGGGTTGAAATCACAAGGGCTGAAATCAGAAGCTTGATCAGGGAAAAATTTACTTCCCACCTCACTCAGGTTGCTGGCAGATCTCGGTTTCTTGTGGTGGCAGCATAGAGGTCTCAGTTTTCTTGCTGGCTATATTTTGGGGGCCACTCATAGTTCTCAGATGTCATTCTCCTGTCCTTGACACATGGCCATCTCAGACACTTACCCTTTAATCCCTTCCTTCAGGAAGGGCCCAATCCCTTTTAAAGACTTGTTGGGTTAGGTCAGGCCCACCAAGGATAATCTCCCTTTGGATAAAATGAAATAAAGTGATTTTGGTGTTTCACTACATCTGCAGAATCCCTTTATCTTTTTTATATAAAGTAACTGAATTACATGTGACATTCATCATATTCTCAGTCTCATCCACTCTCAAGGAGAGGAGATAGTGTAGAGCATATATATCAGGGAAAGAATCTTGAGATCAAAGAATTCTTCCTGACATGTCAATTTTAACCCTTTGTTGCTCCAAGGCCCCAAGTCACTTGAGCACTTTAATGTTAAGGAATGAAATAGCTAGCACACGACCATGGCACTTTTGTTGTGACATTTGACAGAACTCAAAAGAAAAAGTTTGAGTTAAACATTGAAGAGACTGGACAACAGAGTGAAATGTCTTCCTCCTGTTCTTTTTCAGCCAGTGATCCTCAGTCTATCATGTCGCCTGCCTGGAACACTTTGACACCCCCTTTCTTCTTGCTTGCCTCACTTTGCCTTTATTTCTTCCATTTCTTTTTAAATTGTGTAACTTCGTCAAAAAACGGTGATTACTTTAAAATGACCAATTAATTGAAATATACTCATTTCAAACTACTGCTCCAGATTTGATATAATGCAGACATTTTTCATATTATTATTTTATTACTTAGTACCTTTTAAAGCTGTGAAGTCCTCTCTTCAAGATGAGTTCATAGCCCAAGTGTCCATCCGTAGATGACTGGGTAAAAAAACTGTGGTACATTTACACAATGGAATACTACTCAGCTATAAAAAAAAAAGAAGAAAATCTTACCTTTGGGGGCAGCATGGATGGACCTGAAGAGTATTATGCTAAGTGAAATAAGCCAGTCAGAGAAAGACAAGCACCATATGATTTCACTTATATGCAGAATCTAATGAACTAAATAAGCTAACAAACAAAATAAAAACAGGCTCCTAGATACAGAGAACAGATGGACAACTGTCAGAGGGGAGGGGCGTTGGAGAGCTAGGTGTAAAAGGTGAAGGGATTAAGCAAAAAACAAACAAACAAACAAACAAAAACCCTCAGAGACACAGACAATGGTATGGTGATTACCAGAGGGAAAGAGGGGAAGGGAGAGTTGAAAGGGATAAAGAGGGATAAATGGTGATGGAAGAGGGTTTGACTTGGGCTGGTGAAAACACAATACAACATATAAATAAGATACTATAGAATTGTACATGTGAAACCTATATAATTTTATTAATTAATGTCACTCCAAACAACTCAATTAAAAATATAAAGAAAAAAAGTTGATTTCATAGCATCTACCCCATAGACATCGTTACTACAAAGTTTTTGTCAGTTGAAGTTGTCTCTTTCTGTAATTTTCTGATCCATGGTTTATTTGTTAATTTTTTCTACATAAGTCCCATAGAATCTTCTAGTTCTTCTAATATTAAAAGACTTATGTCATTTTCTCCCTGATGTTCCTTTTCATTGATCTCATTATTTTCCTTTTTGGAAATATTTGCTTCCAGGTTTATTTTTAAATGTTTCGTTATTTCTTATTTGTTAAACATTTTTCATTGTACTTTTTTCCATTACCACTAAGTCCCCTTATACAACCCCACACACAATGATCACACTGTTTTCCATGTCCACGAGTCCTCTTTCCTTTTTGTTTAATCCCTCCACCCTCTAACCTACCCCCTACCCACTAGCTGTCATCCTGCTCTCTATCTATGAGTCTGTCTCTATTTTCCTCGTTAGTTCAGTTTATTCATTGGATTCCACATATAAGTGAAATGATACGGTATTTTTCCCTTCTCTTACTGGCTTATTTCACTTAGCATAATATTCCCCAGTTCCATCCATACTGTCACAAAGGGTAAAATTTTCTTCTCTTTTATAGCTGAGCAGTATTTCATTGTGTAAAGTTCCCATAGTTATTTAATCCACTCATCTACTGATGGACACTAGGCTGCTTCCATACCTTGGAAGCAATTGTAAATGCTGTAATGAACATAGGGGTGCTTATGTTCTTTTTGAATTAGTGTTTTGTGTTCTTTTGCATATATTCCTGGAAGTGGGATCACTGGGTTAAAAGGCAGAATCATTTTTAATTTTTTAAGGTATCTCCACACTGATTTCCACAGTGGCCATATCAGCCTGCACTACCACTAACAGTGCAAAAGTGTTCCCCTCTTTCTACATCCACATTAACACTTGTTGTTTGTGATTTATTGATGATAGCCATTCTGACAAGTGTGAGATGGTTTTTCATTTTGGTTTTACTTTGCATTTCTCTGATGATTAGTGACATTGAGCATCTTTTCATGCCTATTGGCCTTATGTGAGTCCTCTTTGGAGAAGTGTCTATTCCGGTCCTTTGTCCATTTTTTTTTATTGTATTGCTCATTTTTTTGGTGTTGAGTTTTTAAGTTCTTTATAAATTTTGGATATTAACTCCTTATCAGATGTACTGGCAAATATTTTCTCCCATTCTGTGGGTTGTCTTTTTTATTTTGTTGATGTTTTCCATTGCTGTGCAAAAAGTGTTTGTTTGATATAGTCCCATTTATTTACTTTTTTTTTTGTTTTGCTTGCCTGGAGAGATATATCTGAAAACATATTGCTATAAGCAATGTCTGAGATTTTGCTGCTTATATTCTCTTCTTTGATTTCATGGCTTTATGTCTAACATTTAAGTCTTAATCCATTTTAATTTATTATTGTGTGTGGTGTAAGAAGGTGTTCTAGTTTCATTTTTCTGCATATATCTGTCCAATTTTCCCAACACCATTTATTGAATAAGCTATCTTTAGCACATTGTATATGCTTGCTTCCTCTGGCAAATAGTAATTGACTATAAAGGTATGGGTTTATTTCTGGACTTTCTATTCTGTTCCATTGATCTTTGTGTCTGTTTTTATGCCAGTACCAGGCTGTTTGTATTACTATGGCCTTCTAGTATAGTTTCATATCAGGCAGCATGATTCCTCCAACTTTGTTATTCTTTCTTAGGATCACTGCTGCTATGTGGGGACTTTTGTGGTTCCATATAAATTTTTGAAGTATTTGTTCTAGTTCTGTGAAATATATCTTCAGAATCTTGATAGGAATTGCATTGAGCCTATAGATTGCTTTGGGCAGTATGAACATTTTAATGATGTTAATTCTTCCTATCCATGAACACAGTATGTGTTTCAACTTATTTGTATCTTCTTCAATGTCTTTCTTTGGTGTCTTATAATTTTCAGAGTATAGGTCTTTTACATCCTTGATTAGGTTTATTCCTGGGTGTTTTATTCTTTTTGTAGCAATTGTTATCTTAATTTCCCTTTCTGTTAGTTCATTATTGGTATATAAAAATGCAACTGATTTCTAGATATTAATTTTGTATACTGGTACTTTCCTGAATTCATTTATCAGTTCTAGGACTTTCTTGGAGGAATATTTGGGGTTCTCTATGTACAGTATCACATCATCTGAAAATAACGACAGTTTAACTTCTCCTTTCCCAATTGGGATGATTGTATTTCTTCTTCTTGTGTGATTGCTGTGGCAAGGAATTCCACTATAATGTTGACTAAAAGGGGTGAAAGTGACATCCCTGTCTTGTTCCCAGTCTTAAGGGGAATGCTGTAGTTTATGCTTATTGAGTATGAAGCTGGCAGGTTTTGTCATATATGGCCTTTATTTTGTTTAGTTATGTTCCCTTTATTTCCATTTTGCTGAGAGTTATTATCATAAATGGGTGCTGGATCTATAAAAAAAGAAATCTATGGGCCAATATTGCTGAAGAACATAGATGCTAAAATTCTCAACATGATATTAGCAGACCAAATACAGCAATGCATCAAAAAAATCATATACCATAATCAAGTGGTATTTATTCCAGAAATGCAAGGTTGGTACAACATTTTCAAATCAATAAATGTGACTGACCACATAAATAAAATGAAGGATAAAAACCACATTATCATATCAATACATGCAGAAAAATGTTTCTGGATTTACTTCAGTCTTCTTTTCCTTCGTTCTCATCATCCTGGTATCCCAAAGGTGGTTGTCTGAATTTTCACCTTCATCCAGTCCTACTGGCAGCCCTTCCTCCTCCTTCTGCATCTGAAGCTTTTGTGGAGAAGGTATGTGCATTGTTGAGGCCACTGTCATGATCCAAGTATAAACATGTGTGAAGGGGAGAGCAAGTGAGTGAAGAATGCACAGGGTTAAGTTGCAGGATTTGCTTTTGTTGACCTGAACCAAATCCTGGACAGACTTGGCTTTTCTAAGTTTTCATAGGATTTGTAGGGGAAAAAAATGTTAAAATAGCTAGTATTACTCTATCTAACTGGCTCCAAAAACTACTGACTCCAGAATAGGCACTTTCCCCTTTGGAAGCTGGTGCCTGTCAAGTTGCTTTTGGAGGTTAATGACAAAAAACTCAGTCTAGCCTGGCTTAGGCAAATAACATGATTTTCATCTCACTTAGCTGAATAGGCCCAGATGACACCACTGGGAGCTGGACTCACCCTTGTTTTGGCTCACTATGATCTATGCCAGTTCCACTTTCAGACAGGCAATCTCTCATTAAAACATAGTTGGGAGGGTATCCATTCCCAGTGAAAAATAAAACCCCAGAGTTTCAAAGTGGATAATGACTTCTCTGCATAATAGTGAAATGAAAAATATTTAAATGTCCTTGTAAATACTTCTGGGCTTTAGGTAACTTTTGAGTTATATTCCACACTACATGCCTAATGAAAATGTTAAATACTCATCTGGTCTTTTATCATTCGATTAAATTACAGTATTAATTGACACAGAAAAACATGATTTCTAAAGTAAAAGAAAGGAAGAGAAATGAGGAGAAAGGGAAGGAGGAAGATGGTTTTAGTGATCTGTATTTGGATTTTATCTTTAGCAATTAATAAATATATAACCTGAGCAAATTATTTTGGTATTTTTGAGCCTAAGTTTCTTTTCCCCATGGAGAATATACTTGTAGAATGCCTTTCTCCTAGATTCATGGTGATTAAATGCAATGATGTAGGCTGAGCTCTTTACACAGCACCTGGAATACAGAAAGCTCTTAATATATGTATTAGCACTGATATAATTATTATTAGCCCTGAACCTAAAACATAATGCTCCCAGAAGCATTGGTTTTCTCCATTTTACTTTGTTCATTCTTTTCATTGGATGTTGTGTTTAATTTTATTCTATTTGTTTATTCTATTCAGGGACTGACTCAGGTTTTATGGGCTAAGTGCTCATACAGTTCTGAGGGGCTTTTAAGATAAAGCATAAATTATGAATAAAAATTATATATAAAAGTTAATGTTTATTTTTTAACTTGTTTTTATTGTTCAGTTACAGTTGTCCCACTTTTTCCCCTGTTGCTCTCCCCTGTCCTGCTCAGCCCCAGCTCCCACAGTCAATCCCCACCCTGTTGTCCACGTCCATGGGTCTTTATACATGTTCTTTGACTAGACCTTTCCCCTTCTTTACCCCATTTGCTCTTCTTCCCCCACCCCTCTGGTCACTGCCAGTTTGTTCCTTATCTCCATGTCTCTGGTTCTTAATATTAGAAACAATTATAATAATCTACAAATATATAAACCATGACTACTCTTATTATAAACATCACAATCTAGAAAATAATATTTTTATTTTAATAAACTAACTAGTGACACAATTCTAAACTACTTATTCCCAGCCTCCATCCCCAACTCATCTTTTCTAGTTATACTTTCTTTGGCTGCAATTTTATATTTTTAATGGAAAGAATAGGAAAATAATCCAGTCTTTCCTTAGAATGACGGGTTAAAGTTTATTTTCAATTATTGATGGTTTAGAAAGCTTTTTTCAGTTTCCCATCTCACTACTGGTAATGCCACATATATAACTTCAACTCTATTTCTTTGCTCAGATGGCACTACTTTCAGGGGCAGACCCTCAGAGGATTGTAGCCCTTTGATCTCAATCTGAATATTTCTTGGGAGTGGCTGTGTCCTGTCCCAGCCCCAGCTGTGGCTTGGAGGTGGGAGTGGTGAAGTACCATGAAATCTGGCATTGACCCTCCAGAGGGGAGTCAGGCAGAATCACATCTGTATCCTTCTTTGAGTCCGAGGGAGACAATATGAGGTCCCCCAGGACAGGGTTACTGCTGGGCCTGGTGGACCTGGAGGGACGGGGCTGGCAGCCTGTCAGCCTCCTCTATGGATCATCACAAGGGAAGAGAGCATGACCCCAGTCTGATGTTGCTGATTTCTCTGTGTGTAGGGCAAATAAAAATATAGCACATGTGACCTTTGGGACATACTTCAACTAAAAAATTATTATTTCTCTGAAATTCTAGTTGAATTGGGCATTCTGTATTTTATTTGGCAATCCTGTCACCATTGCCCTACATGGCAGCTTTGGAAGGGGTCCAGGCAAGCAAGTTGCTGGGAAACTGAAGTTCATTAGCTTCATTTTAAATCTGCCCTTTGATTCTAGTATAAAGCTTAATATTTGTTCCTGTTAAATGAAATTGTGAATCTAAAGTACCTGATTTGAAATGGAAACTCAAGAAATGTTTTCTCTTTACTTTCCTCTTTGAAACTCATTTTTTTTTTCAGTTTGGCTCATTATTCCAACATATTGCTTTTTAAAAAGTCTTTATTTTGTAATATATCACATTAACCATCCTTCTAGCTTTGTAGGATCCTTAAATTTGATAAGCATGTAAAAAACTTAACATTGCTAGGGGTTGCAGGAACTGAATTATGGGTTTTATTGCTATTAAAACAACAAGTCTAATAAGGACTAGATTCTCAAACTGTAGAAATTAAATTTATTTTTTGATTATGGGATCCTTTCACAATGTATACATATATTAAATTATCATATGTATTTTAAATATATTATAAGTTTATTTGTCAATTTTACCCCAATAAATCTTGAAAAATAAATAATAAAAATCAACATTTTAAAGAAAATATCCCACTTATGTGGAATATAGTAAAAGAAAATATGTTCAGTACTAGTTGTGGTTCAGTTTTCAGCACCTTAGGCAGTTAGAGACACTAAAGGCAAATGTGCTTGACCACCTGCAAAGAAAAATATTCTTATGCTGTATTTAAGGAAGAAACTTATGTATATTTGTTTATAAAATGTTATTGCTTACCAAAATATGAAAATTATTTATAGCTATAATCTTAGAAAAATACAAAATTATTTTTTCTAAAGCAAAACAATTAAAAATAAATTTATCCTTTATTATAACATTTGTTCTTTCCAGTGACAATGTTTGATTGGTTTATTTGTGGACATCTAATATGAGGAGTCCCTCAGGGAAGATTTTGGGGGGTAAGCCATCTCAAAGTGGTCTTTCTACCTCTCCAGTGTTGATTACATGAGTATTTGCTTTGGCTCATGCACTGTCATCTTGGCCCACAGTTAATGGCTAGAGAAAGTTGGATTTACTCAATATAGCATGATCTATATGAATTTAGGTAATAAAGCCATTACTCTCTCTCAAAGGTAGATAGATAGATGCTTAAGGATTTGTAGCTTTTATCTGAAATCTAATGAGAACAACAGGCTATTGATTTTTATCAAAATCATAGAAAATTATTGAGGATAAGGTCAAGAAGAAAGAACTACTTCCCATCACTAGGTAAATCTACACCATTGAGATGGTGGTATCATCATTCAGCTACTTACAGCCCATTGTTCTAGTGTCCAGCCTACCCCCCAATCATGTGCATGATGCTATCATGAAACAACTTACTAAAAACTTGTTGAAATCTGTTCTTTTCTTCATTTGCCAATTTAGTAATACTGTTAAAAGCTAAGAAATGATGCTAGTTTGCAGTTACTTGTTCTTGATGAAACCATTCTAATTCTCATCTTTACTGCTTCCTTTTCTAAGTGTTCATGTACTCTTTTAAAAAAAATGATCCCTTCTCAGACTTTTGTGAAGCTCTCTGATCTGTAATTCAGTAAATCTACCTTTTTCCCTTTCTGAAAACTGGAGCAACATTTTCCATTCTACAATCTCCTGGCACCTTTCCTATTTTCCGTGGTTTCCTGTTGATTACCCACAGTGGTTCAGTAATTATAGCCATACGTTCTCTCTGTTCCCTAAGATGTAGTTCAGCCAGGCTAAGAGATTTGAAATCATCAGAGCCCCTAGGATTTCTCTCATGATCTCTCTTGCTTCCTGGGTTTCAAATCTCTTTGACTAATATTTAATCCTCTCTTTTACGGGTCCAGTGACTTGGCAGAGAGTGAAGCTCATGGGATCCTTAATAGTTGCCAAAGTTCACATAGAGTTCCAGGTCCTTGGAAGGACCTGTACCTAATTGTCAGATGCAGAGACCAAGTCTCATTTTGAGGCACTACTGATAAACACAATATTTTATATTCTTAGAGTTTTCTTACAACTATGATGCTTCACTTCTGGGACCACCAGAAGCACAAAGACATGAACATTCATTATTGCTTACTCATTATCACTCTGTCAGCATATTTATTTCATAATTATTAACTAAAGATTTAAAAGCCTGTTGCTGGAGTCCTTGTTCATGATAGCAATGTAGGAGGATCCTGAAATCACCTTCTCCTGCAGACACACCAAATCTACAGATATGTATAGAACAATTTCTGCTGAAAGGAGCACAAATGCAGATGAACAAAAATCCATATCAACAGGTAGGAGAAGCAGAGACAAAAATCTCAACATAAACCCCACACCCAGTGTGGTGATTCACAATCACGAGAGAGCTTACATTGGGCTTCCCCCAGAGGAAAAAAGGGTTTGAACCCCATAACTGGCACCCCAACTTTTAAGACCTGCCCTTGATGGGCAAGCCCACAAAACATTGAGCTTTGAAAGTCAATAGGACTTTTGTCCACAAGACCCACAAGGCTATAGAAAACAGAAACTGTTCTTAAAAAGCTTACAAGAACTCACCTGGCTATCTACTAGGGCAGAGAGCAAAGAGCTGAAACTTGCCCAGTGTTTCTGTGAAAGAGATCTATTTATGCTTATCTTAAAGCTTTGGCCTGAGTGGCAGGTATCTGATTTAACACACATCTAGGGGCCTACTACGAGCTCTGCAAAGATGCAGGCCAGCAGACATCATCTTGACACTTTTCCTCTGCCTCATTCTAGAGCACTGATATCTCCCAGGAAGGAGCTTATGTACTTACTGCTGCCCCAGTTTTTGTGGCTGCTGCCCAGGGGACACCCCTTTATCACCAGGCTCTAATATCCAGCAGGGCTTATGCTTGCAGGTCCCACAAACTGTAACAAAACAGATAAAGAGTTCTTAACCAGCTACATCCAAGAGCACAGCAGAGAGGCAGCTGACTGCAATGCCCAGTCTTTCTCTGAAAGAGGCCTATTAGCTTACCTTCATAATTTCATCTTGTGGAGCAGGCCTCTAACTAAACTATATCTAAGACCCAACTTCAATACTCTCCAGAAATCTTGGAAAATGGGTGATATGTTTGATCTCCCTCTGCCCCATCTTGGATCACTGGTGTCTGAGAAAAGAGCCTGTATGCGCAACTGGCACTCCGGCTCTTGTGGCTGCTGCCCAGAAGACACATCCATCAAGAGCCTGGCTCTAGTCACCAGTGGGGCTTGTGTTCATGGGTATAAAAGAACTGCAGGAAACAAAGAAACAGTTATTAAGTGGTTATCACCCCAGGGTTCAGCGCAGGGGGAGCAGACAGAAATGCCCATCTCCCAGTCTTCCTAAAAGATCTGTACTGCATTCAGTCTGGCTTCCAAACAGCCTAAATCTACATGCTGACCGAGATCCTCTCCTTTGGAAAGCTGACAGGTCTTGACTCACCCTCAGCTATGGGGAGTCACTGAGAATACAGTAGACTACTAGAAAATTCAAAGGTGTGAAACACAACCGAAAGCTAGGACAAAAATTGAACAATAAGGTTCATCTCCTACATGAGGTCACTTCTTTAAGACTAGGAGAAATGGCTGGTTTATGCATAGAAAACAACACAGAGAGTCAAGGAAAAAAAGTAGGAATACATTCCAAACAAAAGAACAAGAATAAATGTCAGAAAGAGACCTTAGTGAGTCAGATATAAGTGATTTACCTGATAAACAGTTTAAAATAACAGTCATGAAGATGTTAACTGAGCTCAGGAGAAGAATGGATAAACAAGGAAAACTCTCAAGAAAGAGATGGAAAATAAGAAAGTATCAAATAGAAATCACAGAGATGAAGAATACAATAAAAGAAAAATACAGTAGAGGGGTTCCACAGTGAACTAAAAGAAACAAACCAAAAAAAAAGAAAAATCAGTGAATCCAAAGACAGGAAGTAGAACTCATCCACAGAGCAGGAAAAAGAAGAAGAACAAAAAAGATTGAAGGTAGCTCAGAGGACTCATTGGACAGCATCAAGCACATCAACATTTGCATTATAAGGATTCCAGAAGGAGAAGAGAGAATAGGGAGGAAAATTTATTTAAAGAAATAATGTCTGAAAACTTCCCTAAACTGGAAAAGAAAACAGACACCAGATCCTGGAATTCCAGAGAGTTCCAAATAAGATGAACCTAAACCAACACCAAGACATATTATAATTAAAATATCAAAATGTAAAAACAAGGAGAGAATCTGGAAACAGCAGAGAAAAACAACGTGTTGAGTAGAAGGAAATACCCTATCAGCAGATCTTTCAGCAGAAACTTTGCGTGCCAGCAGGGAGTGGCGCGATATATTTGAAGTGCTGAAAGAAAAAGTGCTGATCAAGAATACTGTATTCAGCAAAGTTGTCCAGAATTGACAGATAAAGTGTTTTCCAGACTGGCAAAAAGTAAAAATATCCATCACCACTAGACTAGCCTTACAAGAAATGTTAAAGGGACTCATTGAAGCTGAATCAAAAGAGACCTAATTACTAATAGAAAAATATGAAAACATAAATCTCACTAGGAAAGGTAAATGTATACCAAAATTCAGAATAATCTAATTTTGTAAAGGTGGTGGGCTTATTACTTATAAAGTTAGTATGAAGGTTAAAAGACAAAAGAACATGTAAATTGTAATATCAAACATATAAAATATTGGGGAGGGAGTAAAAACATAGAACTTTAAAATGCATTCAAAGTTAAGTTTTAATCAACTTAAAATAGATTATTATTAACATATTTTCTTGTACTCCTCATGCTAACCACTAAGCAAAAACCTATAGTAGATACACAAAAGAAAAGAATCAAAGCATACCATGACAGAAATCATCAAACCACAAATAGAGCAAAAGAAGAAAAAAAAAAGAATTACAAAACAGCCAGAAAACAATAAACAAAATTGCAATAAGAACATGTTTATCAATCATTATCTCAAATATAAATGGACCAAATTCTCCATCAATACAGAATGACTGCTCTGGCCAGTGTGGCTCAGATTGTTGAAGCATTGTCCCATATGTTAAAGGTCACAGGTTCAATTCCCAGTCAGGGCACCTGCCTGGCTCCTGGATTTAGTCCTGGTCAGGGTGCATATGGGAGAAAACCAATTGATGTCTCTCTCTCACATTGATGTTTCTCTTTCTTTCTCCCTCCCTCCCTCCCTCTCTAAAAATCAATAAAGGTATCCTTGGGTGAGGATTAATATAAGAGAGAATGTTTGAATGGATTAAAAAAAATCTTATCTATATATTGCCTACAAGACACACACTTCAGATGTGAAGACACATATAGTGCGAAAGGGAGGGGTTGGAAAAAATATCACATGCTAATGGAAACCAAAAGATAGGTGAGATAGCTAGCTACACTCATATCAGAAAAACAGACTTTAAGACAAAGACTGTAAAAAGAGACAAAGAAACAATTATACAATGATAACAGGGTCGATCTAACAAGAAGATATAACATTTGTAAATATTTGTACACCCAACATAACAGCACCTAAATATATAAAGAAAATATGAATAACCTAAAGAGAGAAATATACAATACAATAAATAATAGGAATTTAATATCCCACTTTCAGCAATGGGTAGGGCATCCAGACAGAAAAATCAGTGAGAAAACAACTGATACCACAGAAATACAAATTTCATTTGGAATATACTATGAACAATTATACACCACAAATTACACAACCTAGAAGAAATGGATAAATTCCAAGAAACATACAACCCACCAAGACGGAACCATAAAAAAAAACAGAAAAAATATGAACAGACTGATTAGCAGTAGTATGGAGATTGAATCAGTAATAAAAAACCTTCCAACAAAGTCCAGAACCAGATATCTTTACTGGTAAATTCTACCAAACATTTAAAAAAGAACATCAATTTTTTTCAAGTCTTTCCAAAACACAGAAGATAAGGGAACACTTTCAAACATATTTTATGAGGCTAACATCACCCAGGTACTGAAACAGACAAGGAAACTACAAAAAAAGAAAATTATAGACTAATAATCCTGATGAACATAGATGAAAAAAACTTCAACAAAATGTTAGCAAACTGAATTCAGTATTACATTAAAACAATCATACACCATGATCATGTAAGATAATTCTAGGAATGCAAGAATTCTTTAATATCTGCAAAATCACCGTGATATACCGCATTAACAGAATGAAGGATAAAAAATATATTATCATCTCGGTATATGCAGACAAGACATTTGAGAAAATTTAACATCCATTATGACAAAAACTCTCAACAAAGTGGGTATAGAGGGAAATGCGTAATAATGTCCATAAGCTGGAAATCTTTTCCTCTAAGATCAGAAATAAGACAAGGATACCCACTTTTGCCACTTTTATTCACAATAGTATTAGAAGTCCTGAGAGCAATGGCAGAAAGGTGGGGCGGGCAGGGGGTGGGAATTGGGAAAACTGTACTTGAACAGCAATTAAAAAAAAAAAAGAAGAAGTCCTGGTCAGAGCAATTAGGCAAGAAGAGATATCAAAAGCATCCAGATGGAAAAGAAGCAAGTAAAACTGTCACTGTTTGTGATGACATATTGTATATAGAAAACCTGAAGACTCCACCAAAAACACCACTAGAACCAATAAATTTAGTAAAGTTACAGGATACAAAATCAATATACAAAAAAATCAGTTGCACTTCTATACACCAATAGCAAACTTTCAGAATAAGAAATTAAGAGAAAAATTCCATTTACAATTGCATTAAAAAGAATAAAACACGTAGGAATAAACAACCAAGGATATAAAACATTAAAGAAAGAAATGGAAGAAGACACAGATAAATGGAAAGACATTATATGCTGGAAGAATTATTGTCAAAATATCCATACTAGCCAGAGAAATTTACAGATTCAATACAATCCCTATCAAATATAAATGGTATTTTTCACAGAAATAAGGCAAATAATCCTAATATTTGTATGGAACCACAGAAGACACTGGAATAGCTAAAGTTATTTTGAGAAAGAAAAACAAAGCTATAGTCATCAACTTTCAGATTTCAAACTATATTACAAAGCTATAGTAATTAAAATAGACACAAAGATGAATGGAATAGAATGGGGAGCCCAGAAATAAACCCACATACATATGGTCAGTTAATTTATAAAAAGGCACCCAAGAATATTTGATGCTGAGGATGATTTCTTCAATAAATAGTTTGGACGGTTACATGCAAAAAATAAAACTTGACAACTATCTCATACCATATAGAAAAATCAACTCAAAATGGACT
Source organism: Trachops cirrhosus (assembly GCA_028533065.1). NCBI lineage: Eukaryota > Metazoa > Chordata > Mammalia > Chiroptera > Phyllostomidae > Trachops > Trachops cirrhosus. The sequence continues at coordinate 136,934,831 of CM052539.1, read as the reverse complement.
CAAGGCTTGAATGTAAGAACCCAAACCATAAAACTCCTAGAAAAAAACATAGTCAGTAGGTTTGGTGATGACTTTTTGAATCTGATACCAAAAGCAAGAAAAGCAAAAATAAGCATGTGGGCTATGTAAAATTAAAACAATCTCTGCTCATCAAAGGAACCATCAATAAAATGAAAAGAAATCCTATGGGAAGAGTAAGAAATTTGCAAATAATATTTCAGATAAGAAAATATTTGCAAACCATATATATGATAAGGGGTTAGTATCCAAAATGTTTAAGAACTCATACAGCTTAATAGCCAAAAAAAACAATCTGTTTAAACAATAAGCAGAGGATCTGAGCAGAAATTTTTCTAAAGAAGACACACAGAATGATAACAGGTACATAAAAAGATGCTCAACATTACTTACTATCAGGAAAATGCAAATCAGAACCACACTGAGATACCACCTCACACCTGTTCAAATGGCTATCATCAAAAGATAAGAAATAGCAAGTGCTAGTGAGGATTAGGAGAAAAATGAACCCTTACACACTGTTAGTGGGAATGCAAACTGGTATAATCACCATGGAAAACAGTATGGATATTCCTTAAAAACTGCCACGCCAAAACTGCTGGTTTCCCCACACAGATGCCTGTTCCTATAACCTTGAAGCAGACCCAGAATGCGAATTCTGTGATCACTCTCAAAAGGAAGGGTAAGAGAGGAGCTAGCTAAACCTGCCAGGTGTTTTATCTCAAATTCATCAGGGGGGAAATTCACTCAACCTGGGTTTTCCATGTAAGAGCCAAGCAAGAGACTTATCTTGGAGAAATCCGTCTTTATGAAAGCTGGAGAACTAGAGAATTTCCACTCGAGTCTTTTAACACATTTTGGATTAACTGTTAAGATACTGAGAAGTGGTAATGTTGTCTCACAATCTCTTGAAACTCATTACATCAGTAGGAATCTGTAGTCCAACACAGCCCTCCACCCCATCCCCTGTACCAGACAGGCTGTTTCAGATAATGAGAAGTAATCCTTGATGGTTCTCAGGCTGCAGTCCTTTCTTTTATGTTATTTCAATAGCCTCTGTCTCTCTCTCTCTCTCTCTCATCCTCTCTCACATCAGCTATCCATCCACCTATGGGAGAAGAGGTGCAGGGAGGGAATTTGGAGTAACGAGCCTCAAACCAAACCCGCCTTAGCCCCAGCAACACTGACATAAATGGTAAATCTCTTGTCCCTTTAACTGGTTGTCAGTGATGTCATTTTGTGGTGGGAAGTGAGGAAGAGTTTCTAAAAATAAATACACAAGTCATAAGTATGGCACTCGATTTTTACAAAGAAATCTCACCTGTAAAATAAAGTAGCATAAATAATTTTAATAAAGGTATAAAATAAAAATAAAAACATTTATATCTTACAAGGTTCAGCTAAATGAATATTCTCAAATTGAACATGTGTGTACCCAACATCAGACCAAAACAAATCGAACATTACCAACTCTTGATTTCTTGTTTTGTTCTGCTCACCCTCACCCAAGGGTAAATTTGTCTGAACTTCTAAGGGAATATATTAATTTTGCCTGTTTTTTACTGTTATGAGTGGAATTATACATACAACACATATTCTTGTGTGTGGCTTCTTTTGCATAACAATGTTTTTCTTTTTAGATATAACCATACTATTACGTGCATTTGTAAATCATTTACGTTCATTGCATTATACTATGTGACTATACCACAGTTTAGTGACCCATTTTACTTTTGAATAGCATCTGATACATTACAGTTTGGAGCTATTATGAGTGATACTGATGTGAACGTTTTGTTCAATATCTTTCAGTGCACATATGTATGTACTTATCAGCATAAGTCTATGTCTAGAATGGTATTCCTGGGTCACAGTTAATAGTTGTTAGGCTTTTGAAGTTCTCCAAAGTGTTTACTAATTTATGCCCCCACCACAATATATGACTTCCTTTCCAGTTGTTTTACATCCTCACCAGCTGTGGCAGGCCCCCAAGGATGTCCTCATCTTAATCCCTGCAACTTTCGAATATGTTATCTTTCACAGCTAAAGGGACTTTGCAGATTCATACTGGAGATCCATTATTCATTCAGTTCCTCTCTGGGGATCTTCTCAGTTTTCCTGGTGAACGCCGAACAAGCCTCCATATTTTATTTTGTGTGAAGATGATTAGGAAAAATTATTTGAATCACCGCAGAGGGAAGACATCAGAGGAACTTCTGTTCCAGATGGTGGAAATCATGCTGAAGTTCCCATGGTGTGCACAGAACAAACGATGTAGTTTTAGATTGAAAAACAAAGCAAAACAAAGCAAAGCCTCAAAATAGCAGAGGTTTATTTTTAAAACCATTGTGTCTGACATAATTAGCAGTGAGAAAAATTCATAAACTATCAATGTCTCCTACACTAGCCATATTTCTGACTTTCCACAATTATCTAAGATATGTTTCATGAACCTCATGTGAGAAACTCAAACATTCCTGTTGAAGTAGAACAAATTTAAGACGTTTTATTTTTACCTTGCGTAGGAGGCTATACAATGCAGTGTGTCATGACACAGAACTGAGATGTGGCAAATGTAATCATACATAAAACTTCAGTGAGAGTAGTTAGCTCACCAAAGTTCTTTGTTTAGTTCACTAGGTCATAAATTCAGGGTTTTTTTTTTTTTAAATAACAATATAGAAAGGGTTATAGAACATGTTATATGAGTTTACAGTTTCCTCATAATTGTGCTTTCATTAAAGTTGACATTCTTCTTTAAGGAGGTTGATATTTCTGATTTTATATTTTCCCTTTTTACCAATTGGCTCTTCTCTCTGAGCCTACGTTCTGCCTTTTATGTTCATAGTCTTTCCTATTATACTTCATCTTCCTAATTCCTACTCATATCATCTTCTGAAATTCATGGCTCTTTTTCCTCTCTCTTTCTCTCTCAAGAATACATAGAAAGTAGTTGGATAAATGATGATAGAGAGAGAGAGAGATGTCTGGTACCCGTGGCAAACCAACCAGCTGTGGAGCGGAGCGGATTTGGGGGCCAATGGAGTTAACTCTGCCAGTCCTGACTGTCCCTTAAGCAGCACAGCTTTCCTTAGAAGAGGCTGTGTCTGCAGGAGGTACTGTTTTAACACATTCCTTACCTTCATCTCAATCTCTTTTCCTGTGTTGTTCCTTGATTTACTGATGCTCCCCCGCAAGTCTCTTCTCTTTTTGCTCTTTAAAATTTCCCTGGGTAACCTCCCAGCTTCAACAGCACTTCCTCTATCTCCAGCCCAAGTGACTTAAATGAACCCAGACTCCGGATTGCACATGGGTGCTAAATGCAACATATTCCAAAAGAAACCCTTATTTTACATTTCCATGATGCAAACTGTCCCTCTTCCTGTGTATCTTCTGTCAGGACTATGAGATGCATAAAATATCTGTGTTCTTTTATATAATATTGTACATGGTAAAAATGTACTTATTAGATTTTCCCCACCATGACCAAATTTACCTTACTTTAACATAAACCCAATTGGTTCGTAAGAATAGTTCCTAAATAAGAAACATATAAAGAGGTATATAGAGAAAAGCAAGTCTTCCTGTCATTTGTGATCTGCATACTACAGCTCTTTCTCACATTAAACACTCTTCCGAGTACCAGCTGCACCCTAACAGAGATATCCGTCATAGAAATACATGTGCATGCATGGTTTTTAAAAAATTTATATCCCCCAGTGCATACTGTTCTCTTTTTAATTTTTTTACTAACTATATAACTTGAATATTTACTATAAAAATAAACTCAGAAATGCTTATAGTTAGAATTTACACAAAGAAAACTTCTTATAGTTTTCTGATTTGAAAATCAGAAAATGCTTAAAACTTAACTCTATTTTAATCCTGTTAAAATTTATCCTTACAAAGAGTTTTAAACTATTGGTGATTAGAAATTTTTACGTACAGTTTTCTTGTTAAAATAATACATTTTTTACTAAAGATATTTTCCCACTTTCTTCACCTGCTATTTAGACACCTGCATTTTTATATTTTTAGCTATTTTTGGTATGTACCACTCCATTTCTGAATAATATGCTCATTTGTAAAAGTAAACTTTATCTTTTTTTATCAATGTCAGATACCATCTTTGATATTGTTTTTGTTAAACAAAAATGGGTCAGCTTTCTTACACAGTCCCTCTCCTAGTAATTCCCCTACTCCAATCTTCCACTGTAATTATATTAGAATTTAGGTTAAATTGAAACTAAATTTTGCATTATTATTTCTTCGGAATTTTCTGCTGTGCCAAGTGATGGTGTATGATTATCATTTATTTATTTTTTCCTGGAGTATGTGTTTTGTCATTTGCTTTGTTCTCTATGTGTCTGTTGCTCGGTGTATTGACATTTCCTGTGTGTCCAAACGCAGGGCTAGCTTACCTTGGAGCACCGCCTGCAGGGCCCTCAGTGGCTCTGCTGACCCGCTCTAATTGTTCTACCTACCTGATAATTTCTCTGCCCAATCTTTCCTGATTATTTTTGGCATCATTATATGTGCAAGTAAATTTTTTCTACATGTCTTATTATAAAAGCAGTGGTCCTCTGTGTCCCTCTTCCTGTTCCATAGGAACAATCTCTATAAATTTTTAGTAATTCCTTTACATTTTTTAATAGTATTTTTACATTGTTTCTTCAGGATTATTCATTTTAGACATTTTCTATCAACTTTTCACCATGGAAAAAGAAGTTTCCCATTCCCTACACTATCCTTTTTAACTTAATCGTCTTGCCAAGAACGACTTACATTTTCCTAAATGTGTTCATCAGTATGTAAATACTATTCATAGCTGAGCGATGTTCTATCCTGTGACTATGTTCCTGCACAATTTTATATACTTCCTGAAGTTAGTAATTATTTTGCCTTTTACCTCTTTCCTTAGTTTTTCATGTACATATTTGCTATTTTTTAAAAAGATTTTATTAATTATTTATTTTCAGAGAGTGAGGGGAAAGAAAGGAGAAAGAGAAGGAGAGAAACACCAATGTGAGAGAGAAACATCAATTGGTTGCCTCTCGCACGCACCCTGACCAGGACCAAACCGGAAACCCAGGCATGTGCCCTGACCAGGAATTGAACTGGAGACATTTCACTTTGTAAGATGACACAAGATCAACTGAGCCATACTGCTCGGGCCCATATTGTCATTTTAATACCAAACTGTTGCCTATTGTGGAGATTTCTCAGTACAGGCATCATGTATTCTATTGATCCCATCTTTGTGAAACAAAATACACAGCTGTCATTCTGACCTCTCTCTTTACATTCTTCTGGGATTTCCTTTGCCCCTGCATTGTGTTGGGTCCCCTGGTTTCGGTTTCTGGAGCATAGGTCTTCTTTCTTGGTTTCTTTTTGGAACATGTCTTTCAGTGACTTTTTTGAGAAAGAGTGCATGGAAAATCTCAAATGCTTGAGATGGTGTTTGTCTGAAAGTGTCATTGTTCCACTTGCCCATTATTGATAGTTTGTTTTCAAATAGAATTCCAGGTTGAAATTTATTTCCCTTTACCTTTTGATTGCATCATTCCATTGTCATCCAGCTTCCAGTTTGCTGTTTGAGCCATTATTCAAATTTCTTATTTTGTGGTATGGCATATTATATTTTCAAAAGTGCCTGCCATTCATCTAACATGCTCTTTGATGGTGTGATCTTTTCACCCTGCCATTGCAATGCATGTGCCTTTCCTTTGAACTAGGATGGCTAGAGAGTTGCTTATAATCAATAAAATGTGATAGAAGTGATGTTGTGGGAACTTTGAAGTGAGTTTAGAAAAAGCAATGAATGCTGTTTCTACCTTGTTTATGGGGACACTCGTTTGTGGAACTCTAGTTGCAGTGTAAGAGTCAGACCACCCTAGCCCTGTCTGGGTAGCTCAGTTGGCCAGGGCATCGTCCTGATATGCCAAGGTTGTGGGTTCTATCCCTGGTTAGGGCACATACAAGAATCAACCAATGAACCCATAAATAAGTAGAACAACAAATCTATCTCTCTCTCTCTCTCTCAAAATCAATCAATAATTTTTTTTAAAGAGTCTGACTACCCTAGACACCATTATCTAAGGAAACCCAGAGCAAATGTAAAAGCCACAGGGAATGCTTCTGTCAACAGCCCCAGCTGAGATTCCTGCTGACAGTCAGCATCAAATGTTAAATATGTGAGTGTACAAGACTGCAGATGATTCCAATCCCTCTTCTGAGTTATCTCTAGCTGTTGAGTTTTCCCAGCTGAAGTTGCAGATGTTATGACAAAAACAAGACATTTCTACTGTGCCCTGGCCAGTTTTCTGACCTACAAAATCAAAGAGCATAATAAAATGGTTTTTTAAGCCAGTAAATTTGGGGAGATTTGTTGCATGACACTAATAATTGGAAGAGTATGTGACTTTTACATTTTTTTTTCTGGAAGCTTTTAGGGTTTGTATTTGTTTTCAGCATCCTGAAAGTTTATGATGGTCATTTTATTCACTATACTGGGTATATTATCAATCTGAAAAAATTCATATCTTTCAGTTCTTGGAAGTTTTCTCAAATTGCATCAGCAGTGATACTTTTCCCTCTATTTTCTCCTCCTCAGGAGCTTTTACTATTTAGATATCAGACCTCCTGGGCTAATCCTAACTTTCTCATTTCTTACTTTTTTCTTCTATTTTCCAGCTTTTAATCTTTCTATTCTAATTTCTGGGATATTTCCTAAACTTTGTTTTCTCAATACTTACCATAGGTTTAATTTCCAAGATATTTCTTTTTCAAGCATCCTATTCTCTTTAAAATTGTAGGTAACCACTTTTTGTTTGCTTGATTTCTGTTTCTTCTACTCAAATAATCTGTTGCCTTTTATCTGTTTAGTCTTACTCTGTGATGTCAGCTTTTATCCTGGGTTGTTTCTCATGGTGCAGAATGGGGCACTAAAAACAGTGAGGAGTGGTTGACTGTGGGCTTACTGTTCAATATCCTGGGTGGGACATTTCACTGGGGAAATTCAGGCTCATTATTTTTATCTGTAGGGGTAGGGGTGGAAGAAAAGGCTGATTAGATTCTAAGAGAGGGATTATCCAACTTTCTGTTTTAGTGAAAAAGTCTACCTGTCAGCATTTTAGGAGCCAAGTAGAGAGGAAGGTTGAGTAATGTTTCTACTAGCCACTTTTACCCTTCATCAATGCAAGCTGTCTCTTTTGAGCATACACCTCTAGCCTCTAGGGGGAGAGGACAATTGTGTAACTACATCTAATGGACCTGGTGTCCAACTTAATCACCCAGTTTTTGCCCTACCTTTCCCTGATAGAGGTACCTGCTGTCCTCAATTCCTATGCTTTTAAGGGTTTTCAATATGGATTTTATTTCCTTGCTTTCCCTACCTGCCTTAAAATTTAGCTTTTAGAATTAAGTTTTCCTTCTGCTAAGTCAGTCTTTACTTACTCATCTTTCTTATGAGGAGGGGACCCAAAAACACCAGAATTATCTTCTGTCAGCTTCCCTAGTTACATGAGTGTACTAGGAGCCCATCTGTATCAGTGTACCAGCTGGCATTGTTGTGAGAGGCTGCGTTCGGCTTCAGTGAATTTGTTTTTAAGACTCTCAGTGTGTTTGTCCATTTCATGATGGGTGATTTACAAGCACACCTGCCTATACTGCTCTGACTGCTCAGTAGTATTTGACCAAAAACAGCATGACTCCACGCCCCACCCTCCCTATTCACCAGATCTCATCCTGAGTGACTTTTTCTGTTTCCCGAGATGAAAAAAGTCCTCAAAGGGAAATGTTTTGCTGATGTGGAAGAGGTGAAAAAAATTAGCAGAAACACTAAAAGGCATCAAAATTGAAGAGTTCAAAAAGAGTTTTGAGCGGTAGAAAAACATCTCGATAGGTGTATTGTATCATATGGAGAGTACTCTGAAGGTGACTGAAGTTTAAACATATGAGAATAAGTACACAATTTTTATAAATAAATTCTGGGGGTTTTCGGGTCTCCCCTCATACAGCCTCTGAATTAATGAATTAATGAATTAATGAATTAATGAATTATTTATTTATTTATTTATTTATTTATTTATTTGGTGCACTGTTCCCAGAAGTACTGCAATACCAGGTCAATGTGCAGAGTGGATGAAGCAAGCTCCTATTCCATCTGCCAGGCTCCAAAAATCCATTTAATATAATATCCTCAGATAGAGGACATATCAAATATCCAACTGATAAGAACAGATATTACACTTGATCTTAGCCAAAAGGCCAAGAAGTGATCAATTAGTTTTTTCTTTTTTTAATATATTTTATTGATTATGCTATTACAGTTGTGCTATTATCTCCCCTTCATTCCCCTCCACCCTGAACACCCTCTCCCATCCACATTCCCCCCCTTTAGTTCATGTCCCTGTGTCATAAGTTCTTTAGCTTCTACATTTCCCATACTATTCTTGCCCTCCCCCTATTTTCTACCTACCATCCATGCTACTTATTCTTCGTACCTTTCCCCCCTCTCTCCTCCTCCCACTCCCCTGTTGCTAACCCTCCATGTGATCTCCATTTCTGTGGTTCCGTTCCTATTCTAGTTGTTTGCTTAGTTTCTTCTTGTTTTGTTTCAGGTGTGGTTGTTAATAATTGTGAGTTTGCTGTCATTTTACT